>CANNZV010000387.1:334298-408628 GCA_947561585.1 Caprella mutica | reverse complement strand
CTATCACACCGTAAAGCTTACTTAGAGTGTACTATCACCCCATAAAGCTTACTTAGAGTGTACTATCACCCCATAAAGCTTACTTAGAGTGTACTATCACCCCATAAAGCTCACTTTGAGTGTACTATCACGTTAATAGCTGTTGCCAGTTTCTTCTCAATATCGGCAAGGTGAAGTGGAGACCGAATGTAAATGCTTCTGTTGCCTATGAAACCTCCGCAAGTGACGCCGCGATAAATCTGAGAGAGAAAACAGATGTAGATAGTTTGATGGAACTTAGATATTAGAGAAGGTAGGTGTTTCTCTTCTAACTCTAAAGGGCCGTACACACGTAAGGTTTTTAAAGTCTTTCAATCAGACTCCTACTTTTGCAGGTATCATGGATACCAACTGAAATAAATAATAATTATATCGTTTTTTCTTATATTCTCGTGGAAGAAGTGGGAGGAGCTTAGCAAAAAGTCTGGTAAAAAGTCTTAAAAAACCCTACGTGTGTAAGGCCCTTTAGATGTTAAATTAAATAACTGAATTGAAAATTAGGGCATAGTATCTATCTAACATTTGCCAATAAAGGTTATAATTGGTAGATTAATTCTTTACCAGGAATAAGAAGAATTCTCAAAATTCGATAGTCTCTATACCATATTTACCATTCAATACAATACAATTTTGTTCAGTCATAGTAAATAAATAGAGAAGTATACCAAGTACAATATTGGAACATCCGAAAATATTATGAGTGACGTCACACAAAATGTTTTCCATTTGTTTTTAAATAAAAAATGTGCTATTATTCAGTTAAATGTGCTATTATTCAGTTTATTCGGATCAAGTTCACCGTCAATGAATTCGAAACTTGGCATACTTTTCTATTTATTTACTTTGAGTCAAATAGTGTAGGTATAATCATTTCTTTTGCATAAAACATGCAATTAAATTCTTTACCTGACAGTATGGTTCGTTAGCTTGACTGCCAGGAGATTCTACTGGTGGTTCAGGAAGGCGAGGACTGGCAAATCCACCAGGTAATCCACCAGGCATTCCACCAGGTAACATGGACCCTGTCATTGGACCGTTCAGACCCACGTTCTCTCTGTGGAAGAAGAACGAGCTCATTAGAACATTATAGAACATGTAATATTTAAAAATAACATCATGGAATTAAATATTTTTTTTCATGGTGATTTAAATAATAACGAAAATGGGTTTTTAAATAGTTAAAATATCATAGTTATTGAAAATACATATATATGATATTTTTAAAATTGAATTGCTTAGACATATTCCAAGAATATTTAAAATCATTAACATTCATATGATATGGTACATTGTTACGAAAAAACAGGAACATGAAGTATAAAGAAAGTTTGAATATCTTTTTTAATTACAACTAGTTTAACAATGCGATTTGTTTATGCCATCTTAATAACGATCATTAATTAAGATAGATATATTTTGTAAACGTTAATAAAATAAAGTGCTATCTAGCGGATGTTCTCATGTTAATAGATACAAACACTATTTTATCAGGGAATAAAGTTAAGGCTGCTTCGCACATGTCAGGGATCCGTCCGGTCCGTCTCCGATCAGTGATTCTTTATCAATGAGAGGAGCCGGTACTGTGTGAATGAGTCCGTTGAAATTAAAGTAACGATTTTTCACCACTGACACTGAATCACTGAGAGGAGACGGACCGGAAGCAGTCTTCATTTAACAGAAATAATTTTAGAACAATATATAATTTCCGTACGTCATGAAAAATCAAATGCAGGCTTCATTACGACTAAAAAGTTATATTACATTCATGTTGTAAGATGTGCATTAAAATGCACCATGAAATGAATGCACATTCACTAGTCACATTCATTAGTTCACATACATTAGTGCAGGCTAGAGAAATGAATAGAAATGGTATAATGAAGCGACTTAATTCTCTAATTTAATGTATTAATCAATGAGAAAATTGTAGACGAGTCTTAATGAATTATAATTAAAGCAGCAGTGAGATGTTTCTATTTTACAGCTATTATTAATATTAATAAGAAACTGTTGCCAATTAAATTTTAAACCAATAATTACAATTTGGAAAAAAAAATAGGTAAGTTTTTAATTATCGGTTAGCTCCACATTTTTTGTCTTATGAGGAAAAATAATAAAATAATAAATATTTCACTCAATCAATCCTAGTGAAAAAATTATTATTACTTTGTATTTTCTTATATGACCGAAAATGTGAAACAGATCGATAACTCGTAACTTCGTCTATTCTATATATCTTATTATTATCAATTTTTATTATCACTCCTTTCTCTCATTCTCTTCTCTTCCCTATTTATTTATTATTTCAATCATTCATTCGTTAATAAGGATAAGAGATTAAATATAAGATATTATTATTTACTCGGAAAAATAAAACATGCGGGAAAAAGAAGAGGCACTCGAGGAAAATATTTTCTTCCCATAAGATGTTATACAATAAACAATCATCAGACAATAACTTTATACAATATTCATTGAACTGCAATAAATATAAATTCATAAGTTCACATATTTTTATTCAATATAGTGTGTGAAATTGTGGAATGGGAACATTTATAGATTGGAATAAAAAAATGTTTTTAGTCTACGGAAAATACTTCGAATATTTAAGTTACTTTTTAAATTCAATGATTATCAAATAATTCCAATATATCAAATACCTCCATATTATATAATTTAAAATTATAAATAAATACTATTTTATCAGTTAATTAATAATTGACTCAAACCTTGAGATACGTTTCTGGTCTAATCTTATTTATTTCAAAGTTAAAAAAGAAACAGTCGAAAGATAGGTATCCAGTTAGTTAACTTCAGAGAGGTATAAAGTTACTAATTTCCCATGTAGTTCGTTAGGTGGGGGGAGGGTGGAGGGGGGATGGAGGTGGGGGGGGGGGGGGGGTAATGGAATTAGTAATTTAGACTGGATGAACGTGAAGAGGTAAAACTTACGATAAATTATTGGTGATGAGTTTGGTACCAGCTAGAGATGATAAATGTGAACTAGAAGGAGGAACTTAACGATAAATCATCAGTAAAATACCTGTAGAAATTGGATAATATTCAGCTATTGATTATTCCTTGATAAATTCAAATAGACTAACAATGTTATTATAGAAAAGTAGAAAAATGAAAATTTTATTTTTCAAATTATAGAAGAATAAATAAGGATAAATAGTAAAAATAAGGATAGGAGGGTCAAAAAAGGAGGAGTTACGTAACTAAGAAGGGGATTTGAGGTGTCACTGGGGGATAAGACGGTAATTGAAAACAGATGAGACAGAAAGAGATGACTGAGAAGGGTGACGGAAGGTGAAAGGAGACGGTTAAAATACTAGTCCCAATCGTCCCACCAAATTTCAGTCAATTTAGTTGAAAATTTATTGAACAACAGTTGTAAATGACCTTGACCTTTAACTATATCGCTCCCAAAATTCTACCAGATGGTTCCTGGATATTGACAAATCATCCCACCGAATTTCAGGCAATTTTGTTGACTACTTTTTGAGTTATGCGAATAACAAGATGATAAATAAAAGCGGTCTAAAATATAACCTTGCGCATTCTGTGAAGGTAACTAGTAATTAATACACTATTTATTCCAAAGGAGAGGAAGACTTCGATTCAGGATATTGAATACTGACAAACAAATAAAGAAAAGGATGTACCAATTCAACTCTTTATTGTTCAGCAAACAGGTTTTCATACTCAGTGCAAGTGACTAAATAGGATCACTGGAACAAAAGGTCAAACTATTAAACTTCAATCCTATCAAACTTGTACCAATCAAACTGCCAAACTATTAACTATCTATCTATTAAACTATCAAACTATTCCTATAACTTATTAGAACACTGTAACTGTTAAGAGATGGGGTAGGATCCTAGTTATTGGACCGTTTCATGTCCTCGATCTTTCAAGAAAAAATGATATAATAATGTATAAACCAACTCATTATTTCAATTTTTATTGATTATTCTTTCCAATAACTTAGGTATCCATGATACATGCAGGTATCATGGATGCCAATTAAAATATAAGATGACTAATATATAATATTATCGTAAATTCTTTTTAAAGTTTTCAATGGTTTTTAATCCGAAATTTGCCGTGCACCAATACGGAAACGTTAATTATAAAAAACTAATGCATTTAGATGTTAAATAAATTCTAATTTAGTTGATGAAAGCTTTCAGAATATGTTCAGCTGCGGTCCCCTCATATCACCACTAAATATCGGAAAATGATGGAGTAGAAGCATCTTAGTATGCCTATTTATGTACAAGAACACATGGCTCTTTAAACTTAAAGTGGGATATGTTGAGTAAAGTGATGAATAGTGGTATAGGTTCTAGCAGAGAAAATAGTTGATGTTTACCTTATTTTAGAAAACCGAAGGAGAATGGATATGACAGTCGTTAAAATTCTTTTGAAGTTTTAAATTTTCTTTCTATGAAATCATCGCCAGAAATATGAATTTATATTTGTTTATTTATGAAAAGAATTCAAGAATGAAATATACGACAGCTGGAATGGAAAAAGGCCTGCTATTTTCATTCTTCTGTTTTGTAATTGAAAAAGGTTCATGATAGACAATAGTATTCCAATTTCCTTTTTTAACATTTTAAAGAATGTGAAATAGGTTTATAGTACAATTTTTTTGTTTTGTTTTTGTTTAAAAAGACAATATTTTTCCAATAAAAACAAGAATAGTATTCCAATTTCCCTATTCAACACCATTACGAATATTGTTTTTAATTTTTTTTCAGCGTATCCTATTCTCAAGACAGGTAATAGATGTCGCCTCTAAGGACTGAGGGGCTCATTGTAGTTCGGATGGAACTTCAATACTCCCTCAGTTCAAAAGTCAGCCTCTTGTCTTCCATTCGAATGAAAGGTAAATATGAATGGCTTCGAACAAAGGGGAGGATTCGTAGAAAGGGAGGGGAAGGGGGAGGGGGATTGTGTTTACAAAGGCCTTGTTTGAAAATAATAACTGTGCATGATTTAAACAGGATTGATAATAATTAGTTTAATTCATTGATTCATTAAAATTTAAAGATACATTAGAAATAGAATTCCTGTATAATGAATCCAGTATAGTGAATGAGAGTAAGAAATAACCTTTACAGTGATCAAATTTCCTTTAGTTTGCCATAAAATGGTCAATAGTTTTATAAACCTAATTTTATGGCAAACTAAAGAAAATTTATTCACTATAGAGGTTAATTCATTATTCACAACTCTACATTCTCTATACATGATTTGATAATAGGAGTTCTACTGTAGTTTCCAGTAACTCAAATTAACTCTACAAATCAGAATAACTCTCCATTTTAACTTCTTGATGTAGTTTACAAACAGTGATAACGATAAGGCTTATCAGTTCCCTTAAACAGCAACTCATAAGTAGCGATAGCGCGTCTGTAGCCTCACGTTACCATCTTTCTGACTTTTGGTGTAATTCGAAAAGTTTTCATGTTCCCTACAGAGACTGAAAGTTTAATTTGAAATTCTCAGCTGGGAGATGATACACAGACGTCACGTTTGTACAACTCTTGCCACTGTTTCTCACATCTTTTAATTAATATCAAGAGAAAAAGAAATGAAAGTCAAGCGAGATTTCTTATTTCCTGGGAAAAAGAAAAAGCTGTCTAATTCAAATAAGAAAGGAAATTGCGTTCATCCTACATAAAATCTCGAAAAATAGTACCGTAATTCAAACAAAGAAACAGAGAAAAGCCTGTAATGAAAAGGAGAAAGAATACAAAGGACTTTGAAGTAGTAGTAAGAATGGGAGAGGGTCTATGAATAAAGTACATAAATCGAGTGGATGCGTAGAAGCTACTCAGTGAATGCTGTCTCTTAACAAAGAATGTGACAGAAAGGACGCAATTCACAGGTGGAAGAGGAAAATGAAGATATGCTATTTAATGAAGCCTACGAGTCTACCTAACACAAAATATAATAGGAAAATGAAGTGGTTACTTTAAATCAAGCCAACGAATCTACCTAACACAAAAATTCAAGAGAAAAATGAAGAGGTGATAGTAAATGAAGCCTACGAGTCTACCTAACACGAAAGTCTAAGAGGAAAAGGAAGAGGTGATAGTAAATGAAGCCTACGAGTTTACCTAACACAAAAATATAAGACCTTGCAATTGAAGACCATAACCCTAGCGTTATCCTCTAAAACTGTAATTAAATTCACAAACAGAATTATCTCACTAAAAGTGAACCTACAAACTATAGAGTTCAGAATAGCCGCAATGGTTTTCAGACGCTTCATTTCGACACTACATTTCTACTTCAATCGAACTATTCCCTCCAGATCTTCAGACAACTCTTGTTAACATTTCGAACAGACACCCTGTCACAGTCTCTCAGCTACAAACTTTGGTCCTAAAAGATCCCAAGATATTTTATGTGGAGACTTGCAGAGGTATTTTGTTCATTGCATTTCTGCTTACTCAGCAGATCAGAAGCATTAGTCTCAGTGCTGATATTGGAAACATGAACCGATAAAGCTTTTAGAGCCACTTCAGTTGCTAATATCAACTTTAGTGGCTTAGCATAATGTAAACCATCTTTAAATCCACTTCTTATCCCGTATAAGGTTGCTCATTTTTAACTTTGCTGATGTGCCACATCTACAGATTTCTGTCCCAAAATAAGGCCAACCTCAATGTACGGGTTAAAGCGTTGAAAATTATTTCTTGCGCTGATGTTTAAGTAACAAACATTATAACCTAATCCACGATCTTCTTTCGTTTCCTTGACAGAGGATTAAAGGGTTAAAGGTGTGATTAAAGGGTTAAAGGTGTGATTAAAGGGTTAAAGGTGTGATTAAAGGGTTAAAGGTGTGATTAAAGGGTTAAAGGTGTGATTAAAGGGTTAAAGGTGTGATTAAAGGGTTAAAGGTGTGATTAAAGGGTTAAAGGTGTGATTAAAGGGTTAAAGGTGTGATTAAAGGGTTAAAGATGTGATTAAAGGGTTAAAGGAGTGATTAAAGGGCTGAACAGTACCAAGCAACAAATCTCGACAAATTAAATCAGGAGAACGTATGGGGGCATTATAAATCAATGACTGGCTGCCATGCCATTATAGAGCAATAAAAACTGTGACAATAGCTAACAAAAGCACGGGACATCAATTTCTCTCTGCGACAGATTTATGGGATACTCTAAAACACATGGCAGTTACACTAAGAAATACTGGAATTCAAACTTGAAATGTAGTGTCCGGATTTATTAAATATTTTAAACTTCCAACATTTCTAGAATCTTTAAATTTGAAACTGTCTAAATATAATACGCATTTAGTCATCCAAGTTTTATACTTAGTTGCCCGATAAAAAAATGTGACTACGCTTCGTTACCCATTTGGGCCATTAAATGATCGTAGAATTATTTTCGATTCAATTTGCCATTCAACCGAAGCAGAGGAAGGAAGAAAGTTCGCTTAGTATCTTTTCTGCAACATATCGAAGCAAATAACTCCACGGAATGTTATCGCCAGACATAAATTTCAAAAGAACAAGAACTGAAAGGGGGAGGGGGCAAATTTATCAAGACGAATGCTTCGATCGTGTCCGCTATAACTTTCTGAAATAGGGCAACTGAAGTTCCTAAAATTAAAATTGAAAAGTTAACTCGATCATTTAGAGGATATATGGACTAGAAGAACATGAGTTGAAGGAAAGTAGTCCTTAGCAGATCTAATTATGGAAAGGGAGAGAGAGCAATTTTTTAATATAACTAATGAAGTAGTTCATTTATTAATCTGCACAATGCATGTTAATAATGTTAGTTCAAATTAGGATTTATTTTACTGATAAAAGAGGAGTTATTGTCAAAAATTATGATTATAAGCAACTTATTAACAAATTTGTACATATATATTAACAACAAATCACTAAATATGAGCAGTAACTCATCAATACAATCAGAAAATCACTAAATATCAACAGTAACTCATAAATACAATCAGAAAATCAATAAATATGAGCAGTAACTCATCAATACAATCAGTAAATCACTAAATATCAACAGTAACTCATAAATACAATCAGAAAATCACTAAATATCAACAGTAACTCATAAATACAATCAGAAAATCACTAAATATCAACAGTAACTCACAAATACAATCAGAAAATCACTAAATATCAACAGTAACTCATAAATACAATCAGAAAATCACTAAATATCAACAGTAACTCATAAATACAATCAGAAAATCACTAAATATCAACAGTAACTCACAAATACAATCAGAAAATCACTAAATATCAACAGTAACTCATAAATACAATCAGAAAATCACTAAATATCAACAGTAACTCATAAATACTATCAGAAAATCACTAAATATCAACAGTAACTCATAAATACGATCAGAAAATCACTAAATATCAACAGTAACTCATGAATACGATCAGAAAATCACTAAATATCAACAGTAACTCACAAATACAATCAGAAAATCACTAAATATCAACAGTAACTCATAAATACGATCAGAAAATCACTAAATATCAACAGTAACTCACAAATACAATCAGAAAATCACTAAATATCAACAGTAACTCATCAATACAATCAGAAAATCACTAAATATCAACAGTAACTCATAAATACTATCAGAAAATCACTAAATATCAACAGTAACTTACAAATACAATCAGAAAATCACTAAATATCAACAGTAACTCATAAATACTATCAGAAAATCACTAAATATCAACAGTAACTCATAAATACGATCAGAAAATCACTAAATATCAACAGTAACTCATAAATACGATCAGAAAATCACTAAATATCAACAGTAAATCACAAATACAATCAGAAAATCACTAAATATCAAGAGTAACTCATAAATACGATCAGAAAATCACTAAATATCAACAGTAACTCACAAATACAATCAGAAAATCACTAAATATCAACAGTAACTCAAAAATACAATCAGAAAATCACTAAATATCAACAGTAACTCATAAATACGATCAGAAAATCACTAAATATCAACAGTAACTCAAAAATACAATCAGAAAATCACTAAATATCAACAGTAACTCATAAATACGATCAGAAAATCACTAAATATCAACAGTAACTCAAAAATACAATCAGAAAATCACTAAATATCAACAGTAACTCATAAATACGATCAGAAAATCACTAAATATCAACAGTAACTCATAAATACGATCAGAAAATCACTAAATATCAACAGTAACTCATAAATACGATCAGAAAATCACTAAATATCAACAGTAACTCATAAATACGATCAGAAAATCACTAAATATCAACAGTAACTCATAAATACTATCAGAAAATCACTAAATATCAACAGTACCTCATAAATACAATCAGAAAATCACTAAATATCAGCAGTAACTCATAAATGCAATAAGCAAATCACTAAATATCAACAGTAACTCATAAATACAATCAGCAAATCACTAAATATCAACAGTAACTCACAAATACAATCAGAAAATCACTAAATATCAACAGTAACTCATAAATACAATCAGCAAATCACTAAATATCAACAGTAACTCATAAATACGATCAGAAAATCACTAAATATCAACAGTAACTCAAAAATACAATCAGAAAATCACTAAATATCAACAGTAACTCATAAATACGATCAGAAAATCACTAAATATCAACAGTAACTCAAAAATACAATCAGAAAATCACTAAATATCAACAGTAACTCATAAATACGATCAGAAAATCACTAAATATCAACAGTAACTCATAAATACGATCAGAAAATCACTAAATATCAACAGTAACTCATAAATACGATCAGAAAATCACTAAATATCAACAGTAACTCATAAATACTATCAGAAAATCACTAAATATCAACAGTACCTCATAAATACAATCAGAAAATCACTAAATATCAGCAGTAACTCATAAATGCAATAAGCAAATCACTAAATATCAACAGTAACTCATAAATACAATCAGCAAATCACTAAATATCAACAGTAACTCACAAATACAATCAGAAAATCACTAAATATCAACAGTAACTCATAAATACAATCAGCAAATCACTAAATATGAACAGTAACTCATAAATACGATCAGAAAATCACTAAATATCAACAGTAACTCATAAATACGATCAGAAAATCACTAAATATCAACAGTAACTCAAAAATACAATCAGAAAATCACTAAATATCAACAGTAACTCATAAATACGATCAGAAAATCACTAAATATCAACAGTAACTCATAAATACGATCAGAAAATCACTAAATATCAACAGTAACTCATAAATACGATCAGAAAATCACTAAATATCAACAGTAACTCATAAATACTATCAGAAAATCACTAAATATCAACAGTAACTCATAAATACTATCAGAAAATCACTAAATACCAACAGTAACTCATAAATACAATCAGAAAATCACTAAATATCAACAGTAACTCATAAATGCAATAAGCAAAGGTAAAAAATTCAACAGCAATTATGATCATAAGCAGCAAGTAGCGTAGAAAAATTTCTATCCCTCGTTTGCAATTTCAAAGGACGTTGTTATTAATTTAGCATTTTTATTCCTGCTACAAAGTTTATGGAAAAATGATATTGAATTTAGGAGGGCAGAGTAGGCGAGGAGAGTGAGTACGGCGGTGTGCGATGTACATTTTATGGCGCTATCAAATTAGCACGCTAGCTACTGAGGAATAAAATAAAAAAAAGAGAGAAACAGAATTTACAGCCTACACATCCGTGCGATAGTGGTTGCAGTAGGCCTACTTGATTATATTTATATGTAGGCCTACTTGATTACGTTTGCTGCCGTCTCAAGGTTAGAAGCCATGAAATGGAGTATTGGCAAAAGTATCAGAAGTCTCTCAAAAATGTTATATTAATATCGAGAGTGGCTAAAGGTATCTAAAGGAGGAACAAAAGAGAACGCCTCAGCTTTAACTGCTCAGAAGATAAGCACAAAAAGTTATTCGCATAATTATCAGTCCCTTTGGAATATCTAAAAAGCAGAGAAAAGAAAAAGCCCTGTAAGAGTTTCAAGCGATTGTTTGCCGCGTCTTAGATCAGTTTTATCCTCTGGGGATTTAGAGGAGAGTTTACGCTACAAAAAAGGGGCGAGGCGCTTCTTTTATCTCTGAAATGCAGAATTTGATACTCTGTGAAATGGTAGACATATGGTGGTAGGAATGTTTCGAAAAATGCATCCTTTCCGAATGTTGCAGTGTTCCAAATTATCGGGCTGTTCCACATCATCGATCATGTAAAAAGAATCAATTTAAATAAAAGCTAAATGTGACGATAAACTTCAAAGATTTGGAATTGTCCGAAAATTCAGAACTAAACCACGAATAATGCCGATTTTTATTAGTCCTGAACTAGCTTCGGGCAAGAGAGAATAAGTTGAAATTGGCAATAACTGCATGGGTATGATATTTACTGAAATTTAACATAGATGACTAACAAATTTATGGTTAGGACGTATCATACATATACTTTCTTCCATCCTCTTCTAAGTTGATTATCAAACTGGAAAGAAAGTAACAATACTTCATATTAGAGTAAGAAGGAATGAAATAATTTGTAAATAACCGAACACATTACAAATGCTGATGGAACATTTCTAGCTATAAGTTGTTAATTGTGATTAGTTTAATGTTTCTGTTGTATGATACTGAAAAATGACAACCAAACGTTACTGTCATATGTTACTGACAATCGTTACTGTCATGTAATACTTACCATCATTACTGTCATAATCCTTACAACCAAGGGGGCAATGTTACATCAAAGACAACTCAGGAGTAATTTGTAGGCAATTACTACTCTAATTAGAGTCTGTGGAATAGTTTGTAAGGGGAGTAGCTATGACAAATGTCTAGAGTAGGTAGTATTGTTACATAAGGTTCAGATATATAACTATCTGATTATATAAAGCTTTTTATATTATAAGCAAACAGTTTTTCAATGAACAGTGTACAAATCCTTCTTTTGGATTCAAATTAATTTATTTGAATATTTTTCAGTAAAGTGAATACCTTCAAAAAGGTTTAAAATTGTTAAAAAAAATAGATATATATATATATATAAACAAAATCCATTGCCACAGATCTAAGTTCACAGCCTGGAATACGAATTACAACAAAATCACTTTTCGCAGTTTTGTAAGGGTGGAAATTGCCTTTCGATAGATATAAATCAATTAAACCTTTGATACCGTGCGGTAATAGCTCTAGGATGGGAAGTCCTACCGAAATGTAAATATTTGTTTGGGCCTGTAAGGTGGGGGGTTTAGGGGGGAGGGGGTTTAGGGAGGGTCAGGGGGGTTTGACGTACACTCACAGAACTGAAGTGGAGATAAAAAAACACGTGACTGGAATACATTGAAGAGAGTCAAGACTATATAGTCTACACTCCTGTTTATTTGGTAAGTAACTTAAGTAGAAATTGACTGTATTAGTAAATGAATTTCAAAGATCATATTTCAAGGTAAACCAAATCATGTTTTACAAAAAGTATGAATATAATTTAAAAAATGATGAGCTTATAATAAAATTGGTTTTTAATATTGTGTATTTAATTAGAAAATAAGTTACTCGTACTTTCATCATAGGAATAACAATCAAGAAAGGAAAGAAGAGAAAGAGGAAAGATAGAAAGGAAAGAGGAAAGATAGAAAGGAAAGAGGAAAGTAGAGAAGAAAAGGAAAAAGGAAAGAAGAATGGAAAGAGGAAAGAAGAGAAAAAGGAAAGAGGAAAGTAGAGAAGAAAAGGAAAGAGGAAAGAAGAGAAAGAAGAAAGGAAAGTGTAGATATCTTTAGGTAGATTGTTTTCAGAGGATAGTTTGTATGCAGTGAAGGTGAGATAGAAACTTTGAAGGTAGAGAGGACTGAGCCTTCAAAGAAGGTAGAGAGGAGACTGAGCCTTCAATGAAGGTAGAGAGGAGACTGAGACTTCAATGAAGGTAGAGAGGAGACTGAGCCTTCAATGAAGGTAGAGAGGAGACTGAGCCTTCAATGAAGGTAGAGAGGAGACTGAGACTTCAATGAAGGTAGAGAGGGGACTGAGACTTCAATGAAGGTAGAGAGGGGACTGAGCCTTCAAAGAAGGTAGAGAGGAGACTGAGCCTTCAAAGAAGGTAGAGAGGAGACTGAGCCTTCAATGAAGGTAGAGAGGAGACTGAGACTTCAATGAAGGTAGAGAGGGGACTGAGACTTCAATGAAGGTAGAGATGGGACTGAGACTTCAATGAAGGTAGATTGTAATAATGCGCAATTACCTTGTTTACTAATTAATATCCATGATACCTGCAGGTATCATGGATACTAATAATTAAAATACCGAGTTAATCAATAACAATTACAATATGACTCCTCTATGATCAAAAATGTGGAACTGTCCCATAACTCGTAACTTACCCTCTAATGGTGAGTTTATTACTTTGCTGAATATATAAGAGTTTTGATTCCCCAAAGAAGAGAATTAAATCCCTTATATTCTGATAGAGTTTCATTGTTGCTCTGGTGTCAAGAAATGAAATCATTCCAACTCAACAAAGAATAAAAAGAATGTCCCTAAGGAATTTATGGGAATTGTTTTGTTGCTGGAGAATAAAGACAGAATAGAATATGAAATGTTTTTGAATTATGCAGAGGGTGTATATATTCTGTTATTCTTTTCAACAAACTTTGTGTCTTAACATCAATATTTATCTATAATATGAATGCCAATATTAATCACTTATCCACTATAGTTTAAATATAGTTCTATTGTTTGGAAGGTGAATTCAAATTAATTTTATAAATCACAATTTTTATGAAAATAATTAAATTCATAATATTTTTCAAAGTAATTTATATAGAATTTTCAAATATTTGGCGATATACGTAATGTTTCTCCCTTAACATCGAACTTGGTCATTACGACTCACGTTCTCTCTAAGTTCAAAGATGTAAAATTACACCCAATTTGCATGCAAACGATGGGTAAATTTCGGCCAACACTTTTCCATTTCTTAGATTTTGGGCAAAATCCCCTGGCATTTTTCTTCACTGAATTTGTAGATCTAGAGTGAAAAGTCTACGGTAAATAGTGCCATTGCTTCAGAGATAAGAGCCAAGCGAAGGCAATTCCAGAAAAAGTGAGACGCTTACACCGAAAGACGTAGATTAAACTGTTTAGACGAACTAACATTACGGCGACTGAGCCGCTGCATTACGAATAAGTAGGCGTAGAAAAAGAGTTGTTTGCCAGTACCTACATGTCCATTGACGCAGAGTTGGTAATCTCACAGCGAATATTTCAAGAAGAATTAAAAAAACTTTTTGCAGAAGTTGTAATCAATCATCATTTTCTTTCCATCCGGAGACAAAGTTTCGTCAGTCAAGGAAACCTGTGAAACAAAATCTTAAACTTTTTGGAAATTATTTTGAAGATTGGAGGAAGCCCTCACTCTTTTTATTAAATTTGTTAATTTCACTCAAAAAGTTTAATGATTTCATTAAAAAATTAATTTCATATAAGATAATCCTTTCACTGAATTTCAATCGTTTAGAATTGTAATACTTTCATACAAAATTATTCGATCGTATTTCTCGACCTAAAAAACCTCCCCAAGGTACGACCAATAACCACTCACAAAAATTTCATTTCGGTAATAGCTGCAGTGAATCGTGTGGCCTGAAATAAACGGGACTTCGGACGTCAATCGACGCAATGTCTTTATTTGTGGAAATGTCGGAATAGTTGCATCTAACTTGGGAATACCCATTCATTGAATAGATAGAATTGCTGTATTGGGAATAAAACTGTATCGTAACCATGTTTCAGAGGCTGACAAACTGTAAGCCAATTTTTGAGCCAAAATTTCCCAAAAATTCTGAGCCAAGCCAATTTTGGCTCATTTTTTGAAGATTTCAAGCCAAAATTAACATGGGAACATAGGAATTAATTCAAAATTCCAAGCCAATTACATTTATTTGAGTTTTGACCATTTGAAATCTAAGCCAATTAATTGGCTTTAACTGTATTCTTCCTAATTAACTGTATTCTTCCTAATTAACTGTATTCTTCATAATTATAATAATTAAGTTCAAATTGAATATATATGAATAAGAATATCAGACTCTAAAACCGTGTTCAGTGCTTTTCGCTCAAAAAGAATCGAGGAAGGAATTTCAATCAGAGGATTTTCGAGTCTATCTTTTGATGGATTGAATTCTGACACAGAGATTCGAATATTGGGAGAGAAATGAAGCTGCTATTAATCACAAAGGATTTGATTAAGTCTCCTTAATTCGCGATGATTGATTAAAGTAGACGAAGAAGTGATTTCAAAGTCAATAATCTAGAGACCCTAGAACAGTTGATGGCATATCATTTATAATATTAAAACCACGGCCATAGTTTAATCCGCATTTACTATAGTGTCGTCCAGGTAGTTAAAATGTCACGTAAAAACTTTCTGTCCTTGAAATTTTAAATAGGGACACTAAAGGGGATGAATTTTAAAAATTAAAGTAAATCTCTTGGTCTAGAACCAATTTAAATATTCAGGTGGTTTTAATTAGCCTAATATACCTACCGAGGTCAACAAAACTTACGAATTAAATATGAAAAACATTTGAAATTCGGCACAAAATTTTGTTACAACCTCAGTTATTGGTTAAATAAGGAAAACACATCCCATCCTGTAATATTTGCGGTGAATTCCCTAAAGTATCGGAGGATATTGCTCAACTCCCCCTTGCGGAACATCTGAGGAAATCTTCAGGATAAGGTTCCAGATCACGCAGAAGGGGATCCTGAGGACCAATCCCTGGGTAATAGGACAACTGTGTGTGACCACCAGATGAACCAACGCCAATTAGACGTGGGAAACAGGGAGTGAGTGAGCAATGAGAATGTGGGATGTATTGTAACAAAAGAAAAATATGGCAATATGGAGTGAGGGAGAGAATGGATATATTCCTTCATCTTTCAGCGAACCAGTTTTCATACTCAGTTTAAGTGTTAGTATAATCAAAAGAAGGATAAAGGGATATCAAAGAAAACTGCAAGTGATTAGTAACATAATCAAATGATATTGAATTACTGAATTATTAATATAGAATATATAATTAATATTTCATTATTTAATAAGAAAATCTAAACCAGAACAACATTCTCACCGATTTGATATTCCAGCTTGACTTCAATAATTTCACTTCAAAAAGGCAAAATGTTCAAGGCCAGCAACAGTGAAATCAATGTTACCTTACTAGCATTTTCATTTTGTGATGACTTATTTAAATTAGACAATAGCAATTCTAGACTATAGTTATCACCTCTAGGTAGTGAGAAATGCGATTGCTTTGGTCTGTTGTAATTGTGATGCTGGTCATGAAAAGAGAGACTGGTCTATGTGCATCCCCAGTGGTGTCGTAAACCTCATACACTCTCATACGTTCGATGGAGCCTTGCACTACGCCGAAAAGTTACGGAGTTTGATCTCCCGATAGGAAAACTCAATTCTGACGGGAAATTGAGTTTTGGAAACTTTGAAAATAGAAAGTTTTTATCCTATTAAAAAACTCAGGGTTGATAAATTGAACATAATTTTATATGTGAAGCAAGTGTCATCCATGGAAGTGTAAACATTTATCAGACATGTATAGGTTTGACAGTATGGTACAATTCAAGTGAGTAAGACTATAAACATTAAAGAACTGAACAGAATGGAAACCGAAGAACTCGGTCATATCTAATGCCTATATTAATATTTAATATAAATACATTAGGCGGAAGGGTCTCAGAATAGGCTTTACCACAAGAATTAATTCAAAGTAAAACTAGTCCAAATTATTAATTAGGGGACTGAATTCATAAGGTTGAACTTCAATGTCACACTAACACTTTCAGGTTCCAGAAAATACGTCTCGAGTGAATCCTGAGTTATCGAACGGTTTCACCTTTTAAATCATATATAAAAAAAGTAATTAACATTTAACTCGTTAATATAATTATTATATACTCAATCTTTTCTTATAAGATCGCAAATGTGAAACTGTCCGCTAAATCGGAATTTACCCTATTCGGCGTCTACCCAGAAAAAAAGTTATGGTGAAGAAGTTTTTAAAAGCCAAAATACAATTTTTTTTAATAATTAGTGTCAATATTATTGTAGACCGTTGTCATGGTACCTCTACAAAAGATTGGTTTCTCCTTTTAATATGTATTCCTTAATAAAAGTGTGACACACGGACAGACAGACGGACGCGGCTCTTATTATAGTGTAGATTAGTTCAGATCAAAAGGACTTAATTTATATAGGTATAAGAATTTTCAAATTTACAGGAACAAACAATGAAAAAGATCATAACATTAGGAAAAGATTTCTTGAATTCATAGGCTCTATTAGAAGTTCTGGGAGATGCCAATTTTAAGTCATTTCGCGTCCATCTTTGCCAATATATCATATTAATATGCTCGTATATATCATATTATTAAGTTGGCGAGTGCATAATATAATGAAGACATAAATAAGGGGATTTTCTAAACGGTCCGCGCAATGAAGGAGACGATACAGAAAATCGATACCGCGGGACACTGGGGAGAGAATTATACCTAAATAGGGTAGATTTTACGACAAAGTGGTCTGTACTGACTTATTTAGGTAAATACTTAAAAATCATACATAAGTTATAGCTAAAGTATAGTTTACGTTTTCTGAAAATGTTAGTTTATTCTTGTCGTGGAGATTCAAGGTTTAATTTCATGAAGAAATTAAATTATAATTTTTCGACTATGTTCCTTCATGACTGTCAGATTTTAATAATAGTTGTCGAACCATTTGAATTTCTAGTCAACACGTATACACTAGAAGTAAATAACAATAAATAAGTAATTATAGTAAATAAAGTTGAATCCTTTAATCAACGAAAAGGTAGCAAGGTCGTAACGGTTGAAAAATATCGCATAACTAGGGTTGTCACAATATTCGTTTAAAATCATAGATTTTAGGAATATCATAGACGAAACGAAATATAATGGTATCGAATACTATATACCGTTGATTTAGAACGATTCAATACAGTTCATTTCTCTCCGTCTATAATATTTTCAGGATCTATGATTTTAAACGCACATTGTCACAACCCTAATCATAAGTAACAATTATTACACCGATGGAACTGCAAGTTACGGGATAACTAGTTGGAACTCTCTTGTTAAAATAACAACTTCAGGCTACCTGCTCTTCAACAAGAGAAACTTCGGGTAAAAGATAGAAGTTCATAATGAGGACGTCAAGAGAATGTTATTCAAAACAGGAGGTTATTAACTGCTATGAAAATAGAAGAGAAACTTGGTATATAATGACTTCATGAGAGATTGGTCCTGGTGGAAAAGTCAGCTTAATGAAATAGGATAAAAGAGGGGGATATTTGTATTCTATGTTATTGTATAGGTTGTTATCAGAGGTTATTTAAACTCAGCGTTGAAGGTTTTTTTTAGTTTCAAGCTTTCGAATAGAAAGATTTCTATTCATCATCAGGAGAAGAGTGGAAAACCTGGACCTGACAATGAATTTTATGGCCAATAGTTATGACCAATAGTGTATAAGTTGTTTATACATTGTCGGGTTAATGATGACTTTTGGTTTTCTATTCTTGTATTTATAATCCTGATCACAATCTGTAATGACTCAAACTGTGGGTAAAATGGTTGCAATGGATGTGGTGATCACCCCAGACGAGAGGTGGTCTCTAAGTACTGCCCCAACTGACTAACTAACTGCTATCAACTGAACACAAGTTACATAATTCCATGCCTTTAAATACCATGAGTTCTCCACCGGAACTTTCATTATCTGGTGACATTTTGGGTGGCACGACTAATTCTCATAGGCTCAATAACCACAAGAATCTTTAAGTCATCAAGTACTAATTGGCTCACATAGAAAAGGTTCATTTCACACATCCCCAAATCTTTTATTCTCCGTTGGAAAGATACCTGGACTAATTACTTTCAAGCTGTTATTTTCTAACATATTTTAGCTATTCCCAATGCTACAGAGGGACGGGGGAGGGGTGGATGTTCATGTTTTTGATGTGGAGGTATTAAATATCAGAACAAATCAGAAAGGTCTGGAAATGGCTTCAACATAGTAAACCAGAAAAGCTCTACTGTGACGGTATCTACAAAACACAAAGGAAATAAATTCACTTGACTTATGTGAAGTAGTCAGAGAATGAAATATAAGGAAGAACAAAGTCCATTACCACCATTTATCGAAATAATGACTATGTAATTAAATATTCTCACCTGGCATCACTTTTCTCAATAGGCAGGTCATCTGTACGATAACTGGGTGTGTCCGCTGTTCCGAATAGTTCCCCCGAAGAATCACCAACATTGCTCATGTTTGCCAACCTTTCATTTTCCTCTAGAACTTTCTGACGCCATTTTCGTCGGAACATTTGGCGCAACCGTCTTCGCCGTTCCTCCACCGCTGGATCGCGAGTCGGAACATTTGAGGTTGCGGAACTTTCCTCCGCTATAACCAGGTGGATAAAACCACCTACCAAAATCACCACAAACGTACATGTAACTTTCATAGTTCATAGATGGTATAAAGTTTCATTAGAATGATAAATTTAAAGCTGATGTTGAACACTCATTTGTACTTTTTTATGACACCTAAACAAAAAAGGAAGAAATTGAGTATGTTAACCTAATTGAAAAGAGTACTCTAATTATTAAAGAGGTTTAAAAAATCATCAAGTATTTTTTGGGTTAGAATCCAGCAATAAAATAAACTGTAAATTGCATGATTATACAAACAATGAATAAAATGTTAGAAAATGTTCATGAGTATTCTGTTATACGTATCCCATTATTTTCAAAGGAATAGAGAACAATAAGCGTATTGTACGACACACGGAAACAAAGTGAGAGTGCCTGACCTATCGCATACAAGAAGCCTCAGACACGATATATAACAGGACTGTAACTAAGAGGGACAGATGAATATTCACTGATGTATTCAGCCCTATAAATTAGGCCTCTGAGGGAAGCCTATAAGCAATATCAGAGGTACAGAGAACTGAATCAATATGGAAGACCCCTCAGTCTTCGGTGTTCATTATGGACCTTTGGCGTGACGAAATTGATTACTGAATGTGCTACCCTAGCATATTATTAACTCTTGATGATCTTGCCATTAAATGCGTAAACAAAATAACAAATATTGTAAGGAATACAAAAGTAGCTCGTTTTTGTAAAAGATATAAATAATATGTCACTATGGATGAAATCTTACGGTGAAGAACATTTATACAATATCTATTTACAGTCAATACAAATAATATTCCAATAGAAATGAATTCTTATACGGAGAACATTTATACAATATATATTTACAGTGAAAATAAATTATTTAAATGGTTGAAATTCATCAAAATGAGTTGACAAAATTGTTCACGGTAATTTTCCAACGTTTATAAAATGTCTTCATCATGTAGTATAGTACACTGCAAACTGTTAAACATAACTACTAATATTTCCCTTTCTGTCTTAGGCCTACAGGCAACATATGCCTATCTAGATTGTGAGAAACCTATCATTGTGATAGGAAATCGATGCCAAATGCCCATTGTTGTCAGAAAAAAGATATTTGAAATGACTCTGAAAGTTATATGGGAAATAACTTGGAGAGAAGTTCATATTTCGCACTAAATTAATTTATGGCAAAAAATATTGAGTTAAATCTAATGCTCCTATAGTATCCTATAAGTGTCCTATATCATCCTATAAGTGTCCTATATCATCCTATAAGTGTCCTATATCATCCTATAAGTGTCCTATATCATCCTATAAGTGTCCTATATCATCCTATAAATGTCATATATTATTTTATTGTCATATTTATCCTATAAGTGTCCTATATCATCCTATAAGTGTCCTATATCATCCTATAAATGTCCTATATTATTTTATTGTCATATTTTATCCTATAAGTGTTCTGTATTATCCTTTATGTGTCCTTTGAATATCCTATATTATACTATATAAGTCCTTTATTGTCCTATAAATGTACTCTATTAACCTATAAGTATCTCAGTTCTATCCTACAAGAGTTCTCTACTACCCTCTAAGTGTCCTATAAATTTCATATACTATACAAGTTTCCTATATCGCTATACAGTGCTCTCTATTATCCTATAAGTGTCCTATATTTTCCTACAGTGTCCTATATACTGCACCTTTAACATATTAATAAACAAATCCAGTTGGCAGTAGATTGATTTCAAAACTCTCAAGTTTCAATCGAATTGGAGGGTTTAGATTCATTTCAGCAGGATATTGCACTACAGATACGTTTATAGGGTCACTGTTGAAATGGAGATGATTGGGGAAATGACTGATGAGAAGAGTGAAGTGAAGGATATACTAGGATATAGTAGGATAAACTGGGATATAGATGGTTATATTAAGGATAAACTAGGATATAATAGGATAAACTAGGATATAATGGGATATAATAGGATGTAATAGGATATAATAGGATAAACTAGGATGTAATAGGATAAACTAGGATGTAATAGGATAAACTAGGATGTAATAGGATAAACTAGGATGTAATAGGATAAACTAGGATGTAATAGGATAAACTAGGATATAGTAGGATAAACTAGGATATAGTAGGATAAACTAGGATATAATAGGATAAACTAGGATACAGTAAGATAAACTAGGATATACAAGGATAAACCAAAACTTAATTCGATTTTATATACAAGGCAGAGGTTTCAAAACAAGTAAAGAGATCAATTAGCAATTTATAAAAAAGTGCATTTAAAAATAGAATATCTAACCAACATCTTAAGTAGAGTAATGAAGCAGTTCTACATATTCAAGTAATAAATCGAATTGTGCCAATTATAATTCAATTAGTTCCTTTAATACAAAACTTACTTCATAACTAACAGCTCAATTAGAGGTCTCATTACCTATTGTTCATAAGTTGCCTCTAACAGAATCTAGCGAACCGTTTACTCTTTTTCTCTAGAATTTCTGAACTAATCTTTAAAGTCCATTAAAAAATGTAGTGAGAAATTCCCTAAACTACGCACTTAATCTGCCCTTAAAAACTCATTTGGCTTAATTCGGGGTAATATTTTAGGGTAATAATTTAAAGATATAGTTTAGACTTTAGGGTAATACTTTAGAGGGAGACCCCTGGGGATGAAAGTAAAATATAGCAGAGATCTGAATAAAAATAACGAAGAGGAGTGAATTAAAATGGAAACTTGTGTAATCCTTTGCAATGATTAAAAAAAATAGAGAGTTAACTATTGTGATTGTTATTTTAAATATTATTAAAATTCTTTGTGTGAAAAAAAGAACTATGTTCTAACCCAAGTAATTATGGAAGAGGAAAATGAAGAGGTGAGAGTAAACGAGTCTACCTAACACAATTTATGTAAATGTGCAATTTATCATTAAAGTCACAATACTATTTCATAATTCTAATAAAGATGAATAAACTAAATGATACTTATACAGTAAAAATTATTTATAGTCCATTCTGTATTTGATGACCAAAAACCAATTGACTTTTTCAAAAAGCTGAAACCAGCATTCCACCAACATTTCCCCAATTTATCCACAAAGAAAAAACAAAATAAAATATCCAAATATTCATTAATTATCCTGTAATATTTATTTCCCGAAGGATTTTTTTAAAAATTACCAGGCAAATTTACCATCAATTACAAACTGGTTAATTTCCACATAGATATGAATAGCTTATCACTAATTTTCCTGAAAAAAATATATTTCCCAAGGGAAATTTTTTTCGGGATATCAAACCAAATTTACCATCAATTACAAACTGGTTTATAGCAGTAGCTGTTTGGTAGTTGTACGTGAGGGCCCCAAAAACCACCCGAGCAAACTAAGATTGGCTTGACTTGTTTGTTTAGCAAAATAAGCTTTTTGAGGAGAGGATTAGAGAGGAAGAAAGGCTATGATTGCATTCGAACTCTTTGTTATTATTGCAGTGAAGGGATATTAGGAAGAAAATTAACATAGAAAATATCATAATGTTTTGGTTCAAGAAGAAAAGAAACTAGGGTGAGTCGTATCTTTGGTCATATCTGAAAAAAACAATGGAATAATTATTTTATTTTAATTGGTATCCATGATACTTGCAGGTGTCATAGATACCAATTAAAATAAAACTTAAATAACAATATTATATAATTTTTTCTTATACAACCGAAGATTTGAAACCGATCGCTCATTGTCAACAATACAGTTATTTTCAACGACCAAATCTTGGTAGTCATCACTAGGGTTGTGACAATATGCGTTTAAAATCATAGAACTTAAGAATAATATAGACTATACTATAGTGAACACTATAAACCGCTGGTTTAGAACGATTAAATAGTCTTCAATTCAATCCATCTATAATATTTTCATTATCTATGATTTTATACGCATATTGTCACAACCCTAGTCATCACTATAAAATAAATTCCATCTAGGAATATCTTAAATTTATTTGTGAATTTTAGAAGGATTATCAACGGATGAAGTAATAACTTTGCCTAAAGTTCAACCTGCCTTCCTCTCTATACCAATAGAATCACTTTAAGTCATTTAATACCTTCCAAAAACAACAAATAAAAGAGTGTTCGAAAACAACAAAAACTACAAACTAAAGAGTGTTCGAAAACCAACATCACAAAGCTTCGTGTTCACAAACTCGGGAAAACGATTCGGAAGTTAAGATCGGAGTTGCCGGTAAATGGAAAAAGAGTTTTATGATTCCGACCAGTAATGGATTTACGAACAGAGGAAGAGATAGCAACATACGGTCAGAGATATCTCGGAGTTAGGATGTAAGAGAGATCTCGGAGTTAGGATGTAAGAGATATCTCGGAGTTAGGATGCAAGAGATATCTCTGAGTTAGGATGCAAGAGATATCTCGGAGTTAGGATGTAAGAGAGATCTCGGAGTTAGGATACAAGAGATATCTCGGAGTTAGGATGCAAGAGATATCTCGGAGTTAGGATGCAAGAGATATCTCGGAGTTAGAATGTAAGAGAGATCTCGGAGTTAGAATGTAAGAGAGATCTCGGAGTTAGGATGTAAGAGATATCTCTGAGTTAGGATGTACGAGATATCTCTGAGATTGGGTATAGAGTATGGAAATACATACCCAGGTAGAGAAATTAAGATGGGGTTATACAGGGTGACCCACAAAAAAGTGTACCCAACTTAGAATTAATATAAATATCGCATTTATGAGTAGTTAAAAAATGAGTTGAAGTGAATTTAAAAATTATATATTTTTCATGTATCCATTCTACCACAGTCATTGCTTAAGATTGTACGTGTACGATATTTATATTAATTCAAACTTGGGTACACTTTTGTGGGTCACCCTGTATAATGTAAAGAGAAGTCTACTCTATATGTTTGCAAAAATTCTCTTTCAATATTGACTCAATAAAGTCAATCCCTTATAAACATTCCCTCTCTATTATAACTCACTAATTACTTCTATCTGTCAACTGTATAATCGTCTACCATCAAAACTCCCAAGTTAATTAATTGTCCCTATATACCCCACTAGGGTAACTTTTTAGGGTAGGAAGCAAGCCACTATTGCGATAACGCTACTTTATACCACTAATGTCATTATTTTAGGGTAACTTTTAGGGTAACTCTCTATTGCGATAACGCTACTTTATACTTCTGATGTCATTATTTACAGCAACTTTATTACCCTAGGCCTGTAGGATGCGCTATAAATTACCCCAAACAAAGCCTCTTAGGGAGTAAATCAAACGAAATAAAGGAGATGGGGTAAATATTTGAATATAAAGTAAAACTAATTTATTATAAATATAGAAAATATGAGATGTTTTTTTTATGAATAAGAAATATTTAGAAGTAATTTTTTGTTCATAAAATAGACTTTTACCATTTTATTCAGCAATGGAAACAGCTTAGATGAAATAAAACATACTATGGATATATCGAAACATCGACTGACGATAAAAATTAAAATTTCGGTAAATTAGAAAATGCAACAGGGTAAGTTCCGAGTTATTGGCCAGTACAACGTTTTCGATCACATAAGAATAAAGTATATGATTGTTACTTGCCATTTATTTTAATGGTATCCATAATAGCTACAGGTATCACGGGTATCAAATAAAATATAGGGTTTGAAATGTTCAACTATATACCTTGTCTTTCTTACATGTTCGAAAAATTGAAACAAAAAATGATATTGACCTTCTTTACTAGTTTACTATATAATGTACACACACAACACTTCATCCAATAATGCATCACATGCACACGAATGCACTGACTGCATATCAATAATGCAGTCATTAATCACCGGCCTGCATGTTACACACACTACTATCAGTTAATTATTCATATCGGAAAAGTCTACGGGGTGGCTCCATACATTTTAATGGAGTCATGTCTGCAGTACACAATGAGTCATAATCAATGCAGGTGAGTCACCTGCAGTGAGTCACATGCATTGAACAAGGTATCGGTACCGGTAATATATTTACATGTTCTTGTTCCTCCTATAAAACTTTATATTTATTATGCATTGTGGATCTTTGAGATTTGGCACACATAGAAAACAGCGAAAGAGAGATTTTTTTGTTTATGGTGAAAGTTACAATTACTAGAAAACGAGATAATGAATAAAACTTTATATTTAGGGGGGGGGGGGGTGCAAGAAATGCATCTGCTCCGTCAATTTTTTAGAGTCTAGAGATTTGTTAAAATTCCATCTCTTGAATTTAAATAAATGAAAAACGATAAGAAAAACAATTTTCTTCGAAAATTGTTCGAAGATGAACTTAGAAGAAGAAATATAATCCAGTTTGTTGCCGAAGTCTTTCCTCATCTAATGATACCGTAACTATACTTCGACTCCCAAAAAGAAGTACTTTTCAGGAGAACAAAAATAACAAAATGAGTTTATTTTTTTAAGCTAATTTTACAGAGTAGGAAATTTGAAACATAATGATACATTTTCTGCTTTCAATGATAACCATATTATCCCTGTAGATCAAAAAAAGAGGGAAACACAACAACAAAAACAATTGTACTCGTACAATCACGGTTTCTTCAATACCTCGGTTTCAATGAAGAAAATGCCCTTTTTAGCATGAACAAAAAAGTATCCTCATTCGATATTTTACATAGGTATACCTTTTCACCATTAAAGATGCATAATAAAGAAAGTTTTAAAAGGGGGAGTTCAAGATGTCCCTAACTCTGAATTTTTTTTATTTTAAAAGTAATTTATTAGTGGAATAAAAGTAGAATGCAGAAATATTCACTTTCATTAATTAAAAAATTATATTTTTTCAGTTAAATCAGAATTTATTGGAAGAAATTAATTTGTTTGAGAAGTAATGCACTTGCAAACGTGTTTAACACACTAGAGTGAAGTGTGTCAAAGTGACACACATGTGACTACACACTACAGTTAAGTGTGTCAAAGTGACACACATGTGTCTACACACCATAGTAAGTGCGTTGAAATGACACAGAAGGCGCATCCAGAACATTAGTGCAGATTGCTGCTGTTTATGACTCAATAAAGTACACAAATGGAGTCAGAGAGAGTGAGTCAAGCCAGCTGTTACAGCCCATACAATGTGCAGGGGTGTGACCCATTGTAATGTACATTGTACAGAGATGTGCAGCCCATTCAATGGGGGTAAGGACAATGAAGTCAATAATTGTACATAGTAAAGCATTGTAGTGCAAAAAATGTGAACAGAAAATATGCAAGTGGTACATCGTTTTATTTACATTGGTATCCATGATACCTGAAGGTGACACTTGCATGGATACTTGGTATCAGGTATCATGGATACCAATTAAAATTACGAGTCAGAGTGACAATTTAATTGTATTATACATAAAAAATAAGATCGAAAAAATGAAACCGTTCGATAACTCAGAATTTACCCTTTTCCGTTATGTTGTAAAAGAAACACACCATAAATGAAATATTAAGAAACTAAATCACTTAAGAAACTAAATCACCATTGTACAGGTAGGTTAAAGTTTGTTAACAACTCAATGTTACGAACATTAGAAAACAACACAGCTCTAACTTAACACAGAAAATACAGTGACTGAGTTTGGGGCAGTTAGGCTAGAGTGTTAGATTTCCTGTGACTGAGTGACTGATTTAGAGAGATAATCAGCACTGACAGTGACTGATAGGCTCTAGGACTATCAGTCACCTCTACCACTCTACATCAGCACTATCAGTCACCATTATCAGTTGAACACGTTGATAGTTGGAGTGGGAAACCTAGCCTGCAAATTTTGGTTTTCGAATCCTAACCACTCTGCATAATTGAGACTCTCAGAGAATTCTTTTCTTTGGATTCAAACTCAATTTACTTAGTTTTGTCCTAATTAGTTTTGAAAACAAGCATTTCACTCAAAAATTATGAAATATGAACCTAAAGTACAGTTAACTCTTTAGCAAGCCACTTTTTTTTTGTTTTTCTGACTTTGAATAAAATAATTGATAATTTTTTTTTGAGTTTAGACATAATATGTATGAAAAACATTTGATGAGAATTTTTTTTAATTTATAAAAATAAATTGAAGAGGACACATATGGCCAGTTGGTCCCATGGGACTACTAAATGAAAGGAGACACGAGTGTCCACCTGGTTGCTAATGAGTTAAATGTACTGATATTAGATAATTAAATATTCTCCATCGATACAGAACCTATTTGGTGGAAGTTCACTTCAGTTTTTAGTGCTCCCTTTAAAGTAACTTTGGTTTGTGTTACTCACCACCAGTGGTAATGTAAAGAAAACATTGCAAGGAGATAGAACAACAAATGGGGTGAGGGGATGGGGAAGGGATTTTCCCTCAGTTTGCTGTTAACTTTATTTATCCCCTCTATTAGGTATTACCCCTCTATTTGGTATTACCCCTCTATTTGGTATTACCCCTCTATTTGGTATTACCCCTCTATTAGGTATTACCCCTCTATTAGGTATTACCCCTCTATTAGGTATTACCCCTCTATTTGGTATTACCCCTCTATTTGGTATTACCCCTCTATTAGGTATTACCCCTCTATTAGGTATTACCCCTCTATTAGGTATTACACCTGTTTTTTTATTTCGAATTAAATTGAAAAAATCTGATGTATTATTGGTTGTTGATGGAATTTCTAATGAACACTCAAGTACAAATGAGTTATATTGAATAGAGAGTAAGGACTCTTAAACGATAGCCAATGCAAAGAGACAGCGCCCTCATACGGACTGTCTTTACATTAATTGACTGTGTGATTTTGAATTATTATGTCCAATACACACACATCCTCCATAGGAATAATTTACTGCAATAATAATAAAGTGCACTTTTTACCACTACCGGGACATTCTTCAGTTTAAACTCCTCTAGGAACAACGGGTCTCTTCATAGTCACTACAATGGGACACTGATGGTACATCTTGCTTGTTGTCACAGCCCTGATACACGGTAACTACGTGGTACACGGTAACTACGTGGTACACGGTAACTACGTGGTACACGGTAACTACTTGATACACGGTAACTACTTGATACACGGTAACTACTTGATACACGGTAACTACTTGATACACGGTAACTACTTGATACACGGTAACTACGTGGTACACGGTAACTACTTGGTACACGGTAACTACTTGGTACACGGTAACTACTTGATACACGGTAACTACGTGAAACACGGTAACTACGTGGTACACGGTAACTACGTGGTACACGGTAACTACGTGGTACACGGTAACTACGTGGTACACGGTAACTACTTGATACACGATAAATACGTGGTACACGGCAAATACGTGATACACGGTAACTACGTGGTGGTATAAATACGTACCACGTGATACACGGTAACTACGTGGTGGTATAAATACGTACCACGTGACACAACTCTTATACTATGGAGTCAAATCATTGTTTTGCACAGTGGAGATGTAAATAACATTCTAAATCAGTGTACCATTTGTGTCATTTTATTGACACTGTGTCACCTTCCAAATAGTGATCACTGTATTTAAATAACGAAAACTAATATAAAGATACAAAATGGAGACTATTGAAAGTTCCCCACCACCATTCCCCAAACAAAACATCACCTTGTGAAAATCTGACAGCGTGTCATCGGAAGGAAAAGCGAAATGTTTTGACAAACTGTTTGTAAAAGGACAGGTGGGAGTGAAAGGGAATCGGTGGAAAGAAGAAGATTTATAAACACAATCGGTGATGAATGAATATATCAGGTAAATATGAATAAATATACAGAAATGAATACGATAAATTATATGGCATTATTAATGAATAATTTTTTAGGCTAAACATTCAATTTGTCAATTAATTTCCGATTAATTAAACAGCTTAATTTAATTAAATTTTACGCACTATTAATTTCCATTTGATTAAGAGTCACTTCAGCACTCAATATACAACAGTCCAAAAGAGTAGATAGGCACAATATAGGAAATTATTGATGGAGACGCATAAACGTTCATAGGATCGATATTAGCAATGTGTGAGGGTAGTAAAAGAGTGAGGGGTGGGAGCGTCGCACACCCTCTCTGTACCACAGCTGAGAGAGTACTGGTAGAGGGGAAATGAAACTTTGCATTGGGACAACAAAAGGAAAAGACAGCGGAAAATATCCCTTGAGGAAGAGGAAAAAGAAGGAAAATGATGTAAGAGGGAAGTCAGAGGAGAAGAAAGAGAAGAAGAAAGAGAAGAAGAAAGAGAAGAAGAAAGAGAAGAAGAAAGAGGAAAGAAAGAAGAAAGAAAGAGGAGAAGAAAGAGGATAAGAAAGAGAAGAAGAAAGAGAAGAAGAAAGAGAAGAAGAAAGAGAAGAAGAAAGAGAAGAAGAAAGAGAAGAAGAAAGAGAAGAAGAAAGAGGAGAAGAAAGAGAAGAAGAAAGAGAGGAAGAAAGAGAAGAAGAAAGAGGAGAAGAAAGAGGAGAAGAAAGAGGAGAAGAAAGAGGAGAAGACAGAGGAGAAGACAGAGGAGAAGACAGAGGAGAAGACAGAGGAGAAGACAGAGGAGAAGAGAGAGAAGAAGAAAGAGAAGAAGAAAGAGAAGAAGAAAGCGAAGAAGAAAGCGAAGAAGAAAGAGAAAAGAAAGAGAAAAGAAAGAGAAAAGAAAAAGGAAAGAAAGAGGAAAGAAAGAGGAGAAGAAAGAGAAGAAGAAAGAGAAGAAGAAAGAGGAGAAGACAGAGGAGAAGACAGAGAAGAAGAAAGAAGAGAAGGGAGAGGAGAAGGGAGAGGAGAAGGGAGAGAAGAAGAAAGAGGAGAAGAAAGAGAAGAAGAAAGAGAAGAAGAAAGAGAGAAGAAAGAGGAAAGAAAGAGGAAAGAAAGAGAAGAAGAAAGAGAAGAAGAAAGAGAAGAAGAAAGAGAAGAAGAAAGAGAAGAAGAAAGAGAAGAAGAAAGAGAAGAAGAAAGAGAAGAAGAAAGAGGAGAAGACAGAGGAGAAGAAAGAGGAGAAGAAAGAGAAGAAGAAAGAGGAAAGAAAGAGGAAAGAAAGAGGAGAAGAAAGAGAAGAAGAAAGAGGAGAAGAAAGAGGAGAAGAAAGAGAAGAAGAAAGAGGAGAGGAAGAAGAAAGAAAGAGGAAAAGAAAGAGGGGAAGAAAGAGGAGAAGAAAGAAAAGAAGAAAGAAAAGAAGAAAGAGAAGAAGAAAGAGGAAAGAAAGAGGAGAAGACAGAGGAGAATAAATAGAAGAAAGAGGAAAGAAAGAGGAAAGAAAGAGGAGAAGAAAAAGGAGAGAAAAAGGGGAGAAAGAGGACAGAAAGAGGACAGAAAGGGGAAAGAAAGGGGAAAGAAAGAGGAGAAGAAAGAGGAAAGAAAAGGGAAAGAAAGAGGAAAGAAAGAGGAAAGAAAGAGGAAAGAAAGAGGAAAGAAAAGGAAAAGAAAGAGGAGAAGAAAGAGGAAAGAAAGAGGAAAGAAAGAGGAAAGAAAAAGAAAAGAAAGAGAAAAGAAAGAGAAAAGAAGGAGAAGAAAGAGGAAAGAAAGAGGGAAGAAAGGGAGAAGACAGAGGGAAGAAAGGGAGAAGAAAGAAGAAAAAAAAGAGGAAAACAGAGGAAAGAAAGAGGAAAGAAAGAGGAAACGAGAAAAAGAAAGAAAGAGGGGCTAGAAGAAAGTGAGAAAATAGAAAATAAGAGGGAAATATAAAAGAAAATGGAAGAGAGAAAGGAAATAAGAAGAAAGGAAAGAGATGATATATAATATGATTAAGATGACAATTAATATATAATATAATAGCTTAATAAGTATATTATTCTTAATTCAAACTTTAAGATCATTCTTAAAATAATTATTATAATTAGTAGAAATTTTAACGTTTGTTTCTGAACAAAAGTTGCTGATTCTTTTTATTTCTTAGTAAAAATTAAAAAGGTACAAAGAAAACTTTGAAAGTTTTCTTCTATAAACTAATTTTATAGGAGGAAACTACAACACGAGAATTATATTGAAAAAGTAATCATAAAACATATTTGTCCAATTTATTAACCCTCTATGACCTAATTCAGAACTGTATCCAAACAATAGAGTATGTATACTCATCTACTTACTACTACATATTACAGTGTGTACTTACGCACCCCTACACACCAAAAAGATGTGTACTTACACACCTTTGCACACTACACATTGTACCTACACACTTCTACGCATCCCTAAAGTGTGTACTCATTCACTACTACACACCACAGTGTGTATCTACACACCCCTACACATCACACACATGAACAATACAGTGTGTACTCACATGCCGAAGCTCTCTGGTATAACTGCTTTACTTTCTGGCACAGCCTCCATCAGTCCTGTAAAGAAAATTAACATGTTAAAACCAGGGTACAGGAACATAAACGGGTATAGTACCTAGTAGACGACACACAAATTTGACGTCACCACAACAACACATTCCTTGTTTGTGACCGAGCGGCTCATAATTCCTCGTATTTGCATGTTAATATCGAGAAGTTTGAAGTCATTTTATAAGGGTTTCGTGCAAAAGAAAAACGGAAATGGCGATTGAACCTTAAAGTTGAATATATAGATATAATTCAGGTGTGTTTCTATTGTTCATTTCTTTAACTTATCTATAAAAAATAGGGTCTTGAAAATAGGCTACCTAGGAGCCTAAACTAGTGCTAGTTAACTGCTTAATTGTAGTTCCTATGAATAACAAATAAGGAAAAAAATAATGGAAATACAATTTAATCAATGCCTAGTTAGTAATTGATAAGAAAAAATTAAATTTAGAAGTGAATTAGTTTCAGTAGGTTTTCCCATGTTTCAAAGTGTGGTCAGAGTCGCCATTTTCAGTCACCCGGTGGTCACGTCAAACTATAGATTCAATCAGCTGATTACCATACCCTATGTTACTGTATCCTGAATAAAAAAAAAAAAACTAACATAGAAGTCCTGTAACTAACATTAACATGTTAGGATTAGGATTGTGACAATGTGTTTTTAACATCATAGATCTTAAGAATATCCCAGACGAAATGAAATGGTATCGAATACTATATACCGCTGATGTAGAACCATTCAATACTCTTTAATTCTCTCCGTCTATAAATATTTTAAAGATCTAAGACTTTAAAAGCATATTGTCACAGCCCTAGTGACAACATAGATTTCTTTATAATCTGAAAAATTGTTGCAAAGTGTATCTGCAATGTGGATAACAAAAGTCTCTAATAATTTATTTATTTCATCTATTTTAAAAAAGGAAAAAATACATGACAAAAACAGGAGAGAAGAATTTTTTTCAAATCTAGGGCTGGTTATCCAAAAAAATTCCCTATGTTGTAGTTAACAGTAATTTTAAGTGCAAAGTTAAATAAGTTTCCAAGTATAATAATCACTATGTGAATCATAAATCATAATGAATGTAATGTTCAAATTAATTTTAATTAAATCGGTAATTATCTAAAAAATGATGGCAATTATTTCTTTCATTTAAATATTTCATAATATATGTAGAACATGAACTTACTAGTAAAGTGAATCAGAAATTATGTAAAATCCAAAACATATTAAACGTGTAATCATTTGAAATTAGATAATTTCAAAGAATATCTCAGTATCCCACGGAAATACACAGAAAACGAGTGTGTTGAGAAAGAAAACTTTTATCTTGTTTTGAAGGGGTGACTGAGATAACTCAAAATTAAATGCATATTTGTAATTTTTATTTTGTTGTAATCATTGATCAACCTTTTAGGCTTTGTAATATTTTATTTACTATGATTGTTATTACATGACTATTTCTGAACAGTTGTTTATCATGAATCGAAAATTGATATAAAAATGTGTAATTTTTAAGTTAAAGTTTCAGAGTATGTCAGTTAGTTAAAGAAAATTATTTGGCTCACTTTTCAAAAAGGTCAAAACTCAGATATATCTAATAGGTTTGAAATTTTGAATTAATTCCTATGTTCCCATGTTAATTTTGGGCTGAAATCTTCAAAATTGAGCCAAATTGTCTTGGCTAGAATTTTTTATGAAATTCGGCTCAAAATTGGATAAAAGTTTGTCAGTCTCTAAAACATGGTATATTTTCACTTCTTTATGCTAATATAGTTTAATTTCTCACCTGGTTTAACGATAACGATAGCAGTGCTCTTTAGCGTGTCCTTATCGTTGCTAATTTCACACCGATAGAAGCCCATATCGTGAACCTCGAGGTTACGCATCGTCAGTCTGCTGCCGTAAATACGAACATCGTCCTTTTCGTACTCGATCCTACGGAGGTGAAAATATTGGTGAAGGGAAGAAGTAGGCCTGCTGTTTGACTACCATTTTAGTTCAGTGGTTTCACATTGTAATAAAATGTGAAATAAATAGAAGGAAACAGATACTGGAAATCAATAGCGGCAATCATTTTTAAATTCTTATTGGATCAGTTCTCCTATTACCTCTTTGTGAATTACGAGGACATTTATGTCCCCTTTCAAATAAAGTACATTGCGCCGTAATTAAAAACTATTTTGAGAACTCATGTCTACGCTTTAGGTAGTTAACTAATCACAATTGTGACACATTTTCCATATTTAAAAAATTCCAAGTTTTAATTTACCTTACTTGAGTATCTAGATTTTTTTCCATGTAAATAAAAGTTTAATATATTTCATTAGATTTATTCATTTCAGATCTATTTTCAATTTCAAATAGCATACTGCTCACCTTTTCACCACCACCCGCCCCTTCACCTCCTGGACCATGGCCTCGTTCTTGTACCACCGGAACCTGTTGGGGGGCAACTGGCCCGTCACTTCGCACTTCAGCTTCACGTTGTCACCAGACTCTTTGGTGACGTTTTCGAGATGCTTCGTGAAGCGGAGAGTTTCGTTACCGGAAGTGCTCGTGTTGACGGGCCTGGAAAAGATGGCAGGTGGATAGAAAATATTTAATATTAAATTAAATTTTGTCACGAATGCGGTAAATGCCTCGCTTTTCTGAGGCTTCAGTACCAACAATTTCAACAGAATTTTTGCGTACGGTCTCATATATTGAGATTACTAATATTTTAAAAATATTTTTCTGATTGATTAATTAAATGTTTATATATTGTTTTCTAACAAATCTCTAATTAGTTAACTTGATAATATGAACGAAACAGATTGAAAATCGAACTAAACTGATTTATTAAATCACAGTCGAAAAATTACAAGCGATGATAAGAAGATCATCTATCTATCTTCCACAGTAAATTCGTGATATATCATAAATTAAAAATGCTTATAGTCTATCATCTGACAAAAAATCGGGACGATAATATCTGAAATGAACTTCGATTACAAAATTTTTGATCACTAAACTTTCATTTTTTTCGATTACAAATTCTTCGTTTACAAATTTTTCAACAACAAATTTTCCAATTACGAATCTACCGATCATAATTTCCGAACAGGGATGTTAGAATTTGTTTCTCGTAGAGCTAAGTCCAGATCTCATTTCTCGTTAGGCAGCAGTCTGAGTACATACATCCACTATTGGAAAAACATTCCGGTGGCTATAACATTTGCATTCATGCTGCCTTTACTCCTCGGTAGAACATCTATAAACCGCCATAGGCCTACGGGAGGCAGGGGTAGGCCTACGATAGGCATGGATTACCATCATTGATTGGATGAATTGGGCAGAGAGTTATACAGTCAAAGAAAAGTACAACTGTGATGATCTTTCGACACTAATTTCTAAAAAGAAATATTACTAATTGTAATGCTGTCAGATATTCTAAAATTGGTCTGAGTGCACGACCACAAATTTGTAAGATTTGAAAATGATAAAAAATTAGAAAACTGTGATTTGAGAAATTAGCATAAGTAACTCTTTTCTCTTGTTTACTAAATTTAGGGTGAGTACTCTGTTGCTGGATGTAAACAAGTTACCGTACAGATTCAATTTTTGAAATTTTCTGGTAAAAAAGAATTTTAATAGTTTTTCACTTTTCATATGATTATGAGGAAAGTGAAGTAAATTCGGTCTTCAAATATTTTTAAATAACATTTAGAAAAAATTTCTCCGACATCTTGTAAGTTATACTAATATTGCTTCTGCCCCAGTGATTTCGTTTTCTCTAGTTTATCAGCATGTTTCACCTAGTGAAGTGCTTCCGAAAAAGGTCCGCTGTTGACCTATGAACCATAAGTAGGTTCACAGCGGATCCCAATTGATTCATACAATTTTCGACTATTTTCAGTAGTTATATATCCTTTTCTTATCAAAGTGACGTTTCAATGTAGTTTATTCATTTATTACCATTGCACATATGTATTCATCTCCTGAAGTATAGACACCATAATTTATAAATATGAAAGGTGGTCCGTGGATCTTCAGTAATTTTAACTTTAGGTTCATAAGATATGAAAGTAATGGAGAAACAGTCCTACAGATTTCGTTATCTCTAGTTTATCAGCATGTTCCACCTAGTGATTTCGTTATCTCTAGTTTGTCAGCATGTTTCACCTAGTGATTTCGTTATCTCTAGTTTGTCAGCATGTTTCACCTAGTGATTTCGTTATCTCTAGTTTATCAGCATGTTTCACCTAGTGATTTCGTTATCTCTAGTTTATCAGCATGTTTAGGTACTCACATGTTATAGTCCGTGTATTCGTAGTCGTGACTCTGTATGTCCGATGTGTCCGGGAAGGATGGCATGTCCACCCCAGGCTGAGACCAAACTGAAAAAAAAAACATGGGTTAGATAAAGCAAATATCTAAATATAGGAAACAAGAAGTTTTTATGACAATGCAATAAATAAATTTGTAATTAGGGTAGGTTCTACATTTTCAATAATTTAAGAAAAGATATAATAATTTAACAATTTACGATGTATTTTTTCTTATATGATTGTTAAATTAAAGAGTATTGAATGGTTCTACACCAGCGGTATATAGTATTCGATACCATTTCATTTCGTCTGTGATATTCTTAAGATCTATGGGTTTAAAAGCATATTGTCACAACCCTAGTGATAACAAACAACTCTTTAATACCAACGGGATAATTTTCTCTGAAAATCTTTAAATTTAACAGTACAACTGCAACCGAGACGAAACCATCCGTTTGAATATTCTAAAATGAGGTCAGGAAAGATTTTTCCATTTTATGGACCATCAGAGTTGTGAATAATGGAGGCAAACCTCACATAAGTAATGTACAGTGACTTTATAAAGATTGCATTAACGTGTTACGAAGAAAAGATAGAGAAATCTACTCTGAAAAGTGTATACAGGAAATGGTACATTTAAGTTTTATGAAACTTAGTATGTTTAAATAATAAACAATTTAATTTTTGATGAAACATACGTAACTTTGAATACAGTGGGCTTTTTCTAGTCTAAATAAAATCCATAGGATTAATATTTTAAAATACATAAAAAAGGCTCCTTCTGAGTTTGAAATAATTTACTTGCTGCAAAAAAGTAAATCAATTGATTAGAACTTTAAAAAATTATTTCCAAGGAGAATATTCATTCAGAAAAACTGATTATTTTCAAACACATTTTGCTTGGTGATTGCAGGCGACTATTTTCGACTGCAGTTCAGTGACTCATTCGTCAGTTATGCAAATGGCTGAAGATTCGAAAAGAGAGATGCGGGCCAAGGGGTGAACCCAAATTAAGAGACCCCTTGGCTAACGAAGGACTGTACCAACAGGAAGGGAACATTAATAACTACATCACTAAAACCTCAAATAAACTCTACACAATTGAAAGTGGCAGACATTTCCTGATGTACAGTTGAAACTGAATTGAAACTTAATGACTGTGATTATAGTCGTATTAAATTTACTTTCAGTGATTAATTAATTGATACCGGTAGTGGTCGTATGAACCGTATGTTTTAATATTAATACGTTTGGTTATATCACTTGCATCCATGATACCTGCAGGTATCATGGATACCAATTAAATAACGAGTTAGATAATAATTATTACCATATATTTTTATTATATGATCACAAATGTGGAACTGTCCGATAATTCGTCATATACCCTCTAATGTTCTATCACCCATCAAAAGGTTCATCATGGTGGAGAAAATAGACTAAAAACAACCCCTTTTTGCACAATCAATTTTCTGATGGCTGGGGTGACAACATAAATGAATTCCGCGAATAGTTTGGAGTGTTCACGTCATGTGGTGAAAAAAAGAGTGATGTCTATCCGTCATTACATGTGGTGAAAAAAAGAGTGATGTCTATCAGTCATTACATGTGGTGAAAAAAAGAGTGATGTCTATCCGTCATTACATGTGGTGAAAAAAAGAGTGATGTCTATCAGTCATTACATGTGGTGAAAAAAAGAGTGATGTCTATCCGTCATTACATGTGGTGAAAAAAAGAGTGATGTCTATCAGTCATTACATGTGGTGAAAAAAAGAGTGATGTCTATCCGTCATTACATGTGGTGAAAAAAAGAGTGATGTCTATCAGTCATTACATGTGGTGAAAAAAAGAGTGATGTCTATCCGTCAGTACATGTGGTGAAAAAAGAGTGATGTCTATCAGTCATTACATGTGGTGAAAAAAAGAGTGATGTCTATCAGTCATTACATGTGGTGAAAAAAAGAGTGATGTCTATCCGTCAGTACATGTGGTGAAAAAAAGAGTGATGTCTATCCGTCATTACATGTGGTGAAAAAAGAGTGATGTCTATCCGTCATTACATGTGGTGAAAAAGAGTGATGTCTATCCGTCATTATATGTGGTGAAAAAGAGTGATGTCTATCCGTCATTACATGTGGTGAAAAAGAGTGATGTCTATCAGTCATTACATGTGGTGAAAAAGAGTGATGTCTATCAGTCATTACATGTGGTGAAAAAGAGTGATGTCTATCCGTCATTACATGTGGTGAAAAAAAGAGTGATGTCTATCAGTCATTACATGTGGTGAAAAAAAGAGTGATGTCTATCCGTCATTACATGTGGTGAAAAAGAGTGATGTCTATCAGTCATTACATGTGGTGAAAAAAAGAGTGATGTCTATCCGTCATTACATATCAACACCACTAGGGAATGATGTAATCATCACACTCATGATTAGTGATGATTACCATTGGGAATACGTATGCTAATATTACGCAGATTATAGGCTAAATTACGGATAATTATCGGACGGTTCAACATTTAAAAATAGAATGATTTTAAGATTTTATTTCCATTTGAATATCCATGACAGTAAGATTAAGATTATCATGTATCATAATCTTCTTGATCGAAAATAAGGAACCGTTCGATAATTCGGAACTTACTCCACTGGGAATTATTTAAATCATGTATATAAATTACATAATCTGAGGAAAAATATTCAAAACATCTAGGAAAATTATATAATTATTGGCAATGTTAATGATTTATTAATATTAATCATACTAAAGCGATTACATTTAAATATTTCTTAGCTAAATTATAAATTAGATAAACTTTACTGTACTTTAGTGTTTGGAATTAAAAACAAAATACCTAGCAATATATGGTAGTAATAAATAAGAATGAACCGTATAGTTTCAGCAAAGGGTATGACGTAATACTATTTGTTTTTCCACTCCGTGGGGAGGAGAAAATGATCAATAAATAACTCATGGAAATTGTGATAAAGCAACTCCATATTTTATAATAATTGTCACAACTCTTAACTATACCTGCTTCATAGAGTAGATACTGAAAAGAAAAACTATGAAAGACTGATTTAAAAAACAAAATTTCTAACTAATTATATAAAAATTGTCTCATCTCAAATAATTTCGTATGTATTTATTTATAAGAAACAACATTCAATCCTTGTGTTTGTATCTTAAAAAACCTGATTTCAATATATCTTAACTATTATACATGATACAATTACCATCAATTATATATATAGTCACAATAAATTACTTCTATTTAAAGAGTAATGAACCAAAAAGCCTTTAACCTAAAGTAAAAACATAGTTTGAAAACAATTATAGAAATATTGAATTAGTGCTAAAGTTAGTGGTGAAAAAAAATGAGCTCTACTGTAAGTTTCCGAAGTGTATCTCTACCATTGATATTCTGCTTGCGTTCTCTTCCAAAGGAATTACACGGAATGAACGGCCAGTGAGTGCAATGCCAAAAAAGTTGCTCCAATTTGCAGAGTGTGTTAATATACTTTAGTTTGCCACCCCATCCCCAAGCAGTCAATTCAAAGTTGCATTATAGAAAACTACGTGCCTAGAATTGAGAGGGGGGACTCTGCCAAATCTGCATATATCTTCCTAACTCTACATGACAAGCTGCAGATAAAAACGTGTGATCGAAAAAGAAAAGATGAATTTAATTTAAAGAGCAGTTAGAGTGCAGTAAGCTGATGATTTCACCATATGACTGAATTGAGGTTTTTTCAGTAAAATTGTTTATTTTAACGGAACTGATATTTAAAAATAGTGCAAATGTTTATACCAGAATTGAAATTCTGAAAATGCAGTGTAAAAGTTCTGAATGGCAAAGTACTTAGTCTTTGCGATATAATATAAAATTAATACAAATAATATTCCACCAGGGATGAACTCTTACGGTGAAGAACATTCATACAATATCTATTTACAGTCAATACAAATAATATTCCACAAGTGATGAACTCTTACGGTGAAGAACATTCATACAATATCTATTTACAGTCAATACAAATAATATTCCACAAGTGATGAACTCTTACGGTGAAGAACATTCATATAAAATCTATTTACAGTCAATACAAATAATATTACACAAGTGATGAACTCTTACGGTGAAGAACATTCATATAAAATCTATTTACAGTCAATACAAATAATATTCCACTAGTGATGAACTCTTACTGTGAAGAACATTCATACAATATCTATTTACAGTCAATACAAATAATATTCCACTAGGGATGAACTCTTACGGTGAAGAACATTCATACAATATCTATTTACAGTCAAAACAAATAATATTCCACTAGGGATGAACTCTTACGGTGAAGAACATTCATACAATATCTATTTACAGTCAAAACAAATAATATTCCACTAGGGATGAACACTTATGGTGAAGAACATTCATACAATATCTATTTACAGTCAAAACAAATAATATTCCACTAGGGATGAACTCTTACGGTGAAGAACATTCATACAATATCTATTTACAGTCAATACAAATAATATTCCACTAGGGATGAACTCTTACGGTGAAGAACATTCATACAATATCTATTTACAGTCAATACAAATAATATTACACAAGTGATGAACTCTTTCGATGAAAAAATTAATACAGTCAATACAAACTATTTTACAAAATAATGAAGTAACGAATTCTTTCACCTCATTCATTTAAGCTTTAAAAACTCGAAAGAAGAGTTATGGTGGGCCATAGAAGATGATCTCGTTTAATTTTCCCACCATAACGATTATCCAATGAGACCAATTGCGCTGGCTTTAAATACGGACATTTTGACTCGTTAAGTCAGTAATTAGACTTGTTATCGCGACTGTAAATTGACATTGGAGAGAAAAATGTCAAAGTGATATCAGGCCTCACTCATTAGCTAATTGGCAACTATAAATACAAACTGGGATGTAAGTTTTAAATGTATAGGCACGCAAGGAAAAGGTACGTATTTTCCATATCTGAATTTTATATCATTGCAGGAAATTGACCGGGCTTTCGGCCGTTAAAAATATTCAAACACTCAATATCGAAAACTGAAAAAATGGTCTTCAACCATACGAGTTATTAAATAAAGTATTCAAACGGAGGTTCATTAAAAAGTACACAACTTGTGTGTTTGATTGCTGTAGAATTTTATTGACTTTATCTGTTGTTGGAATGGTTTGTGTTTACTCGAAAGAGATGTTAATTTGTACAGGGGAAAATAATCAGACAAATCGATAGGGCAAATAACGCAACTTAATATTGCCAATTATAATAACCTTTGATAATGTTATTTACTAATAAAGAGTAATTTGGTGATACATTGCATGGACCTATAATTATAAAATCATTATCTATTGGAATGTTTAAAACTATTTACTGCATGAAAATCATATAAAATTTTGTTACAAAACTTCACATCATAAAACAAGTTTTATGATCGAGAACGACAGGACTTTTTCATACGTTTAAGTCAATTCGACATCGGATCAATAGTGCAGATGAAAATGTTTAGATTCTCAATTAAACATTTTATTTGAAAGAAGAAACTGATTATAAAAAACATCAAAAAGTATATTTAGAAGGTTCCTCTTACCAAATTTCTGTTGCGTTGCACTACAGTTGTTGTCCTTTTTTAAAGTGTGTCTGTCTGTTAGTTTGTTAGTCCCCTCCCAATCAGTTTCATTTGTCGAAGCAATTAGCGCACACATGTCACTCTACGCAACGATCGGAATACGCGACTGAATCTACGCGAGAAAATCTACAAAACTGAATCTAAGAGACTGAATCTAAGAGACTGAATCTAAGAGACTGAATCTAAGAGACTGAATCTAAGAGACTGAATCTTAGAGACTGAATCTTAGAGACTGAATCTAAGAGACTGAATCTAAGAGACTGAATCTAAGAGACTGAATCTGAGAGACTGAATCTAAGAGACTGAATCTAAGAGACTGAATCTAAGAGACTGAATCTAAGAGACTGAATCTAAGAGACTGAATCTAAGAGACTGAATCTAAGAGACTGAATCTAAGAGACTGAATCTAAGATACTGAATCTAAGAGACTGAATCTAAGAGACTGAATCTAAGAGACTGAATCTAAGATACTGAATCTAAGATACTGAATCTAAGAGACTGAATCTTAGAGACTGAATCTAAGATACTGAATCTAAGAGACTGAATCTAAGAGACTGAATCCAAGAGACTGAATCTTAAGGGCCGTACACACGTAGGGTTTCTTAAGTCTTTCAACCAGACTTTTTGCTAATCTCCTCCTACTTTTTACCACGAGATTTTTGAATCATTTAATAAAAAACGATAAAATTATAATTTATTTTAGTTGGTACCTATCCATGATACCTGATATTTACATATACTTTTTCATATACTGTTGTGGAAAAAGTAGGAGGAGCTTAGAAAAAGTCTGGTGGAAAGACTTAAAAAACCCTACGTGTGTACGGCCCTTAAATTAAGTGACAGAATCTATGAGACTGAATTTAAGATCCAGAATCCACGAGGGAGAATCTACGAACCAGAATCTTCGAGACAAATGAAATAAATTCAATTGTACATTTTTCAAATCTTCCCCGCAGTAATTTTCCCAACAAAACTCCCTACCACTTTTACGCAATGCGATAGAATGAACTAAACAATATAAACCAGACTGGTGTTATACCAACACAATGACTTGCACTTCTGCTCGTAATTTATGCCGAAAATATCACCGTAAATGAACACCAACAATAACATCAACAACAGAAACGATTGTTCTACTGCAAAACAAAGTAGAACAATAATTTCAAGAGGAAATTTCTCGCCCGCTGAATCTGAAGAGATGGCGCTAGTACGGGGAGTACTTGATACAGTGCTATTACTATGGAAAATAATTATATAAGGAATTGACTTAATGAATAGAATGAATGATAATAAACGGTAAATAAGAACATACGTTAATTAAAAACTTACCCCTATTTATAAATATTAAACTTACTATTTATTATCCCCCACCTACCACTCATCGTAAACAAAATATTTAATAGGATTCAATCTATTACTATAGTACCATCATCAAAAGAGTTCCTGCTCACTACTGTTACAGGTTATAGATACACTTGTGAGTGGTCAGTGGGAGATGTTGTGAAAAATAGGCAATCTATGGGGCTGGCTGACTGGCGATAGGGACAGTACAATCTCTGTGTCCAGGTGAAAATAAGAGGAAGAAAGAATGATGGATTAGGGGGGATGGACTTTAGTCAAAGTTTGATGGGCAAATAGAAACTCGGAAAGAAAATAAGGGGGAGAGATCACCGGTAACGGGAAATGAAGTGGGAGAGAGTGGTGATAAAAGTGGATATTCATAGATATTTCTAATGCATGGATATCCATAGATATTAGTAATGCATGGATATTCATAGATATTAGTGATGCATGGATATTCATAGATATTAGTAATGCATTGATATTCATAGATATTTCTAATGCATGGATATCCATAGATATTAGTAATGCATGGATATTCATAGATATTTCTAATGCATGGATATTCATAGATATTAGTAATGCATGGATATCCATAGATATTAGTAATGCATGGATATCCATAGATATTAGTAATGCAGTGATATATATATAGAATTTCATCGATTTTCAAGGATTCCGTTAGATTTCGATGGATATCCATAGATTTTGATGAATTTCTGCATATATCTATAGATTTTGTGGATATTTCTAGTTCATTTAATTCCACAGAGTCTTGTATAATCCACAGATTTCCATAGACGGATGCAAAGTGGATCCCTTAGTCCTAGCAATGCAGAGGCAGATCACAGCTCTTAATAAGGGACACAATTCGATAGCTTTACCAGTAGTGCCTAGGATGGCACTGTGCATAAATAATGTGCCAATTTGTGGGGGGTTTGGCATCATCTATGGGATACAGAGGCGATATTGTGCTAACATTAGGCAGTTCGTATCCCACATATTCCGCGAACATTTCGGCCGATACGGTCTACTTAGAGCCACATCGAGTGGTATTTGCGAACGCGAATGTTCTATTCGGGGAACAAAGTAGCGGTTTTGAGAATAAATCGAATGTTTAGAGAGTTTTGGTGGGGAAGATTTTTAAAAGGGAAGAGAAAATTGAGGTATGAGAAATAAACGGCTATGTAACTTGTGATTGTGGAGTAACAAGTGGAGACAGTGGAGTAACAAGTGGAGGCAGTGGAGTAACAAGTGGAGGCAGTGGAGTAACAAGTGGAGGCAGTGGAGTAACAAGTGGAGGCAGTGGAGTAACAAGTGGAGGCAGTGGAGTAACAAGTGGAGGCAGTGGAGTAACAAGTGGAGGCAGTGGAGTAACAAGTGGAGGCAGTGGAGAAACAAGTGGAGGCAGTGGAGTAACAAATGGAGACAGTGGAGTAACAAGTGGAGGCAGTGGAGTAACGAGTGGAGACAGTGGAGTAACAAGTGAGACAGTACTAACACTATCTCCTCCATATCCTCCTCTCCTCCAAGTGCTCATCACGCAGCTCATTTTGTTTCGCTTATCATCAGTCAACAGACGCAGAAATCGCATCCCGTGAATTCGGAAGAAATTCGGGGGATTTGGGGGGAGATAAAGTGGGGGAAAGGGGATTTGAAGATTGGGATGTACAAAATAAAAATAAAAACTATTTGGTTTGTAAGATGTTCCGTAAAGCCAAAAAATATTTTAACTAGTGTTACCCGTGAGTAGATTCACGTGATTATTCTAAAATATATATATTGATAACTATATTATTTCTATAAATATTTTCAGTTGTAAAAAAAGTTAGATTATTATTCGACTGAAGTTATTCCCTATTTGATTTCCTTTAAGGTTGAATTTCTATTCAATTTATTAACATAATAGCCTTTATATACATCAGTAGATTTAGTTTTTATAATCTGTATAGAGAGTCAAAGACTCTTCAAATACCTAGATATAGATTTATCGAAACGAATGATGGATTAAATAGAACCAATCCAAGCCGAATGATGAATTCGAATTATCGATTTTTTGCAGATTCTCAATTCAAGCAAATCTTTGCAGTCCGAAGAAGCAATTGACATGAAGTCTTTTTACGGCTAGAGCCTAAACTCTGTCCCAATTGCCATTTGTAATGTGTCAATAGAGAGAAAATAACAGCTATTGGGAATTTCTGGAATCAGAAAAGCCCTGCAATTGCATTCCAGGCGAGACCGGGAATTGGATTGGAAGGAGCGAGAAAGCGACAACCTGACGTCTGGGAATGTAAGGAGGGGAAGGAATGGATAAATGAGGGGAATAGAAAGGGAGGCAGGAATAGGAATAATGATTAAGAAGAAAGAAGGAATATCAGGAATACATGGAATTCCTGATTTTCATGACACACAGCAATTCCCATTATAGGAACTAATCAACTTAATCGGTTTCGAATAGAAGTTAAATATTGAATATCATTTATGAAAAACTTTATTTACCACAATTACAAATAAAAAACAATAAGCTTGTCTAAAATATAATAACTTATAATCTCAGAATACAAAACCCGATGATTTATTTCAATCGAATTTCTAAAATAGTAATAGGTTCTAAAACCGTACAGTGCTCTACTTTAAGTACAGTGTTATTGTTAATACAACTCTGGTCGTATGTTGTGAGAACGATAGTACTTAATGATGTTAACCAGGTGCTCTGAATTTTTTCTATATGTGTTATTTCTATGGAACTTACAGCTAGTGGTTATACTAGTGACTGTACTTGATAATCTGGTAACAAAATGGTTCATTTATTATATCAAGATGTTCGTTCTTCCATTGCTGTCAGAGATTTAATGTTATACAAACAGCAGTTCATAATAACAAGATGTGGAGAAGACAATCAATGCTATTCGTACCAGAGACTCAGTTCAGCAGGTCTTCATAAGTGGGCCTTGAAGATGAAGAAGCAGCGACGCCTGGTCGAAAACCGGTGATGGAAAATCTTCACGCCAGACTTCAGTCTTGACGGATTGGTCGGACACTTGCCTTATTATTGGATGGGGGAGAGAAGTGTTCAAGTTGTTGCTAGGGCAAAACCAAATCTGCTTGAATAACTACTGTACCTCTTCAGAGGAACCAAAGGCAATATGGCTAACGTCAAAAGGAAATTAAATACAAGGGACTGGGAGACACAGTCAGTAAGGAAAGCGGCTTCATCCAACAGTAAAATAGTACGAAATAAAATTTTCTATTGCCCAAACAAATTTATACAAAAACATCCCAGATGATTTAGTTAGTAATAAACAAAATGATTTATGAAGCGTATTCTTTTCCGGCTGTAAACCAAAGCAATAACCAGACATATAAAAAGCACTGCCATAAACTGAATACAAAGATTCCTAAAATATTCACTAACATATTCGAGCATTTTTAGTATGTAGAGCGACGATTGGAATTTATCAACAACGTTATTTTCAAGAGAGTGGAAACAGCAAGACATACAAGTTACTAATACAGACAAAGTACCAATCTGCATCCAATGACAAGTAAAAGCATCCTAATATCATCTTGGCTAATGAGTTATCACGCAAGCTATAAGCAAGCTACTTAGCTTGAGAGGCATGAGGTACCCAGGCAATCTTAGGGATGCCAGAGATTTGCGTCAAGTACAATATAAGTCTCTTCTTATGACAGCGCCTCATAACATAAGGGTAGGGAACTGAACTAGGGGTAGGGTTGGTAGGGGTAGGTTGGTGTGAGTAAGGAAAATGATCAGGAAGTTGTAATCAGGGTTATAATTAGGGTGATAATAGTGATTATTAGGGTGATAATAAAGTAATTATTAGCTGTGGATGTAACGATTAAATTAAATAAAGTACCTATAAATGTTAATAAAGTGAACAGTTAAGGGTTAAAAAACGTACAAATTTAATCCTCATTTAACTTATGTATATATATCATTCTTCAGAAACAAAAGCTTATCAAATCAACCGAATATATGCTATACTAACTCACATTTTCCGTTAAATTTTTTATATCTTCCAATACCATATTTCATCATCCAATTTCTTTTATAAATAAATATATACAGTATGGGCCACAAAAATGTTTCCGCTTTTTCATATACTTGTAAATCGTTAGCCAATGGACGAAAAAACTGTATCTTGGTCTCTTTTTCTCCACCTGCTCTTGTACTATTAACAGGTAAAAACAATTTTGAACTGATGGACAGAGTTTATGAACAGGTAAGCAAAGAGTTTGGGTGACTTTTTTTGTCATTGCACGAAAGTCATTCTTAGAGCTAACTCTGTGATTTTACTTACTAAAAAGCAGTGAATAAAAGGAAAAAAAGTTATAATGGTAGACATTATAATACAGGGTGCTTACACTTCTTCCTTGGAAACTATTTGGAAATAGAACAACTTCAGTGACATTTTGATCGCATCGAAGTTTTCACTCTGAATATTCGTTCTTCGCTTGTTCATTGCATGATTAGGACCCACTTCACACTTGCATTTTTAACAGAGCGGAAAAAAGCTCTTCTTGAATGTGTTCACACATGCGTTTTTTTTATCGCTGAAGTAAAAAATCATAGTTATTCTTCCATCAGCGGTAAAAAAAACGCAAATGTAAATACATTTTAAGAACAGCTTTTTTTTCGCTGTGTTAAAAATGCAAGTGTGAAACGGGCCTTAACCATGCAATAATCAAGCGAAGAACGAATATTCAGAGTGAAAACTTCGATGTAATCAAAATGTAACTGAAATTGTTCTATTTCCAAATAGTGTCCAAGGAAGAAGTGTAAGCACCCTGTATTATAATATCTACAATCATAATTTATCTCTTTTATTCACTGCCTTTTAGTAAGTAAAATCACAGAGTTAGCTCTAAGAATAACCTTCGCGCAACGACAAAAATAATCACCCTCACATTTTGCTTACCTGTTCTTAAACTATGTCCATCATTTCAAAATTGTTTTTACCTGTTAATAGAACAATAAGAGGCAGAGAAAAAAGAGACCAAGATACAGTTTTTTGGTCTATTGGCTAACGATTTACAAGTATTTGAAAAAGCGGAAACATTTTTGTGGCCCATACTGTATTTAATAATAAAATACTTTTTAATATTTTATTTTGATTAATACCTATCTGATAGATTCCTTTGCAGATAGCACACTTCATGCACATTTGACACACTAACAGCACTCTACACACCTTAGTGTGCTATTAACTGATAAGAGATAAGGGCCTTAATAACAGAGGTGATAATTTATTGCTTTATAATATGGTGCTACAAGTGTAACAGTGTTAAGGGAATCACGAGCTGATTTATGGATGGTTTGGTGAGATTTTATGGGTTATATCATATATTTAATGATTTTTCATATATTTAATGATTTTTCATATATTTAATGATTTTTCATATATTTAATGATTTTTCATATATTTAATGATTTTTCATATCTTTAATGATTTTTCATATCTTTAATGATTTTTCATATCTTTAATGATTTTTCATATCTTTAATGATTTTTCATATAATATGTTATTATATCTTTAATAAGTTATATCATACATTTAAAGATTTACCATATCTTAAATTACTTTAATATAATTTTTTTCCATTCTTATATCAATGTTTATGATATATTAACGAGTTTCAAATATTTTCATTCAAATATCAACATTCACATAATTTAAAAATTCTCAAGTCAGGTCAAATTCGACCATGTCAAAGTCTCCAAAACCTTCATTAAGATTAAAACTGTAAACACAAACTACGAAGATCACAAAACCTCCTGGACTAAAAACACTTCATCCATTATAACCTGGAAGCTCATTTAACCCTTCAAGTCTTCAGGTTCCAAACTCAATTTTTCTACCAGAATCACCAGATCAGTAAAAAAAAACACCAACAATACATTTCTTTTCAATTACATTTGTCAGATCGTAAGCGCCAAATCCTTTAAAAACTCGCACCTATTTTCTTCCCATTGGTTGGAATGTCTTACCTCACCTGTGTAATTAACCTGTCACAGGCACAGCGGGGAAAAGAGAACAAACCACAAACACGAGACACTTACACGGTGATAGGGAAACTATGGTAATAGGGACTACACTGGGACAATGTTGAAGCAATATTGGACAATGTTGAAGCAATATTGGACAATGTTGAAGCAATATTGGGACAATGTTGAAGCAATATTGGGACAATGTTGAAGCAATATTGGGACAATGTTGAAGCAATATTGGGACAATGTTGAAGCAATATTGGGGCAATATAGTAACAATATTGGGACAATATAGTAACAATATTGGGACAATATAGTAACAATATTGGGACAATGTTGAAGCAATATTGGACAATGTTGAAGCAATATTGGTGCAATATACTAACAATATTGGTACAATATGGAAACATTATTGGGACAGTATTCGGACAATATTTGGACAATATAGTAACATTATTGGGACAATATTCGGACAATATTGGATCAATATTGAAACAATATTGGGACAATATAGTAACAATATTGGGACAGTATTTGGACAATATTAGGACAGTATTCGGACAATATTGGGACAGTATTCGGACAATATTGGATCAATATTGAAACAATATTGGGACAATATAGTAACAATATTGGGACAGTATTTGGACAATATTAGGACAGTATTCGGACAATATTGGGACAGTATTCGGACAATATTGGGACAGTGTTCGGACAATATTGGGACAGTATTCGGACAATATTGGGACAGTATTCGGACAATATTGGGACAGTATTTGGACAATATTGGGACAATATTGGGACAGTATTCGGACAATATTGGGACAATATTGTAACAATAACAGCAACATTGCCCCAATATTGTTACAATGTTGCACCAACATTGCCCAAATATTGTTACAATGTTGCACCAACATTGCCCCAATATTGGGGCAATGTTGGGATTAGACTCATTACCATCTGGGGTATTTAGATGATGGATGTATGTTTGTACACACACTGTATGTATATAGTTACCACCTGCCTTGTAGTAATTCCAACCAAATAAAAAAGAAACATTGAACAGTAATTATTTACCAAGCAAATATAGTAGACAAAAGCAATATTGAATGTTATTTATTTGAAGTTATAAACCTACTTTTTAGATCATAGAACTGGGACATGGAGGGATATTTTAAACGTGATATGAGAGTTAATTTGGAAAAATAAACATAGAAGGTAACACTAGCTGTAACACAGACGGTAACACTAGCTGTAACACAGAAGGTAACACTAGCTGTAACACAGAAGGTAACACTAGCTGCAACACAGAAGGTAACACTAGCTGCAACACAGAAGGTAACACTAGCTGCAACACAGAAGGTAACACTAGCTGCAACACAGAAGGTAACACTAGCTGCAACACAGAAGGTAACACTGTAACACAGAAGGTAACACTGTAACACAGAAGGTAACACTGTAACACAGAAGGTAACACTGTAACACAGAAGGTAACACTGTAACACAGCAGGTAACACTCTAACACAGAAGGTAACACTCTAACACAGAAGGTAACACTCTAACACAGAAGGTAACACTCTAACACAGAAGGTAACACTCTAACACAGAAGGTAACACTCTAACACAGAAGGTAACACTCTAACACAGAAGGTAACACTCTAACACAGAAGGTAACACTCTAACACAGAAGGTAACACTCTAACACAGAAGGTAACACTCTAACACAGAAGGTAACACTCTAACACAGAAGGTAACACTCTAACACAGAAGGTAACACTCTAACACAGAAGGTAACACTCTAACACAGAAGGTAACACTCTAACACAGAAGGTAACACTCTAACACAGAAGGTAACACTCTAACACAGAAGGTAACACTCTAACACAGAAGGTAACACTCTAACACAGAAGGTAACACTCTAACACAGAAGGTAACACTCTAACACAGAAGGTAACACTCTAACACAGAAGGTAACACTCTAACACAGAAGGTAACACTCTAACACAGAAGGTAACACTCTAACACAGAAGGTAACACTCTAACACAGAAGGTAACACTCTAACACAGAAGGTAACACTCTAACACAGAAGGTAACACTCTAACACAGAAGGTAACACTCTAACACAGAAGGTAACACTCTAACACAGAAGGTAACACTCTAACACAGAAGGTAACACTCTAACACAGAAGGTAACACTCTAACACAGAAGGTAACACTCTAACACAGAAGGTAACACTCTAACACAGAAGGTAACACTCTAACACAGAAGGTAACACTCTAACACAGAAGGTAACACTCTAACACAGAAGGTAACACTCTAACACAGAAGGTAACACTCTAACACAGAAGGTAACACTCTAACACAGAAGGTAACACTCTAACACAGAAGGTAACACTCTAACACAGAAGGTAACACTCTAACACAGAAGGTAACACTCTAACACAGAAGGTAACACTCTAACACAGAAGGTAACACTCTAACACTCCAAGTAGCACTCTAACACTCCAAGTAGCACTCTAACACTCCAAGTAGCACTCTAACACTCTAGCCAAGGTAGCACCTAAGCTCTTGCAAATACATCAGGCGTAGGAAGTTCTTTCAGACGTTCTATCAGATAAGAAAATGTTCGAGAGCAAGTCTGACCATCTGTCTAACAAATTACACCGAACATTTTACACCGAGCACGAACATTCCATTGAACATTATTGTAACATCGAACATATGAATTAGAAGTGAAAAGATAACGCATCTATTACTGCAGTTACAGTGACTCCAGCGCTAAATTACGGAGTGGGTGACAAAGCACACTAAATTACGCTAGAGATTGCAATCTATTTGACGCGATTAGTAGGCTATCTGCATCTAGGGGAAGTTATGAGTTGTCGAACACTTGCACATTTTCGATCACGTGAAAAAACATAGTTTAATAATCATTATTTAAGTTTTAATTCTAATTGGTACTTGCATTCATGAATACGAATTATAATCTATACTATAATATGAGCCGCGTCCGTCTGTCCGTGTGTCACACTTTTATTAAGAAATACATTTTAAAGGAGAAACAAATCATTTGTGGCAGTATCATGACTACGTGCTACAATAATATTGACACTAAATATTAAAAAAAAATGACTTTGGCTTCTGATTTTTTTTTTGTTTAATTAGAATATGTTTATCCATCCATAATATATAATTTCATTCGAATATATTTTAAATTCACTGACAGGTACTGTACTAGCAAAAGTTAAATTATAATTAACGTGTATATTTTTCTAACATGATCGAAAATGTGAAACTGTTCGATAGCTCGAAACTTACCCTAGTTTCTTGATTTATATTAAATGACTAAAATAGAGAATGTTTTCTTCAGTTCGTCATCAGTAAGGTATTTAATATTGCCTAGCAAGGATGCATATCTTACCGATATGTCATCCTATCATTAACTGGTCATTACACCTAAGAGGTTATACCAAACAGGGTCTTTAGTTGCATCACATTACGTTTAAACTGCTTATTGATATATTTAACTACTATAGTAAGTTGTAATAATACCGTACAGGTAACTTTTCCAACTCTCTTGGTCGCACTAAGCGGCTTAAAGGTTGTATTAAATGAAGCAAACCAAGCACACTCCAGGATATCGGTAGTTAGAGTAAGGTCCTTTACACCAACACTCTGCGGTGCTGTTTGTCACAACAAGACACATGGCATTTAAGTAGACGTATTAGTTCTTTTATAAACAGATTTACAGTCGAATTATCAATAGTTTTGTATTAAATTCACCATCTTGTTAATGATATAATAACGAATCTATATCATTATGTTATTGCTCACTTTTAAACCAAAATGAGAGTTCACGTGAACTCAATGCAAGATGATTTAAAACTGATGATAAAAATTGAACATTTTAGTATATATGCCGTTATTGAAATTAATGAGTAAAGTCTTGAAATTACTGTATTAAAATTCACAGCTTGCTTAAAACAGTATCTACGAGTCAAATTAAATACTTAATTCACCACTAGTACATCCTAACGCTATGCGCCAGCTGCTTAATATTAAGTACAATACTGAGGTTATTTACTATGTATTACACATACACTATATGTCACAGTGTGGACTGAGCAAAGTGTCATACAGGGTGCAGTGTTAATTGCCGGATATCATGAATTACAGCATTAATTAGATCTTTCGCGCGTATATCTATTTATGACGAGTGAACTAGATTCACAGTGTACCTATCCTTGTACTATCAGAGAAAAAAGTCAACGGTTGTTGTAAATTTCACTAGTTACAGTTTTCTAATTTTCTATTAATTTGAAATCTTACCAATTTTAAAATATCTACAAACGTTACAATTAGTAAAGGTAATTTATGGATTTTTAAATTAGAATTAAAAAGAAATTACAGATTAACTTTTCTTTGAATGTAAAGTTGGTCTGAGTACACGATGACAAATTTATCTGATTTGAAAATAATAGAAAATTAGAAAACTGTGATTTGTGAAATTAGAATTATAGTCTTTCTCTATTAGAATTTATTTGGATGTAAATATTATAAATATTAATTTTAGGTTTTTCTTTTATTTTTCCGTATATAAAAACTATCATTAGATATTTAAGTCTTAAACCGAAGGATGACTTCAACAATGAACATCCCCAAGGATTGATAGGACATGTCAAAGATGTAGAATGAATTTGCAGGAGTTGCTCAGGACTTTCATTCAAAGAATCCATAAAGTTAGACACCCCCTTTGTAAGGAATCCTCCCATTTCTATGATAGGAGGATCTAGGAGGTGTAAATCTGCCTCTCGAAGGAGCCTAGGAATTAAAGGATCTCAATAGGACGCTAACTTTCCAAATTACTAACCGCAACTTTTGCGCAATCGAAGGAGTTTCCGACAGAAAGAGATTTCTTTTATTGATCTCTCACTCTATCGTAATTATCTACCGATAAAAATTATCGGGAATTATCGGTCGATGGTAATTATCTACCGATAAAATTATCGGTAGATCGTGATTAGATACCGATAAGTATTATAGGTAGATCGTAATTAAATACCGATAAAAATTATAGGTAGATCGTAATTAGATACCAATTAAAATTATAGGTAGATCGTAATTAGATACCGATAAAAATTATAGGTAGATCGTGATTTGATACCGATAAAAATTATAGGTAGATCGTGATTAGATACCGATAAAAATTATAGGTAGATCGTGATTTGATACCGATAAAAATTATAGGTAGATCGTGATTAGATACCGATAAGTATTATAGGTAGATCATAATTAAATACCGATAAAAATTATAGGTAGATCCAAATTAGATACAAATAAAAATCATCGGAAGATGGTAATTGTCTACCGATAACTACCGAAGTATCGGTAGATTGTAATTATCCACCGATAAAAATCATCGGAAGATATCGGTAGATCGTGATTGTCTACCGATAAAATTATTCGTGAAATAACGGTAGATTGTAATTATTTACGATAAAAATCATCGGCGCAGTCTCGAGGTGAACGATAATCAATTTCGCGTCACCAAAAATGGAAGCGCAGTCGCCCGGTAAATAATTTGTCGGAATTGTTAGTGAAATGAGCCATAAAATTATCATTGGCTGAAATAAAATAGAAATGTTATTAAATTTGATATAAAAATGATATTGAACTTGTTATTATATTATGCATAATAATTCTCCAGAACTTAAATAAATACACGTAGAGTAAATGTCGAGCTGAACTGCTCCACAAAATAATTAATAATTAAATATTTGTTAAATAATAATTATTGTAATTTTTTTCATATACTATTAAGAATGTGAAACTGTCCGGTAACTAGGCCTTTTCCCTATTATATATAGTTAGGAATACTTAATTCTTAAGTATAGTGAGGAATATCAAATCCTTATGTATAGTGAGGAAAATTAAAGCCTGGAGGATAAACAAACAAGGCATGTTACATTCTTTCTCTCCGTATAATTTCAGCAATGTGTACACTGAGAAAATGCAGTGAAGTGCTAAAATGGTTGGTAGGGAATTATGCACAGAGTATTTAAACAAATGAAAGGGAAGGGGAAACTGGCTACAGCACGTCTCAGTGGGGAAAGGAAGGGGGAACTGGCTACAGCACGTCTCAGTGGAGAAAGGAAGGGGGAACTGGCTACAGCACGTCTCAGTGGAGAAAGGAAGGGGGAACTGGCTACAGCACGTCTCAGTGGAGAAAGAAAGGGGGAACTGGCTACAGCACGTCTCAGTGGAGAAAGGAAGGGGGAACTGGCTACAGCACGTCTCAGTGGAGAAAGGAAGGGGAAACTGGCTACAGCACGTCTCAGTGGAGAAAGAAAGGGGGAACTGGCTACAGCACGTCTCAGTGGAGAAAGGAAGGGGGAACTGGCTACAGCACGTCTCAGTGGAGAAAGGAAGGGGGAACTGGCTACAGCACGTCTCAGTGGAGAAAGGAAGGGGGAACTGGCTACAGCACGTCTCAGTAGAGAAAGAAAGGGGGAACTGGCTACAGCACGTCTCAGTAGAGAAAGGAAGGGGGAACTGGCTACAGCACGTCTCAGTGGGGAAAGGAAGGGGGAACTGGCTACAGCACGTTTCAGTGGAGAAAGGAAGGGGGATCTGGCTAGCACGTCTCAGTGGTACTGGGGAAATGCGGATCAGGAGGAAAATGAAGAGGGAAAACGAGGGTGTAAATACTTAGGGAGAAGTGGGGTACATTTTTGTTAAACGGGGTAACTTCACAAGGATTTAGGGATGTACTGGATAAATTTTGAACAGTGTTATAGAAATAATATAAATTTAGAAAATCAAACCTTATAATAACCTAATCATTTTATGTACATGTAGTTTGTTGTATCCAATATTTTGTTGTATTGTACACTTCATGATTGTACAATCACTCGTCAGGGGGTTCGGGTGACACCCCGCCCCCCGATACACTTATTGGTCGATCTCCATAGCCAATCAATGAGTTAGTAACCTTAAAATTGTTATCCCTAAAAAACTTATTCGCAAGGAACAATATTTTTAAAACTAATTCTTAGTGGTAGTAACCATAAGATTTCATAACCTTAGAAGAGCCATACTAAATAATCTGTAGATACACTTCATCAAGTAATATACCCTTCATGAAGTAATATACACTTCATGAAGTAATATACCCTTCATGAAGTAATATACACTTCATACACTCTAGATACACTTCATCAACTTCTCAGGTGGAAAATTAAAACCACATCACATGGAAAATGAGATCATATCTTCATCTCTCAGAATTTAAAGTGAGTCAAGCGAGTGAATTCATGTAGGCCTCTAACTGAAATATTATCCCTAGGCCTATGGATAACATATTGGAAAATAGTGTAGTGGGCAAGTTCAGAATTATGAAACGGTTCCACATTTTATATCACAGATTATTATCATATAACTTTTATTCCAATTAATACCATGGATGATACCAATCAAAGTAACGAATTAAATAATTATTATATACTCTGATATGATCGAAAATGTGGGACGGTCCGATAATTCAGAACTTACCCTGCCGACAAAGATATTATTTGGAGTCTCCGGTGAAGAAGAAGAAATCCCATCCACAGTTTTATTCTACGATCGGAAGCAACCAGCCGAAAACTGTAGAATATTGCGACCTACCGACCGTCAGAAGCTAAATTCGTAGCAAATGGTTAGGGCCAATAACCTGCAAGGTAATTTCACTCAATTTATTCGAAAAGATCAGAGCGCGGAGTTCAAATTGCCTCTTACGGTTTATTCGATCAATTTAAACCAGAGGACTAAATTTAGACGATGCAGTTAGAGTAGCTTAGGGAAACTTGCAGTACGTGGATACTGGGTGAGGACATAGGTAGGACAAACATAAATATCTAGAGGTCAGAAAGGTTCTTGAACTCTCTTAACACTCATGTTTCGAGTACTGTAGGTGTCCAATTACTGTGATTATAACCTAAGTATTTTAAAGACAAAACTTTTCTTGTAAAACCCAATGTGAAATTATGGTTTGGCCATAGAAGATTCAAAGGGTCCCCTCTTAATCTTCTATGCATGGCTCCACCATAACTTACCCCTCTTAATCTTCTGTGGCCCCACTTTAACCAATTCAATCGTTTTACCCACTGTTTAATGGCAAATAGTACCATGTACTTTAATTAATGTTTAACACGTTCGTTACCGCTCTGATGAGGCAAGTAAAAACTGCCTTTATTTATTTTATAAGATGTTTTTCCAGCACATGGTAAAAACTGCATTCACCTTTATTCGACATCTAAGATTATAGGATATACATTAAATACAATAAAAGACACTTTTTAATGTACATTAGGCTACACTCAAACAAATAAACAAACTAAAATGGCCCTGTTTATGGTAATTAAAGCCTAGTACAAGTGTGTTGACGGTAGATTGGACACCAAGATATGGAGGCAGCTTTCAATTATTCTTTGATAGTTTTAAAGAATTATTTTATCTATATATTTATTAGGTGTAAAGAGTATTTGAAGTAAATGAATATGTATGTTGGTTATCAACTAAATTTCATATTCAATAAATAGTTGACATTTTTGTTGTATATTTTATTAATTTAAATATTAATTTGTCTGATATTTCTTATAGTTATTCCATGAGTTAGATTTTCTGTAGGGACTTGAATGATAGCCAATGAAAAGAGACAGCGCCATCACACGGACAATGATAGCCAATGCAAAGAGACAGCGCCATCACACGGACAATGATAGCCAATGCAAAGAGACAGCGCCATCACACGGAAAATGATAGCCGATGCAAAGAGACAGCGCCATCACACAGAAAATGATAGCCGATGCAAAGAGACAGCGCCATCATATGACTGTGTGGTCTTTGGATTAGTCTATAGAATTATTCTCCATAGGAATCTACTGTAATAATATCTATATAACCTTTAATTATACCAATGAATGAATTTAAATCAGGTAATATATTTAGGACATTAAGGTGGTGACATTTGGCAATAATTAACAGTCTGACATGTTCTGACGGACATTGAATGACATTAAAATGTAATGTCAGGTAAACCAATCACCAGATTTTAGAGTTTGAATTTAAATGCCATTGCAGTCAGTTGAGGAATTAATTCAAGTAAGAAATAAAAATGGCAATAGGTATTAGATAATATTAATCAGTTACTCACATAAGATGTTATTAAATGATTATTGCGTATATTAAATATGTTAGCAGTTATAGAAGAATTCAATTGATAGATTAATTTTAGGATAAATATTATAATAAATAACTTTGAAAAGAATTTTGTACTGATTATATATAAATTATTAATAAATATAAAATTTAATAGAAATTATAGCACATTTAATAATAATGGTGAGAAATAAATATAAATTCCGTTAAAATAGTTTCACAGCATTATATTGTCACCCAGAGTATAAATTTTCTAATTTATTATATAGAATTTATATCAAATATTTAAAGTAACACTATTGTTTAATAATATTATATTTAAATTCCAATCAAAGTCACATTCAACCTTTAACTTCGTTAGTTATTTTAAAGCATTCCCACACGTTAGATAATTAAAATTCTATTTTAGATTAATACAGGTATACGGATTCAATTTTATGATTAATAAAACTGATTGAATAGTAATTTTATTATGCGCAAAATTGAATAAGTAATCATCACTATTATAAGGTATTGATACAAAGCCTGTTTTTTAACCATTGAAAATTCAATTAATATATTTCTATTTAAATACAAGTACATATCATTAATAAATATATACTGATTTAACTATATTATTTTTACTCTCTAAAGTCACAACTATCATTTTTTTAAATTATTAATATTAGTGTGACTCGTAGCCATGGCCACCCATTATCAGTTTTTCCTTTTAGTATTAGTTGCTTAATAAAAGCGTGACAGACAGACAGACATACATAGGTGGTTTTTATAATTAGGGTTGTGACAATATGCGTTTAAAATCATACATCCTAAAAATATTATAGACGGAGAGAATTAAAGAGTATTGAATGGTTCTACACCAGCGGTATATAGTATTCGATACCATTTCATTTCGTCTGTGATATTATTAAGATCTATGATTTATAAAGCATATTGTCACAACCTACTTATAATACTATAAATGGACATAGCTGTTGTCTATACCTGTTGCTAAATGCTAATTTATTTATTATTGAAGACTTTAAAAGAAAGGTTTTTAATCCATTACACGCTTGGCAGGCTACAGACCATAGCAAGAAGGTGATGAATAGCTACGGCTAGCAGGTAAATTGTTATATAGGGTTGGTAGGTACTATTGTTAGTGATGGTACAATACGTATAAATTGTTAACGATGGTACGGTACACATATACAGGGAGTATTTAGGCACTCCGCCTATAGTTTGATGGTATGGGTGGTGTTAAGCTGTGGGGGGTATGAGGTGTGGAGGAAGGGGACGGAGGAGATGGGGGGAGGTAAGGAAAGGAAGGGGAAAGGAAGGGGAAAGGAAGGGGAAAGGAAGGAGAAAGGAGAGGAGGGGACAGGTAAGAACAAGCATAAAAGAGTCGCATTAACCATAACTGTTATTACAACTCTGTATCAGTCTAGATCATTTTAAAAAAAATATTTAATATTTAACTATTTTAAACCTGTGTCAGCAGTAGTAAATGTTAAGCAATGTTCAGGTACCACGGTACGGAACAATTCCTCTATAATAAAGTCCTATATAGTGAGCCATCCTGATTAGTAGAGTCCTGAATAATGAATTCCCTTATAATGAATATATTTTGTTTAGTCCACCATATAATGGCCATCAGTTTTCTATGCATCTCTTGAGTCCTATATAATGAAGTAAGCTCTATATAGTGACCTAGTTTTTACTCATTATAGAGGAGTCCCATTGCAGAAGGTTTACCCACTGTACGTACCATATACGTACCATAGCTAAGCATTCATCACGTAACATTATAGCTGTCAATTCACCTACACGGGTGGTCCTGATAAATCTAAGGCAGTAATAAATTCTAGGAACCATCCGATAACATTACTGGATCGGGTTGAACCATATAGGGTTAACGGGGGAGAGGGTTGGAGGGGGGTTAACATGATAGTGTTGGAGGGGGTTAATATGATAGTGTTGGAGGGGGTTAACATGATAGGGTTAGAGGGGGTTAAGATGATAGGGTTAGAGGGGGTTAAGATGATAGGGTTAGAGGGGGTTAACATGATAGTGTTGGAGGGGGTCAACGGGGGAGAGGGTTGGAGGGGGTTAACGGGGGAGAAGGTTGGAGGGGGTTAACGGGGGAGAGGGTTGGAGGGGGTTAACATGATAGTGTTGGAGGGGGTTAAGATGATAGGGTTAGAGGGGGTTAAGATGATAGGGTTAGAGGGGGTTAACATGATAGTGTTGGAGGGGGTCAACGGGGAGAGGGTTGGAGGGGGTCAACGGGGAGAGGGTTGGAGGGGGTTAACGGGGGAGAAGGTTGGAGGGGGTTAACATGATAGTGTTGGAGGGGGTTTACATGATAGGGTTGGAGGGGGTTTACATGATAGGGTTGGAGGGGGTTAACATGATAGGGTTGGAGGGGGTTAACATGATAGGGTTGGAGGGGGTTAACATGATAGGGTTGGAGGGGGTTAACATGATAGGGTTGGAGGGGGTTTACATGATAGTGTTGGAGGGGGTTTACATGATAGTGTTGGAAAATAGAACCGAGAACAACAATTTATTCAATTTCAATTGTGTTATAAATTTTGATTATATTCTTTTGAATATAACAAAACTATAGTGTATTTACAATATTTCATTGTAGTTGATAGTAAATAGTAATAATATCAAACAGAAGTATTTACTAACTTCATCTTCGATAATGTAAAATATTTTATTGAGTGAAATTAAATTTTAAAAACCTAATTTATAATTTTGTACCACACACGATGCACAGGACAGTGAAGGGTTAAACACAAATTAAAAACTATCTCACAGTTTCAGAGACTGGATCGAATTCTTTTATTATAATACATATAATTATTATATTATTTGTTGGTTTTCCATTGGTTATCATTTTGACGAAAATGTATGACATTTACCAAGAAAATACCATCAATATTGAGCGTGATGGACAATAACAGTAAATGTTGAAAATAGGTTTAGTATGTGTATATTGACTTAAATGTTCTTTCACTGGTACAGTGTCACTTATATATTGTCATTAATTAATACAGTCGGGTTTACGTCGGAACAAAAGGCCATATTGCTGACGTCAAAAGGATATAAATACAAGGGACTGGAAGAAGCAGTCAGAAAGAAAAGTGACTCCATGAACAAAGTCACCTATCACCATCGGTGTTCATGCTCATGGTTGTAGAAAAGCTACTCCGTAAATGCAGTCACTTATCAAGGAATGTTATGAAATGGGACACAAGCAGCGGTTGCTGCACTCACAGATAGAAGAGGAAAATGAAGAGTTGATAGTAAATGAAGACTATGAGTCGACCTAACACAAAATGTAAGACCTCGTAGTCTAAGTGTCACTATTTACACAGTGTCAAACATAAATATTGACAATTTTTAAGTTATCATCACTTTATTTTCAATCCAAAGGCCGATGTCCCGATTATAAATGACTGCTTACCTCTCTTTTCCCTCACCACTGCAGTGACTTCGTCCCTTTAGGCCTATGCCATAGGCCTAAAGCCCGACAGAGTCTAGTGTTACGGTGGAAAGGAGATAGCCTACCGATTTGTCTCAGTCTGTGGTGAAATTAATGGCGCTAGCTTCAGTTAAGTGATTGCCGAGACAAAATAGTCATTTTAAAGCAGTTTACACAGGATTATTTAGAAAATAACAGTTGTATCGGAACAACTTAACTTCGAACTAAAGTTTCATTACAACATAATTTTTTTGTTTAGAAAATTTTCCTTATTAAATAAAGAAGGAATTGAAAAATTGTAAGATCATAATTGTAAAATTCATTAAAAAGTTAAATTTTGAAGTAGAATATTTAGGAATAAATTTTTTTACGATTATTTTTTTTTTAATATTTTTTTTATAAAAGATACGTAACATTATATACCTATATAAATGCGTTGATAATACATAACATTGTGTAGATGTAGGTACGTACATATAACTTAGCAGTCACTTGTCTCAGGCCTGTAGGCTAGTGTGGGAAAATATACCTACTGTGGCCCCTACAAGCCTACGCCTACTGTAACACAAAAAAAATAGAGATAGTGAATAGTTGATGAAGCAATAGGATAGTGAGTTAAAAGTGAGCTGTAGTGAGTTGATAGTGAAATAGCTATAGTGCGTGTACTGAAGTGAGTATATAGTGAATTGGCTATAGTGAGTATAGTGAAGTAACTATAGAACTATAGTGAGTATAGTGAAGTAACTATAGAACTATAGTGAGTTAACAGTGAAGTGATAGTATATGGTGAAGAAGAAGCATATTTACGTGGTATTTGGGACATGTTTACAATAGTGATAGTGATAGTACTGGATGACAGTAGTACACATACACATCACCACTACACACATCACCAGTACACACATCGGTACCAGTACACACATCGGTACCAGTACACACATCGGTACCAGTACACGCATCATAGTACACACATCACCACTACACATCACCACTACACACATCACCACTACACATCATTTTCCTCTCCATCACGGAAGCCACATCACTGCTCTGTAAATCTCAGTACGCTATAGCTATTAAATTAGTTAGAGAGCTTCCCAAGTCTAAATACTTACATTGCTACCTATTTGCATTATTATACTGCTAACACTTAATATCATGGAGAGAAATAGCAATTGAGGTAGTAATTATAATAATGAGTTAGGATATAATTACGGTTTTATTAATTAATTGGTAAGAAATATAGAAATTAATGAGTTAGGAAATGATTACGGTTTGATTAATTAATTGGTAAGAAATAAAGAAATAAATGAGTTAGGAAATGATTACGGTTTGATTAATTAATTGGTAAGAAATATAGAAATTAATGAGTTAGGAAATAATTACGTTTTGATTAATTAATTGGTAAGAAATAAAGAAATAAATGAGTTAGGAAATGATTACGTTTTGATTAATTAATTGGTAAGAAATATAGAAATTAATGAGTTAGGAAATAATTACGGTTTGATTAATTAATTGGTAAGAAATATAGAAATTAATGAGTTAGGAAATAATTACGGTTTGATTAATTAATTGGTAAGAAATATAGAAATTAATGAGTTAGGAAATAATTACGGTTTGATTAATTAATTGGTAAGAAATAAAGAAATAAACACAGGTGGCCAACTTTAAGAATTATGAAAAAAGAATAAATATATTACAATGTACAGCGTTCTACGCTATCTTCTATGATAGCAATTAAAGGGACTGGCACGCGAGAAAACACTTCTACTGCTAATTACAGTGTAGGCTCATCACGTGGTTACAGTGACTAAATGTCGGATAGAGTCTTTCTGAGGTGATCTGGCGACTGATTGCAGTGATTGAGATGAATCAGCTGTACAGTGACTATGTAATTGGGAGAAGTTATGGTGGGGCCATAGAAGATTAAGGGAGAAAGTTATGGTGGGGTAATGGGAGATCAAGAGGTAATTTTGAAACTTATCGAAAGTTATGGTGGGGCCATAGAAGATTAAGAGGGAGTTATGGTGGGGCAATAGAAAATTAAGGGGGGAAGTTATGGTGGGGCGATAGAAGATTGAGAGGGAGAGTTATGGTGGGGCAATAGAAGATCAAGTAGGTATTGAAACTTCTACCCGGAAAGAAAGTTATGGTGGGGGACATGGAGGATCAAATGGTATCCCGTCTTAATCTTCGAACTCTAACGTCTATTTCTCGTAAGATCCATCGTCTGTTTACTTTTAGTATTTGAAAATATTAAGTTATATTATTTTACTTTTCGTTGTTCGAAACTTGTGGCCAAATTTTACGGCCTAATGCATCAGTCTGAAGCCTGTAAAACATTATTTGTGACACAAGGACTCTAAAAGCAGAGTGCTCTATCCTGCGTAGGATCTGCAATAAGGAGGTAGTTTATGGGCTCTAAATCCTTCACCGACTGCAACTCCCGACACTTAACACTCTTATAATAAAGAAACTTTTTAACGGTCTGCCCTATAAAGAGAATTTATAGGGCAAAATAGTACGTTTCCAAAGGATATTACAAGTGCTTCCAAGCAGCAAACTATAACACCGATAGCAAACTATATTATCGGTTACTGTTTCGATGAAATGAAGAGGCGTCATCGTAACCAGCAGATTTTTTTATCTCCCTATGATATTTACGGTAAGGTTATTAAGAACTAATTTTTTTCTGTTTTTTTTTAATTACTGAAGTAAGTTCCTATTTATCGAACCGTTCCACATTTTCGATCATGCAAAAAATGTATAAAGAATAATTATTAAACTTGAATTTGAATTATAATGTATTTTTTTCACTAAATTAATTATCATTCAACTCCTTATTCAATTATTCTATATTTAGCTCTCACATGATCGAAAATGTGGAACCTTGCGATAACTCGAAACTGACCCTTTATAATTTCCTATATGACCAGGTTATACAATAGATAAATGCCGATGATAACATTACCTCCTTCACCCGACATATACCATGAATACATATATAGCATTATAGAGCACTCTTATAGGTCTGTAAATAGATCACTCTTTAGGTATACAGCGCCCCCTGTTGACAACTTACGCTAAGTTTACAAACATTGAACAGGCTGACTTCAGCGTAATCAATCTACGCTGAAGCGGTAATAGGTACGCTGTACCGCTAAAAACGGCACCGCTAACATGCTAAAAAAGGCGTAAGGGAAGTGAGAATTAAAGGAAAGAAACTGTACGAGTATTGAAGGTAATTGCCAAATAGTTTTTTTATTGAAGTAACTTAGAGAGTAACAAGATACAGTGATTCGAATACAATGACACAATACCTGTCATAGACTCATTGTGACACAATACTTGTCTCACAGTCATTGTCAGACGATCATTGTAACACCTCGTGACAATAGGAGGGTTTGACGAGTCTAAACAGTTCGTCCATTGGAATCTCTCAGACTGAGTGTACGTACAGAGTAGAACCTACACTCTCAAATTAGAAAAAAATGAAATATTAGATAGGGAGGATTTAGAGATAGAAGTAATGAAGAATTAACTATTTTAGAATAAAAATGAATGGGGGAAATACGTAAATATAGTGAAAAATTTATATATATAGGCTTGTATAGATATGCACGTAGATAAGAGAATCAAAATTGTATCAACTGCCATTGAGTTTAACTATAGATTATAATTTTTTCAAGGGTTGTGACAATATGCTTTTAAAATCATGGATAATAATAATATTATAATTTTTTTTTAAACTATTTAAAGAAAGTTTGCTTCTTCTGGCAGGGGGGCCTTTATAAAAAAATATAAACGGAGAGAATTAAAGAGTATTGAATGGTTCTACACCAGCGGTATATAGTGTTCGATACCATTTCATCTCAAGATCTATGATTTATAAAGCATATTGTCACATCCCTACATATTAACTATATAATTAAGTATCTATAGTGTCAATATTATAAATAAAATAGTTTAACCTCATTCAATTTTTCATTAAGTTTACTAAAGATCAGCTAATTTATATCGTCACTTTCCGTAACAAAAACCAACACCATAAAAAAAACTTAATTCGCCATTTTATCACCAAATGCAATACAAAAGCAACACTATTGAACTTGAAAGAAGAAAATAATGGAAGACTGAAGACAACATATAGACAATATTCGAAAGTTTCTGATTGAAAACAGATGTAAGAATGTTAAATCCTGATCAGGTTTCTAAGTAAACCAAATATAGAAAAAAGATTGGTAAATTCAATGGAGATTTGCATAAGAAATGTCATTGTAACTAGAATTGAAATTTAAATGTAAATAGTATAGACACACTAGTTAGGTATCAGATGAGACACACTAGTTAGGTATCAGATGAGACACACTAGTTAGGTATCAGATGAGACACACTAGTTAGGTATCAGATGAGACACACTAGTTAGGTATCAGATGAGACACACTAGTTAGGTATCAGGTGAGACACACTAGTTAGGTATCAGGTGAGACACACTAGTTAGGTATCAGATGAGACACACTAGTTAGGTATCAGATGAGACACACTAGTTAGGTATCAGATGAGACACACTAGTTAGGTATCAGGTGAGACACACTAGTTAGGTATCAGATGAGACACACTAGTTAGGTATCAGATGAGACACACTAGTTAGGTATCAGATGAGACACACTAGTTAGGTATCAGATGAGACACACTAGTTAGGTATCAGATGAGACACACTAGTTAGGTATCAGATGAGACACACTAGTTAGGTATCAGATGAGACACACTAGTTAGGTATCAGATGAGACGCACTAGTTAGGTATCAGATGAGACACACTAGTTAGGTATCAGATGAGACACACTAGTTAGGTATCAGGTGAGACACACTAGTTAGGTATCAGATGAGACACACTAGTTAGGTATCAGGTGAGACACACTAGTTAGGTATCAGATGAGACACACTAGTTAGGTATCAGATGAGACACACTAGTTAGGTATCAGATGAGACACACTAGTTAGGTATCAGATGAGACACACTAGTTAGGTATCAGATGAGACACACTAGTTAGGTATCAGGTGAGACACACTAGTTAGGTATCAGGTGAGACACACTAGTTAGGTATCAGATGAGACACACTAGTTAGGTATCAGATGAGACACACTAGTTAGGTATCAGGTGAGACACACTAGTTAGGTATCAGATGAGACACACTAGTTACAGTCCTAATGCATTACTCTGAACTAACGCTTGAAGAGAAAAAAAAGAGACTGGATGAAAAAGAAGAAAGAAAAAACCAACAGGAGATTGACAGAACAATTATAAAGTAGTGGTGTGGGACTGAAAATGTCTGACAGATAGAGAGAGAGAGTGCCTGACAGACATTTAATGTTTGTCAGACTTAGAAAGTGTCTGACAAACATAGTGTCTGACAAACATAGTGTCTGACAAACATTCTTGGAATAAAATATATCAGTACATTTAAAAGGACGAAAATAACCAAATGCACCACATTTTAGTAGAGATCTTTAATACTTTAATATCAATTAAAAAAACCTACAACATATAATAAATGTCATCAGGTGTACTAAGTAAACTGTATAAGTGTATATACAGTTTTGATGTACAGTAAAAAAAAACGATAAATGATAATAATAATAATAACAATAGTACAGTCATGGTTATTTACATCTTGAATATAATGAAAAAAATACGAATTATTGTTAACAAAAAGAATAATTTTAAATGAAAGAATGATTTTAGAATGTATACTTTTTAGCGTCCACCCTGTACTACACTGAAAAAAAAAATGTTATGTCAAGTAGGGGAAATGTTGTAAAGATTTCATGGTGGTACCTCCTTAAGAATTAGTGTGATGTGGGTCTGATTCGAAAAAAATAAAATATATAAATCTGATACCATGTGTAAATAATTTAATTGTTAGAATTTTAGTATTAGCGTATCTACTGCACTCACAATTACCTGTTCCGCTCCGTCTTTAGTTACTTTAGCACGTTAGTTACTCTTGAATGTTTGACCTCACCTGAAATAGAAAAATAGAGTTAGTTAATTTAAACTAAAAATTTAGATATGATTATTCTATATGTCATATGTTTAATATAATGTTGAAAAATTATCTACCGCACTTGAACTTTCAACAAAAAAGGTATACCATTGTAGAACGCTAGAATTATTACTGAACTTGTTATTTTAATAGGTATCCATGATACATGTAGGTATCTTGAGTACCAATTTAAAAATATCCATTTATACCTGCATGTATCATGGATACCAGTTACAATAACGAGTTAAATATTTAATCCCTATTTTTATCTGATATGATCGAAAACGTAGAACAGTCCGTTAACCCATTTCCCCAGAGTAGCTCACGGCGGCAGAAAAGCTACTCCATGCGACTAGGTACACATTAGCGCAGTATTTAGCACCAGAGTGTTTTCCAAAGGCGTGCGTCACACACTATGTCTAACGAAGAAGAGAGCACAAAATTAGCACTAGAGGACTAATTGGCTGGAAGAGACTAACATGACTAACATGACTGTAACGGCAGAGACTAACATGACTCTCATTTGCCTAAATCAACACACTGACTTCAAAATACCAACAGAAAGAAAGAGGCAGAAAAGTTACGGCGCTGATTAGGGTGTTAAACTGCGAGAATTAGCAGCGGGGGGAGTGGGCGGGGGGTGGAATGGTATAGGGGGGGGGGGGGGAGTTGTAGTACGTGAAATAAAGAATAGGCCAGTAAAGTAGAGAGAGCGCCGTTCCAACTCAGTTTATCAGCGAAATATTCCTGTGTTATTCGTACGGGGATAAAAACATGAGATTCATTAACATCTGTATAGCTGATGATTTACTAAATCTTTGAAAATTTTAATTCGGTATTATCTAACCGCATTTATTGCTGTTTATTGAAATTATTTTTGAAATGATGAAGTTACGAGTTACGTTTCCTGTTGGTGTTTCTTTGGGAGGATCTGCAGTGCTTTGTACCAAAGAGACGAGCTAGAGCACCACACAACCAATTGAAGCGACAGTCAGTTGATTGACGCTCTCTCTCTATATTTGGGAAAGTGGGAAAGAGTTGTGATATATCGGAGTTGGAGTGATGGAGAGAGAAATTAAAAAAATATTAAAAGTGATGTTAAATTATGTATGAAAAGCCTAAAGAAGTTGTATAGCACCACTCACTCTTCCATCACTAAACACACAACTCTCCATCGCCACTCACCACCTCCATCATCACTCACCACCTATATCGCCACTCACCACCTCCATCGCCACTCACCACCTCCATCGCCACTCACCACCTCTATCGCCACTCACCACCTCTATCGCCACTCACCACCTCCATCACCACCTCCATCACCACTCACCACCTCCATCACAACTCACCACCTCCATCACAACTCACCACCTCCATCGCCACTCACCACCTCCATCGCCACTCACCACCTCTATCGCCACTCACCACCTCTATCGCCACTCACCACCTCTATCGCCACTCACCACCTCTATCGCCACTCACCACCTCCATCACCACTCACCACCTCCATCACCACTCACCACCTCCATCACCACCTCTATCACCACTCACCACCTCTATCACCACTCACCACCTCTATCACCACTCACCACCTCCATCGCCACTCACCACCTCCATCACCACTCACCACCTCCATCACCACCTCCATCACCACCTCCATCACCACCTCTATCACCACTCACCACCTCCATCACCACTCACCACCTCCATCACCACTCACCACCTCCATCACCACTCTCTCTCCGCTCACCACTCTCTCTCCGCTCACCACCCCTCTCTCCAATGTGTTACTTTTCTCTCCATCTCTCCAGTTTGTCGCTGGCAAACAAATAAGTCTCCTCTTCACGGATATTATTGAACTTTGACTCCATATTGAAAGTTACAAACAAACTTATTTATTGACACTAGAAACTCAAATCATTTCTTACTTTATAGCGCAAAAACTTACATCAATTTTATATGTGATGTTTTGCAAAAACTTTCATCAATTTTATATGTTATGTATTGCAAAAACTTTCATCAATTTTATATGTGATGTATCGCAAAAACTTTCATCAATTTTATATGTGATGTATTGCAAAAACTTTCATCAATTTTATATGTGATGTATTGCAAAAACTTACATCAATTTTATATGTGATGTATTGCAAAAACTTACATCAATTTTATATGTGATGTATTGCAAAAACTTACATCAATTTTATATGTGATGTATTGCAAAAACTTACATCAATTTTATATGTGATGTATTGCAAAAACTTACATCAATTTTATATGTGATGTTTTGCAAAAACTTTCATCAATTTTATATGTGATGTATTGGAAAAACTTACATCAATTTTATATGTGATGTATTGCAAAAACTTACATCAATTTTATATGTGATGTATTGCAAAAACTTTCATCAATTTTATATGTGATGTATTGCAAAAACTTACATCAATTTTATATGTGATGTATTGCAAAAACTTTCATCAATTTTATATGTGATGTATTGCAAAAACTTACATCAATTTTATATGTGATGTATTGCAAAAACTTACATCAATTTTATATGTGATGTTTTGCAAAAACTTTCATCAATTTTATATGTGATGTTTTGCAAAAACTTTCATCAATTTTATATGTGATGTATTGCAAAAACTTACATCAATTTTATATGTGATGTATTGCAAAAACTTACATCAATTTTATATGTGATGTATTGCAAAAACTTACATCAATTTTATATGTGATGTATTGCAAAAACTTACATCAATTTTATATGTGATGTATTGCAAAAACTTACATCAATTTTATATGTGATGTATTGCAAAAACTTTCATCAATTTTATATGTGATGTATTGCAAAAACTTACATCAATTTTATATGTGATGTATTGCAAAAACTTACATCAATTTTATATGTGATGTATTGGAAAAACTTACATCAATTTTATATGTGATGTATTGGAAAAACTTACATCAATTTTATATGTGATGTTTTGCAAAAACTTTCATCAATTTTATATGTGATGTATTGGAAAAACTTACATCAATTTTATATGTGATGTATTGGAAAAACTTACATCAATTTTATATGTGATGTATTGCAAAAACTTACATCAATTTTATATGTGATGTATTGGAAAAGCTTACATCAATTTTATATGTGATGTTTTGCAAAAACTTACATCAATTTTATATGTGATGTATTGGAAAAACTTACATCAATTTTATATGTGATGTATTGCAAAAACTTACATCAATTTTATATGTGATGTTTTGCAAAAACTTACATCAATTTTATATGTGATGTATTGCAAAAACTTACATCAATTTTATATGTGATGTATTGGAAAAACTTACATCAATTTTATATGTGATGTATTGGAAAAACTTACATCAATTTTATATGTGATGTTTTGCAAAAACTTACATCAATTTTATATGTGATGTATTGGAAAAACTTACATCAATTTTATATGTGATGTATTGCAAAAACTTACATCAATTTTATATGTGATGTATTGCAAAAACTTACATCAATTTTATATGTGATGTGTTGCAAAAACTTACATCAATTTTATATGTGATGTATTGTAAAAACTTTCATCAATTTTATATGTGATGTTTTGCAAAAACTTACATCAATTTTATATGTGATGTATTGCAAAAACTTACATCAATTTTATATGTGATGTATTGCAAAAACTTACATCAATTTTATATGTGATGTATTGCAAAAACTTACATCAATTTTATATGTGATGTATTGCAAAAACTTACATCAATTTTATATGTGATGTGTTGCAAAAACTTACATCAATTTTATATGTGATGTATTGCAAAAACTTACATCAATTTTATATGTGATGTATTGCAAAAACTTACATCAATTTTATATGTGATGTATTGCAAAAACTTACATCAATTTTATATGTGATGTATTGCAAAAACTGACATCAATTTTATATGTGATGTGTTGCAAAAACTTACATCAATTTTATATGTGATGTATTGGAAAAACTTACATCAATTTTATATGTGATGTATTGCAAAAACTTACATCAATTTTATATGTGATGTATTGGAATTTTTTTTACAAAATTTTATATATTTTCTATTAAAAATCTTTATTAAATTTTACATAATATAATAGAATTTTTTATCCATAATATAGTGGGAAAACTTTATATAATATATCAGAAAAAAACAATAACAAATTCATATACGATTTCTATAAGAAAAAGTTAATCAAATTTATTCAATAATAAAACTTACTTGAAATTAAAACAGGAAAATATCCCAGTTTTATCTCGTGTATTTATATCGAGAAAAGTTCAGATATTTGATATATAGAAAATATCTAAGTTTTTTGTAGCAAGTTTAAACGGCAGAGACACATTCGTAGTTCTAATTTGGTAAGACAAACAGGGCGTATTTTTACCGTAGATTTCGAACTTTGCGAGATAAAGAATTCACACTCGACTGCTTTTCTAAATTAACTTTTGACTTTAATAACATTTTAGAAATAACTTTAGACAGCCAATGTGAAATGTAATATAGAAATGGAGAGCTATGGAAAATGTTACGAGTTATAGGACAGTTTCACATTTGCGATCACGTAATAAAATGATATATAATAATTAAAATAAAAGGAAAATAATGGTAATTGTATAATTTGTCTTACAGGATCGCATAAGTGGAATTTAATTTCAATATAAAAATTCTATTGAAAAGTTGTAAAATGTTATATTATGAAAAATATAGAAATGGGAAATAAAAACATGTTTTTCATTAAAACAACATTTACTAAAGTGCGGGAAAGTCCTCTAAACATTAACTTTATGTAGTGTTATAAACCTAATTAATTTTTTCAAACTGTACCACATATGGTACAACCAGACAAGAAAGGGATAAACAATACAAAAGGTATAACGGTTATTTCTTTATTGTATCTTTTAAATTATTAAAAGATAAAACATCTCCATTGTACAATAACAATTAACAATATCTACAATCAATGATAATAACAATAGAATACAAACAAAAATTATATTAAAATATAGGGTACGATCTTTAAATGTTTCATATAAGATAAACATTTTAATTACTTTTTTAATTGGTATCCATGATACCTTCACGTATAACATCCATATCGTATCCATAATACCTTTAGGTATCATGGATACCGATGAGTTCAACAGGAATTTAAATACAAGGGACTACAAGCAGCAGTCAGAGAGGAAAGTGGATCAATTACATGATAATATTATGATATAAAAGTATTGTTCATAGTAAGAGCTGTAGCGAGGTATTAGTGTTAATTAGTTGTAACTCTATCTAATGCACTGAAAACAAAAGGTATTAGTGTGAGAGGTGTGACGTAAATAGTGCTAATTAGACAGGTGTGAGGGGAGGTGTAGGTGTATATGTATACAGTTAGATTAATGGGCAACAATTGAAATAAAGAACATCTATGAAATTCAAACAACGTAAAGTATATTAAATACAAATTGAAATGGAATAAAATCATTGAGATTGGAATTACATAAAAAATTAAATTTTAATAAAATAGATTAGACTAAAATCGAATAATTTATAAAAAAAATTGAATAAAATCAATGAAATAAATATTAATAAGTAAATTAAACTTCATTTAATTTTAATAAAATTAATATTGCTTATTATATTTAGTAACTGATTATGTTTTTGCAAAGGAAATTTCTGTGTTTCTCCTACAGAATTATAATTTGAGAAGTTTACCAATTATTTATTCATTTAGTGGATAGATGCCGATAATAAAAAAAAAAATATAATAAAAATTTATTAGTATGAAAAAATTCCTTTTCTTTAATGAAAAAGAATTAGAATTAAGTTAGAGAAAGATGAATTCTTTAAAAATGATGGTACACACTAGATGAGTAATACACACCATTTACACACCTACACACTATAGCGCTACACTCACACATGGTACACATACACACACACGGTTAAAAGAACACATACACACACGGTTAAAAGAATGATCCATAATATCTGTCTGTAAGAAGTTAGAGATGAAAGGGTCCCCCCCCTCAAATTAACAGAGCAATTTACTGGAGAAGTGCTTTACATGTTCATTTTTAGAGAGAAAATTAACATAACTTTTTCAATTTATCCCCCACCCTACGAAAAAAAACCTGATGAAAGTTTGGCTGAAGAACACAGCTATAAAGTTATGACTTGGAGGGGGAGGAAGGAAGGGATGGAAGAGAAGGGGTGGAAGGAGGTGGAAGGAAAGTGGTGGAAGGAGGTGGAAGGAAAGGGGTGGAAGGAAAGGGGTG
>CANNZV010000387.1:32205-330700 GCA_947561585.1 Caprella mutica | reverse complement strand
AGTGGATATGGAGTGGAAATAAAGTAAATGTGGCTAAAGTAATGCAAATGTGGCTAAAGTAATGCAAATGTGGCTAAAGTAATGCAAATGTGGCTAAAAGTAATGCAAATGTGGCTAAAAGTAATGCAAATGTGGCTAAAGTAATGCAAATGTGGCTAAAAGTAATGCAAATGTGGCTAAAGTAATGCAAATGTGGCTAAAGTAATGCAAATGGGGCTAAAGTAATGCAAATGTGGCTAAAAGTAATGCAAATGTGGCTAAAAGTAATGCAAATGGGGCTAAAGTAATGCAAATGTGGCTAAAGTAATGCAAATGTGGCTAAAAGTAATGCAAATGTGGCTAAAGTAATGCAAATGGGGCTAAAGTAATGCAAATGTGGCTAAAAGTAATGCAAATGTGGCTAAAGTAATGCAAATGGGGCTATCTATATTTTAATTTATTGTCTACAAAATCGATCACATAAAAAATAAATATTAATTATTAAAATAAATAGTTAAATAATAATTGTATTAGTTACTTATTTTGATCGAAAATGTGGAACCGTCCAATAACTCGAAAACCCCATTTCATTACCGTTCATCTGCTACATTAGTTGGTCTAACCCAAACAAAGTCACACTATGCGACAGATGAGCACTAGGAGGATAAACTGTAGAATAAAGAAAAGGAGGCACCATATGTGGAGTGGAGGGGACAAAACAACGTACTCAGCAGGGAAGTTCTAAGTTACCGTCACACTTTTCCAATCCTATATAAAAAATATGTAATTTTGGTATCCACAATACCTGTAGGTATCATGGATACCAATTATAATGAGATAAATAATAATCTTTATATACTTTGTGGAACAGTTCGATAACTTGGAACTTAATTACCCAATTCAAATTGAGAAAATAGAAAAAATTATTTTTTAAATACAGTTTTTTTTTTTAATTTTTTTTCCCCCAATTTACACTCATATCTTTCGTTAATATCCAATCGCATAATTTTCCAAACTTTATTATTATTTACTATATTTTTCATTTTTTTTTTCCAATTTTTTTTTCCAATTTTTCCTCCACGTTAATAATCACAGTACATTTTCCATTAATTTTCCTCCCACTATAGTTTTTCCCTAAATTTTCTATCTCCGTTTGAAGAAAATTATTATACTTCAACTATCATTAGATGGTGGAAGGAGGAGTAAAAACATGAGGGGGAGGAGAAGGATTTGGGGGGGGGAGGGTTAACGTACCCCCACTCGTTGAGTCAAGTCACGGAGTCATGACTCTGCCTTTACTCAATTTATAACTCAATAATTTACTTAAGCAACCTAACTCTGAATGTTACGCACTAATAACTGCTAAAAGTTCTGTAAGAGTTGGAGAAAGGATTACCCCCCTCCCCCAATTGTAAGAATGGGGGGTGGGGGGAGTTAACTAGCATGTTTAACAAAGTCTAATGACTTTTATTAGCTATGATGTCTCTACCTTAGTTAGTATTATCTCTATTCTATGTATTTATTATTAGTTTCATTAGAGAGTTAAATACAGCGTACAGGTTTCAATTGAGAAATCTATAATTTTGTAATTCTGATGTCGGGATTTAGATGATTTAAATATCTAAGAATTAATTGAACAATGTTTGAGAATTTCATAAGATAATATTGAACAATTCGATGAAATGATATAAAAATGTTATACCATAGTTAACTATAGAATAAATTACACATTCTATAGTTATCCATGGTTATACAAATAAATTTATATTGCTCCATTTATAACCAATGAGCACTTTACCAGGTGAAATGACTAACGTATTTCTAATCTAATATTTCTAATCTAATATTTCTAAACCAAAGTCAAACAAATGAGCTGTGCCTATGGCCAAATATTCGTTTTGTCAAATGTCCATTAGGCGAAATGTCCATTAGGCGAAATGTCCATTAGGCGAAATGTCCATTAGGCGAAATGTCCATTAGGCGAAATGTCCATTAGGCGAAATGTCCATTAGGCGAAATGTCCATTAGGCGAAATGTCCATTAGGCGAAATGTCCATTAGGCGAAATGTCCATTAGGCGAAATGTCCATTAGGCGAAATGTCCATTAGGCGAAATGTCCATTAGGCGAAATGTCCGTTCAGACAAATATCCGTTCATCCAAATGTCCGTTCGGCCAAATATCCTTATGCCAAATATTCTTCTGACAAATGTCCCTTCGGCCAAATGTCCGTAAGGCCAAATGACTGTTCAATGAAGTTTCTTTTGGTCGAATGTCCATCGGCCCAAGCGCCACACACGAAATCTACCATGCTTAGGCCTATAAAGTATATGCTAGAATATTAAAGATAGAGTCTCTGCTAAGCCGCACACAGACTCAATATTTTCTCTTTACTAAGGTGACATGTTACCTGAGATGTTACAGGCCCCCATTGGCTATGCACCACATATCACCAATTTGGGGGCAAGGGCCCTGAAGAGGCAGGGACCGACTGAGGTAAGGTACTGAATACTTAGTGCAGGTATGGGGTATATGAAGAGTTATTGGACTGTACACATCTTCGATCATATAAGAAATAAGTATATAATAATTATTATATATCTTTAGTTGTCATATCTTCAGATATAATGGAGTTTGTAAAATATGTGAATATAAGTTATTACAAAAATATGAACGATGAAAAAAAAAAAAAAAAAAGCTATAGTAATGATGGAAGAAAGTTATTATAGCAATTAATAATATATAATTCACACCAACATTGATGTTATTAATCATTACTGATATTAATAATTACAGAAATAAATCATTAATGTTATTAATCATCTCCTTTCTTGTTATTACTATTTTTTCTCTGCAGAAGAAGCCTCATAAGGCTACTCTTGCTGTCTAATTTCTCACATTATAAGGGACAACACATGTGACTACAGACAGACAGACATTCATTAGCCACCCCCTCCCCCATCTTATATTAACTGTCCACCACTGAGCACTTTCCCCCCACCCACCAAATCCATTCCCCCACGCAAATAATTTGGGCTCTTGTTCAAACATTTACAGGAGATGAAGGAGTCGCAGATTGGGAGACAAATGCACTATTGTGTTATTATTGGTGGGGGGGGGGGGTACAGATGGGGGGGGGGTGAATTTGAGAGCTTAGGTACCAAGGGTGACCGGACAAAAAGCCCTTATGCAAAAAAAGATATGTCGCTTCGATAGTGACAAAATGTGTACTCTACCGAGTTTTTGACCTTTTTTAAGCACGGGGTTATTCGCACTAGAATCGGTACCTAGGTAGTGGGTAGCTGATTGGAAGCCGAGAGATTCGAAACTGGATATGGGAGTCAAGAGGGCAGCCGGAAGGCAGCAGAGAGATGCTGCAGTTCGATATCAGTGTAAATAAGCTAATAATCTACAGGGGGGACCTAAAGGAAAGTTATGACATTTCGTATTCAATCCTAACTATTTTATCAAAATCTGAATATAATGAAAATCAATGGAGGACTGTCTATCATACATAAATTGACAGAACTACATCAATAAGAAATATTCTTCGCTTCCAAATCTACCATCTAGAATTTCTGTTACATTTCTTGGAGTAATAGGATAATGGTTGCTTCCCCTTGATTTGTTCCACTGGTTCCCCTTCTCCGTCGTCTGGGGACTGACACCTAAAGTGCTTTGTGAGGGTCAGGGGCAGCACCATTGGGGGATATCCTATGGACAAAATTTACGTTAAGAAGTAAAGCTGGGAAGTTTTTACAGAGCTGCAGCTGTGAAGTACTTTAAAAACAAATTGAAGCAGGGAAGTGGTGAGTTTCCAGTTGAAAAAATAAATTGTCGATAAATTTTTTCGTAAAAATACCATAATTTCAAACATTGTCGTTGAGACTCATTTTCGGGAATGTCCGACGATGGATGATAAGTGGTTTAAATTTATGAAAAAAATACGATTTGTTTCTTGTCGAATCATGAACCGTCGTAGATAGATGATCTTTTTAAGATTACAATAACTGACAGAACGCCAGTGATAGTTGTTATGCCGACTGCATTTTTGGTGTTAGTTAGCATACTCTATCATTTTAGGTACCTGATTTTGACTGCATTTTCCCAAGACCTTTTCCCTCGAAAAAATATCCAATTCACCAATAATGACATCAGCTGATTCACGTGAAGGAACAAAGATTGAGAGAGGGGAGGAAGTGAGGGGAGATTACCCTGAAAAATGGTTAGTTAATGAAGAAATAGTGAGGGAAGCAATGAGGGATAGAGGGTAAATAGAACTGCTGCATCCGTGTCAATATTAAGACACAGGCTATATTACACATCAATTCTAGAGCCTAGGAAAGAAAATAAAACACCTGGAGTTTAGTTTACACTGCTAGAATTAAGCTTAATGAGTTTGACTATCAGAATATATGGGAAGGCTTGTTTATGTGTTCAAAAACACCTGTCTTACTAATAATCCTACGGTACTGTATTTTTTACAAGTTGTTAGTATACATATTAAAGTAATGTGTACCGAATTTCAAGTAAAAATATTGAACATATTAGGAAAAATAAATACATAGGTATATAAGACATTGGCAACTGAGAGAGCAGAGCTGTGATCGGGTGGAGTGTGACACAATCACAGATAGCGCATGTGTGTGTACTCCTTGAAAACGTGGACTGATGTGTGCTTAGAGACTAACCAAACTGTATTTATACGTTGCCACACGTCACCACAGTACAATTAATTTCCTAATTTACGTGAATTTACCCCGATACGTAAATATTTTTTAACTTTTAAATACAAAAATATTTTTGGTAGCTATTTAGGAACAAAGTCAAGAGAGGCCGGTAAATTTAAAAGAATGAAATGAAAGATACAAAGTAATTTAAAAAGGATGTGCTGGAAAAACTCACATCAAACTCATTAGGATTAAGGCAATGACAATCTGTATTCTGGGGAAAAAATATGAAATGTCTAAATTAAAGTGTTTCACATTTATAAACACTTTTTTCTAAAAAACGGAATTTGTTTTTGTTTTTGTATTGATTTTATTTTATAAATTAACCATACCTCAGAAAAAAAGAGTTTATGAAAATGTTAACGCGGATTTGTTGTTCCTTAATTAAAGTGATATAGAAATAAAAATGTAAGTTTCAAATCTAAGATAATTCCAGTTAAAAAAAACGGTACCAGATTTTTCCAATACGTCGAATACAAAACTGGGAATTCACTGTACCAATTTTGAACTGGTATGTATTAGATACCAGTGTCAAATATTAAATCAAAATGAACTATTTTGTGTCACAATTTCAACAAGAAGTTATCAATTCTTTTCATTTCAACTTAAAAAACTCGAACTTAGAAGTTTCCTCAACTAATTCTTGGAAAGCGTAGCTCTGAATTCAGATACAGTGACATGGTATTAATATTTGATGAACTCTTTGAACTAAGTTATGAACAGATGAATAGTTCATAAATAGAAAAGTAAATACTTGATAAAAGAATGATATGAAGAACACAGATTTTATGACATAGAAATAGGATATATATTTATTCGTATATCAATAGAAGATATCACTTGGGGTAAGTTTTAAATTATCGGTCGGTTTCACATCTTCGGTCATATAAGAAAAATGTATAATAATGATTATTTAAGTTTTATTTTAATTGGTATCCATGATACCTGCAGGTATCATGGATACCAATTAAAATAAAACTTAAATAATCGTTATTATACATTTTTCTTATATGACCGAAGATGTGAAACCGACCGATAATTTGGAACCTAGCCTAGTATAATAATTTATGTTTAATACCATTTCGTTTCAATTTAAAGTTAAAACATCTAAGTTATCATTCTACAATATCAACTTCTTCTTTTAATAAATTCCAAACTGTGCAAGATCAACATACGCTGATTTACAAACTTCCAAGATTTCATTATCTTTCAATACGAAGAACAGAATCGCTACGGATTTTTTTCCCGAAAGTGAGATTCAGCTTCAGGGCTCATCAGTCAAATGATATCGTAACGGCAGTTCTTAGCGCAATTCTTCACGGGAAAAATGGAAAATTTCGCTACGCGCTACGAACAAAATATCAAAAATTGATCAGAAATTTACAGGAGTAACGTCCTAAGTTGTGATGAATGCCTATTCTTAGATTAACTTGCAGGACACGCTGGAGAAGGTGAATTTAATCAACTTTGCTAACAGGTTTTTTATCTTGATAAGCATAATGAAGAAGATTCTTTATCAGTGGTATCAGTTTGACATGCCTGGTATGAATATATTTGAAATACATAGGAATTAAATGATAATGTTAGAGGCGTTGCTTTATGAGTTGGTTGTAAATACGATTTTTAATTTCTTAAACAGAACTTGAATAAATTGTGAGAGCATACAAATAATATTCCACAAAAGATGAACTCTCACGGTGATGAACATTCATACAATATCTATTTAAAGTCAATACAAATAATATTCCACTAGGGATGAACTCTTACGGTGAAGAACATTCACACAATATCTATTTACAGTCAATATAAATAATTTTAATGTCTAAATAATATAGTTCGTATCAATACGAGTCAAAATGCAGATACACTTTACATATCGTATCGACTAGATAATAGATACCAACTCCTTAAGCCTCTCGATTCGCTCTCGTATCTCAAGTTTTAGATATGGAATTGGAAATAATTCCAATTCCTCCTTCAAGATTGAGTGACGGGCTTCGAACACTCCACTCTAATTAAAAGCAACTTCCAAGACTATCTCCATACATTAATATATTATGCAGATATCTAGGAATGGGAAATCCAGTCGACATGGCGTGCCATCTCCGTGGATTTGAGCAACAAAAACACTACAGAGAGATTAGTATTGTTTGAATATCATTATGAGAAATGATATCAATGAGCACCATTAATTTACAGTCGATGACAATATAACTGTCATTTATCCTAAATTTGAACCACTTACAGACTATCGTCACCTGACAAAAAATCCTGACAAAATATTTTACGATAAAATATCATCAATATTTACCGTAATGGACAATAACAGACGTTATATTTTCCCGATAGGGTCACACAGACATCAGTGAATGGGCGTATCTATCGCCTGTCTAACTCTTCAAATTAATTACCCAGTTGACTTGTTTGTGCAGAGCTGAGTGCATTCTAATTGAATGCATTACAGACAATGCATATTAGACTGCTGTGACTGCATCTTCAATGCACTCACCAAAACGCTAATGTTGAGCCGAAGTACTAATTGAAATTTAACAATGGGGGGAACTTGACTCAATGTTCTATTATAGTCTGATGTAATACAAAAAAAATTATAAAAAAAGATACCATTATTACAAAATTACAATTTTTGTGATTTAACCGAAACTAAGGATCATCAAATATTTTTTTTATAAAATTTAATAACGAAACCAACAGGTATAATAATTAGTCAAAATTATCCTCAAACCATCTATTTGTTTATTAATCAGAACATTAATATTTTGTTTGTAAAATGATTTCTTTTTAATAGTTAAAATTTAAAACTCAAATCTAAAAGAATTTTTTTTGCAATTCATTACTTATATTTTGTTAGAGCATAATTTCAATCTTTAGACTCAAGTATTGTGTAAAATTTGATATCAACGCTCATATAGAATGTATGTTCATTTATACAATTTGGAAAATTCGATGATTTGACTTGATAAAACTGACGGGTTTTTAAAGTTTGATATTATGATTGATTTAAATAGTTTATAGAGAAAATATTCAAATTACCTTCAAAAGTCAGACGCATTATTTATAGGCAGCATAAACAGAACAATAATATTAAAATCACACCTACATGCTTAAATTGATTGGGGTACAATGTCTTCGTGGAGGTTTATATGAATACGATAAAAATATAGTTAAACAAGAGACACACTTCAGGTAAGTTCCGAGATATCGGACACTTTCAGACATTCGATTATATGGAAAAAAATTGATTCGAGATTCTAACTGGCTACTTCAATTGGTATCAATGATACATGCAGGTATCATGGATACACATTAAACGTTGAATTAATTCTTTTTTCAAATACCCTATACATATCATTATAGATTTCAACACAATAACTAAATATTTAACCTATAAGCAATTTACAATACCCAATCATTTCATGGTAACTAATAAATTATCATTACAGTTTTACCTATCAGGGCAGTAATCTGGCAGGCCTCCAGTGACACTACCATTAATTTCTCATTAATGAGCAGTCAAGTCCCCCCTCTCTGAATCATTAGGACCATCTACTCTATAGAGGCCCATAGGGTGCCCCGCTGGGTGGCTTTCCCATAGCCACAATGTGAACCCAAATACCTTCCTCTGATGTTACCATCAATTGACTGTAAATTAGAGAAAGGAGATGGTGGGACTGATTGGGGCCTGATGGAGTGTAGAGCGGAGTAGATTGGGGCCTGAGTGAGTGTAGATTGGGGCCTGATGGAGTGTAGAGCGGAGTAGATTGGGGCCTGAGTGAGTGTAGATTGGGGCCTGATGGAGTGTAGAGCGGAGTAGATTGGGGCCTGAGTGAGTGTAGATTGGGGCCTGATGGAGTGTAGAGTGGAGTAGATTGGAGCCTGAGTGAGTGTAGATTGGGGTCTGATGGAGTGTAGAGTGGAGTAGATTGGGGCCTGAGTGAGTGTAGATTGGGGCCTGATGGAGTGTAGAGTGGAGTAGATTGGGGCCTGAGTGAGTGTAGATTGGGGCCTGATGGAGTGTAGAGCGGAGTAGATTGGGGTCTGAGTGAGTGTAGATTGGGGTCTGAGTGAGTGTAGAGTGGGGCCTGAGTGAGTGTAGAGTGGGGCCTGAGTGAGTGTAGAGTGGGGCCTGAGTGAGTGTAGAGTGGGGCCTGAGTGAGTGTAGATTGGGGTCTGAGTGAGTGTAGATTGGGGTCTGAGTGAGTGTAGAGTGGAGCCTGAGTGAGTGTAGATTGGGGCCTGTGTGAGTGTAGAGTGGAGTGGAGTAGATTGGGGCCTGAGTGAGTGTAGATTGGGGCCTGAGTGAGTGTAGATTGAGGCCTGAGTGAGTGTAGAGTGGAGCCTTAGTGAGTGTAGATTGGGGCCTGAGTGAGTGTAGAGTGGAGCCTGAGTGAGTGTAGATTGGGGCCTGAGTGAGTGTAGAGTGGAGCCTGAGTGAGTGTAGATTGGGGCCTGAGTGAGTGTAGATTGGAGCCTGAGTGAGTGTAGATTGGAGCCTGAGTGAGTGTAGAGTGGAGCCTGAGTGAGTGTAGATTGGGGCCTGAGTGAGTGTAGATTGGGGCCTGAGTGAGTGTAGATTGGGGCCTGAGTGAGTGTAGAGTGGAGTTGATTGGGGCCTGAGTGTGAGTAGATTAGAGCCTGAGTGAGTGTAGAGTGGGGCCTGAGTGAGTGTAGAGTGGGGCCTGAGTGAGTGTAGAGTGGGGCCTGAGTGAGTGTAGAGTGGGGTCTGAGTGAGTGTAGATTGGGGCCTGAGTGAGTGTAGATTGGAGCCTGAGTGAGTGTAGATTGGGGTCTGAGTGAGTGTAGATTGGGGTCTGAGTGAGTGTAGATTGGGGTCTGAGTGAGTGTAGAGTGGGGTCTGAGTGAGTGTAGAGTGGGGTCTGAGTGAGTGTAGAGTGGGGTCTGAGTGAGTGTAGAGTGGGGCCTGAGTGAGTGTAGAGTGGGGCCTGAGTGAGTGTAGATTGGGGCCTGAAAGGTGTGTAGATTAGAGCCTGAGTAACTGTTCAGTGGATACACTCGCTTTTTACGACCATCCTCTGGTTGTAGTAGGCGGCTGGTTTAATAGCAAGTCATTAAAACATAATGTCGAAAAGTAAATCTTTATCTCACTGGTCATATTATTCGGCTGTTTATCGGATGTCTTTACGCGGAGAGTATTTGATGATACACGCTTTGTACGACCACCTCTATCCTCTGGTTGTAGTAGGCGGCTGGCTTAAAAGGTACGATATACTAAGTGTCAAAAAGTATCTAATTAATCATATTATACGGCTGGGAATTGGTCGTGTTAACCGGAGAGCACTGTAGCTAGCATGTTTTCACGGGTCACGAGTTTCCTAATAAGAGTATAGGGGACACTCTATTGCGTTAAGGAATGGAACGGACTGACCTTGAATGTAGTAAATGATGAGGAAATACTGTACATGGTGTAGAGGTGGAGTAAGAAATGGAGTATACTTTTATTGCAGTAAGAGTGTTTTAAAGAGTAATAAACAGTGTGGAACAGTGTATACTTTTACTGCAGTAAGAGTGTTTTAAAGAGTAATAAACAGTGAAGAACAGTGTAAACTTTTATTGCAGTAAGAGTGTTTTAAAGAGTAATAAACAGTGTGGAACAGTGTATACTTTTACTGCAGTAAGAAGTAGTGTATACTTTTACTGCAGTAAGAAGTAGTGTATACTTTTACTGCAGTAATAAATTGTGCACTCTTTTATTGCTGTACTAAATTGTGTACTCTTTTATTACACTAAGAGTGCTTTCAAGAGCAAGAGGAGAGGAACAGTGTACTCTTTATTACACTAAGAGTGTTTTCAAGAGCAAGAAGAGGGGAACTAGAAGTGTGTGGAAAGAAGAGGAGGAATAACTTTATCTTGAAATAACTTTGGAAGTTTAATTAGAATTTCTCCTCAGCCAACCAATGGTGGACAAAGTCAGACTGGAAAGGAACCTTACTAATAACATTATTCAGAGGGATAGAATAGAAAGAAAAATTGACACTCGTACGGTTGATGCAAAATCTAAAAATTGAACATGTTCATGATAGTATGTTAACATACAGAGTTTTAGTCCTCTATAGTTTATGCAGATCTTATTGTAGTATAATATCTTTGGTGTATCTTATCGTAAAGCTATCTAACATCTTCTGTGTACCTTATTGCTCTATAATATCTTTGGTGTATCTTATCGTGTAGCTATATTACATCTTCTGTGTACCTTATTTCTCTATAATATCTTTGGTGTATCTTATCGTGTAGCTATATAACATCTTCTGTGTACCTTATTGCTCTATAATATCTTTGGTGTATCTTATCGTGTAGCTATATAACATCTTCTGTGTACCTTATTTCTCTATAATATCTTTAGTGTATCTTATCGTAAAGCTATCTAATATCTTCTGTGTACCTTATTGCTATATAACATCTTTGGTGTAAGTAACTGTATCGTATCAGTTAGACCGGTAGGTCCACTATAGTGAACTGTTCAGTGTTCACACTGGCGAAATATTTACGTCTAAAATTATGGTGATAAACAAGGAAAATCTTAGTGAAAGCAATAAAAAGAAAGCTAGAGGAAAGAGAACAAGAGGAAAGAGAACAAGAGGAAAGAGAACAAGAGGAAAGAGAACAAGAGGAAAGAGAACAAGAGGAAAGAGAACAAGAGGAAAGAGAACAAGAGGAAAGAGAACAAGAGGAAAGAGAACAAGAGGAAAGAGAACAAGAGGAAAGAGAACAAGAGGAAAGAGAACAAGAGGAAAGAGAACAATAGGAAAGAGAACAAGAGGAAGAGAACAAGAGGAAAGAGAACAAGAGGAAAGAGAACAAGAGGAAGAGAACAAGAGGAAAGAGAACAAGAGGAAAGAGAACAAGAGGAAAGAGAACAAGAGGAAAGAGAACAAGAGGAAAGAGAACAAGAGGAAAGAGAACAAGAGGAAAGAGAACAAGAGGAAAGAGAACAAGAGGAAAGAGAACAAGAGGAAAGAGAACAAGAAGAAAGAGAACAAGAGGAAGAGAACAAGAGGAAAGAGAACCAGAGGAAACAGAACAAGAGGAAACAGAAAAAGAGGAAAGAGAACAAGAGGAAAGAGAACAAGAGGAAAGAGAACAAGAGGAAAGAGAACAAGAGGAAAGAGAACAAGAGGAAAGAGAACAAGAGTAAAGAGAACAAGAGTAAAGAGAACAAGAGGAAGAGAACAAGAGGAAAGAGAACAAGAGGAAAGAGAACAAGAGGAAAGAGAACAAGAGGAAAGAGAACAAGAGGAAACAGTAAGATAAATTATTTCATTAAATTACTGATAAGACTAAAAAGTTTATTGGATCTCTATCCAAAAATAAAAGTTAGAATTTTGTATGGTGGTAAGATATGAATATGCAATGGAAAAAAATAGAATGGTAATATTTAATGTTTTAAATTTATGTGATTTCCAATTATATTTAAATACTGTTATTTCAGTTGAGATTTTAAATAATTGAATTAGTTTTAAGTATAATGTTGAGCACAATATCACATTTCTTCAACTAGGAAATATGTCGTAAGGTGGAGATAGCAGAACTCTGATAAACACAGGAATAACGAAAAAGTAAAGAGAACATGCAGTCAATACTTGAATAAATGCGAGATTTAATCTAATTTAATTTAAAAAGAATTAAAAACTAATTCGGAGCTCACCCATAACCTCTAGAACAAAATAAATAAATATCTAGAATAGAATAAATTACTATTAAATATTATAACTAAATAAATAATAATTACAGTATTCTGAGCTACTTTAAAAAAAGAGATATTTAAAAAAAAATTATAGCATTTATTTATATAAATAAATAATATAATTATTACCATAATTATATTATCGTAATTGTCTAAAGCTAGTATATACGGATAAAAGAGCATAAGAATGTTCTTAAATTCAATCTACAAATACTTTGTCAATGTACAGAGTTTGTCAGTAAATAAAGTAAATAAAGTAAATAAAATAAATAAAGTAAATAAAATAAATAAAGTAAATAAAATAAATAAATTAAATAAAATAAATAAAGTAAATAAAATACCTTTACCTATAAAAAAAGAAAAAGTCTTTACTACCACAATGGTAAGGTGATTCACCTTTGTATTGACACCATCAAACACTTCACCACCACAACAACAGTGTTCTCTGTGAACAGTAGAACAGTGTGCAGCTTCACACAACAGTCCCGTTTTCTCACAATGTTACAGTGTGGGTTTATATTAGCAAGGAATTCGTCAAATAGCTTCAAAGTGTTGGATGGGCGGGCCCTTCTACCTGGGTAGGTACTGAATATTTATTGAACATAAATAAAGCATTGGCAGAATACGAGTTACAATGAATAATTTCAATATGTGATCGAAAATGTGGAACAGTCCGATAACTCGGAACTTACCCAATACTATATTAATAACAAATGAATATGTTTATTTTTACATTTAATTCACTTTTTCTATGAAAAATTCAACATTAAAAATCTTCAATCTATACCCAGTGATAAAGTTATGGTGGGGCCGTAGAAAATTGATAGGAATTTCTCTCTTGATCTTCTATGGCCACACCATATTTTTCTCAGCGATGGCACCTACTGGGTAGGACGTTTGATTTTAATCTCTCTTAAGAAGTGAATAAGATTAAAAGATTAAAATTGTGGAAGGTAATTTGTACTAACATAAACAAAAAATATTGTAAAGAAAATTATAACTAAATTGACGAATAAAAAAAAAATTCTACAATTTCGGATGGAAATTGCAATAATAAATAAATATTAGGGGCTTTATGATATATGTCTCAGAATTGCAAGACACTATTTTAATATTAAATATAAATACAAGGAACTTAGATGAAGCAGTCAGAAAGGAAAGTGGCTCCACGAACAAAATCCCTACCGTAATTCTATTTGACATATTCATGGATGCAGAAAAGCTACTTCATGACTCTGTTAAACTTAAAACAAATAAAATTTGAAAATAAAATACCAAGTTCATGGATGCAGAAAAGCTACTTCATGACTCTGTTTAACTTGAATCAAATCAAATTTTAAAATTCCGTGACAAGCTCATGGAGGCAGGAAAGCTACTTCGTGACGTTGTTTGCCCACCATATACTCTGGAAACATAATTTTTATATACCAAATCCTCATAAAAATTACCCATATCAAAACACTGAATAAGAAAATCATAAAATTGGGAAAATGGAGCAATTCGTGACAGACAGACAGATGGTAAAATATTCTTCGGATACAAATGGAGCGAAATAGCTATAGTAAAAGATACGTGTGTATGTGTGTGTATATCTCTTATCTCTGGAGACAGTATTTGCAATACCGAGATAAAATCAGGGAATAAAATCGGTGCTTGCCGATACAGATGGACAGGAACACTCGTAAAAAAAGAAATGGAGAGGAAAAGGAAGAGGAAAGAGAAGAGGAAAGAGAAGAGGAAAGAGAAGAGGAAAGAGAAGAGGAAAGAGAAGAGGAAAGAGAAAAGGAAAGGGAAGAGGAAAGGGAAGAGGAAAGGGAAGAGGAAAGGGAAGATGAAAGAGAAGAGGAAAGAGAAGAGGAAAGAGAAGAGGAAAGAGAAGAGGAAAGAGAAGAGGAAAGAGAAGCGGAAAGAGAAGAAGAAAGAGAAGAAGAAAGAGAAGAAGAAAGAGAAGAGGAAGAGGAAAGAGAAGAGGAAGAGGAAAGAGAAGAGGAAGAGGAAAGAGAAGAGGAAGAGGAAAGAGAAGAGGAAGAGGAAAGAGAAGAGGAAGAGGAAAGAGAAAAGGAAGAGGAAAGAGAAGAGGAAGAGGAAAGAGAAGAGGTAGAGGAAAGAGAAGAGGAAGAGAAAAGAGAAGAGGAAAGAGAAGAGGAGAGGAAAGAGAAGAGAGAGGAAAAAGAATAAGGAGAGGAAGAGGAAAGAGAAGAGGAAAAGGAAGAGGAAAGAGAAGAGGAAAGAGAAGAGGAAAGAGAAGAGAAATGAGAAGAGGAAAGAGAAGAGGAAAGAGAAGAGGAGAGGAAAGAGAAGAGAGAGGAAAAAGAATAAGGAGAGGAAGAGGAAAGAGAAGAGGAAAGAGAAGAGGAAAAGGAAGAGGAAAGAGAAGAGAAATGAGAAGAGGAAAGAGAAGAGGAAAGAGAAGAGGAAAGAGAAGAGGAAAGAGAAGAGGAGAGGAAAAAGAATAAGGAGAGGAAGGAGAGGAGAGATAATTTAATTTATTTAATATAATAATAATATCAATAATTTAATTAAAAGGACTAGAAAAGAAGTGTGATAAAAACTACATCCCAAATCGCTTCATTTTCCTCTTCATTTCTTATAATTCACCAAATTACTTCATTACTTTTATAGTTTCTTAATCTAAAATATAAGGAGTTGATAGCATTGGAACTATCAGAACAACCATTTAGAAAATGGAAAGAAATTTGGGGTTTTCTCTGTAATCAGAGGGGTTTTCTCTGCAATCAGAGGGGTTTTCTCTGCAATCAGAGGGGTTTTCTCTGCAATCAGAGGGGTTTTCTCTGCAATCAGAGGGGGTTTTCAGGCTTTTCACGAAATGTTTGCCCCAGTCTTTAAGCGACATTAAAATTCTGCACGGAAACCCTACTGCAAAATGTCTACAAAATTATTTCGCTGACTGGCCCTTTATTTATTCTTGGGAAAATGCAATATACTTTTTATGGCTTGGAGAAACACCTGAAATGTATTAATAGATAAAGTGCTAGTTAAAATGTATAGTTTTTAGTAATGCATATATCACATATTATTGTAGTGTGTCCAGAAAAAAATGTATCACTGTCTAGTACCTAGGTACTTTTTTAATCATTTCACGATAATATGCATATGTTGGTACCAAAGATACGTAGATTAATATTAATGAATTATAAATAGTATTTAAAAGATATACTCGATGGCAGTGGATACATTTTTTACGGACAAACTGTATAGTAATTCATTAAATGCATATACCCACTGTAAATGCATAATAATGTATAAAATGCATATACCCACTGTAACTGCATAATAATGTATAAAATGCATATACCCACTGTAAATGCATAATAATGTATAAATTGCATATACCCACTGTAACTGCATAATAAAGTATAAAATGCATATACCCACTGTAACTGCATAATAATGTATAAAATGCATATACCCACTGTAAATGCATAATAATGTATAAAATGCATATACCCACTGTAAATGCATAATAATGTATAAAATGCATATACCCACTGTAACTGCATAATAATGTATAAAATGCATATACCCACTGTAACTGCATAATAATGTATAAAATGCATATACCCACTGTAACTGCATAATAATGTATAAAATGCATATACCCACTGTAACTGCATAATAATGTATAAAATGCATATACCCACTGTAACTGCATAATAATGTATAAAATGCATATACCCACTGTAACTGCATAATAATGTATAAAATGCATATACCCACTGTAAATGCATAATAATGTATAAAATGCATATACCCACTGTAAATGCATAATAATGTATAAAATGCATATACCCACTGTAACTGCATAATAATGTATAAAATGCATATACCCACTGTAAATGCATAATAATGTATAAAATGCATATACCCACTGTAAATGCATAATAATGTATAAAATGCATGTACCCACTGTAAATGCATAATAATGTATAAAATGCATATACCCACTGTAAATGCATAATAATGTATAAAATGCATATACCCACTGTAAATGCATAATAATGTATAAAATGCATGTACCCACTGTAAATGCATAATAATGTATAAAATGCATATACCCCATCAAACAAACGCCATGAGGCCTGTTTATATTAACATGTGATATGTTTGTCTTGGTACACAGTGGGAAAATTATGGTATGTGCCATTTTAACAAGCAAAGCCCTGTATTTACTGTACAGGGTTTACTGTACAGTTTACAGTATACCCTGTACACAGTGTACAGCCTGTTTGCCCAGTATAATCTTACATGTGCCACCCATAACCCCATCCAGGCCATTAACATAGTGTGTTTATTTTGTCGTGCATTCGTATGTTTGTTGTTGTTTACTTTATTCCTGGGGATAACTTCTCCATGTTATTGGATGAGCAAGTGAGACATATGGGGTGAGGAATCAGTTAACGAACACGTACATCTTTTCGATCATATGAGCAAAACTATTTTATTTAATAATGTAAATATTTATTTTAATAAGAATCGGGATGCAAATTAAAATAATCGTAAGGTATGCTGGATACAAATTAAAATAATCGTAAGGTATCGTGGATACAAAATAAAATAATCTTAAGGTATCGTGGATACAAATTAAAATAATCTGAAGGTATCGTGGATACAAATTAAAATAATCTGAAGGTATCGTGGATACAAATTAAATAATCTTAAGGTATCGTGGATACAAATTAAAATAATCTTAAGGCATCGTGGATACAAATTAAAATAATCTTAAGGCATCGTGGATACAAACTAAAATAATCTTAAGGCATCGTGGATACAAATTAAATAATCTTAAGGCATCGTGGATACAAATTAAATAATCTTAAGGCATCGTGGATACAAATTAAAATAATCTTAAGGTATCATGGATACAAAATTTGAATAATTTTAATGTATCGTGGATACCAATTAAAATAATCTTAAGGTATCGTGGATACAAATTAAAACGAATCTTAAGGTATCATGGATACAAATTAAAGTAATTTTAAGGTATCGTGGATACAAATTAAAATAACAAGATAATTGATATATATGATCGGAAATGTAGAACAGTCCTATATCTCGGATCTACCCCAACATATAATATTATTCTGACTCACAATGTAGATCAATCCATCAAATCTAAATAAGATCTAAATATTTCTAATCTTTATTTGTATTTTATTAGCACGAAGGAGTGAAAGAAGGAACTCAATGTTACAATCATATCAATTAATGATCACAACGCCTTCATGACTTAACATCACATGTTATTCCTACCTAACACTGAGCAGGAACTTGTGTGTGACTGTACAGATAGTCATTGGACCGACTGTACTTGACTTATAAGAACTATTGCTCTAGAAACGATTGGTTAACCTTACCCTGCCTGGTGGGACATTTTTGGCACAGTTGCTATTGTGATGACATTATACAGCATAGATAGGAAAAAAAAATAATGATCATATTAACTAAATTGTAATTGATATATAATGCTCATCGTTAATTTTTAATGAACACTTTAGTATTGAGAACACGTTATTCTTAACGGGCAAGTACACTAGTTACAAATATTGATACTATTGAGAACACGTTATTCTTAACGGGCAAGTACACTAGTTACAAATAATGATACTATTGAGAACACGTTATTCTTAACAGGCAAGTACACTAGATTTTTAAAAGGTCTCTCTTTAAGAAGACCGTAAATTAAAGCGCGCAGCATAGGGTTAAACTGTCAAAATACATTATAGATTAATGCAAGACACACATTATACACATCTACCCACGGATAATCCACACAGCTGCTGTATATTATACATGTTGTACATAGACGCTAATACATGTTAATTATTGGGTGTGTGGGGATATACTATTATAATAGATAATGAATAATGAATATTAAAACATGAAGAAAAAAATTATATATTCTAATTGTGTTTTTGTTTCGTACGTACGTTACGCCTTTCAGGAAAAGAGGAAAAGTCTTTGACTCGGTATACGGGTTATAAAAACTATACAAAATGATGTAAAGGCTATTATGTTAATGAACTGAATAGAAATTCAACCTTATGGAAAATAAAATAGGAAATAACTTAAAGTACTATAAAAATTCTATATTTCTGTACAATTGAATATATTTTGAAAATAATATAAATATCAATAGGTAAAAGAATTGTTAAAATGATTCAAACTGATTTTTCATTAAAGGGGTAAAAACTAAATTACCGGATGTGTCCACTTCACCGAAAGAAAAATCCATTTTTACAAAAAATATTAAACAGATCAAAATAATTAACATCGTCATTAATAGTCTAATGAATTAATTAGTACACTAATCGACTTTTTACCGCTAAATTATATAGACTGAGGAAATGTTCAAGTGGTATTTTCAAGACACTTATAACGTCCCTTTACGTCACTTTCACTAAATATTAAATTTTGCACCGTAACGTTTGTAAACAAATGGAGAAACTGTTAAAACAAGACTTAAATAATTGTGTGTATGGAATTAAATTTCTTATCATTACTTATAGTGAAAAGAATTAGGCTTAGTTAAACTACTGTAAGTACATGGTTCTAACTTTTGCTAATTTTCCTAGTAGGTATTTCTGTTAAATTATAAATAGAATTTGTTATTTTTTATATACAAAGAGAAGAGTATCTGTAATAATTTGTAGACATTATACAAATAACTCTTGAAATATTGTAATGTTTTTAGATATTTTAAAATTGGTCTGAGTACACGATGACAAATTTGTAACATTTGAAAATGATAAAAAATTGTTATTGGTGAAATTGCCATTATTGCAGAAGTTGTTTTTCTGATGCTACTCTCAGTTAATTTGACGGGAAGTGTACACTAGTGCATTGTCTTTGCTAAATAGTTATTTATAGTAACAACATCCGGGCAAAGGGTGAGTACTTACCACGTGTAAAGTGGAGTACCACGTGTAAAGTAGAGCACCACGTGTAAAGTGGAGTACCACGTGTAAAGTAGAGCACCACGTGTAAAGTGGAGTACCACGTGTAAAGTAGAATACCACGTGTAAAGTAGAATACCACGTTTAAAGTAGAATACCACGTGTAAAGTAGAATACCACGTGTAAAGTAGAATACTACGTGTAACTTAGAGTACCACGTGTAACTTAGGGTACCACGTGTAACTTAGGGTACCACGTGTAACTTAGAGTACCACGTCTAAATTAGAGTACCAAGTGAAAGGTAAAACTTGATAGTACACTGTACTACAGTATGTATAGTACACTGTAATAGTATGCGTAGTACACTATACAAACAAGCGTAGTACACTGTACAAGCAAGCGTAGTACACTGTACAAGCAAGCGTAGTACACTGTACAAGCAAGCGTAGTACACTGTACAAGCAAGCGTAGTACACTGTACAAGCAAGCGTAGTACACTGTACAAGCAAGCGTAGTACACTGTACAAGCAAGCGTAGTACACTGTACAAGCAAGCGTAGTACACTGTACAAGCAAGCGTTGTACACTGTACAAGCAAGCGTAGTACACTGTACAAGAAAGCGAAGGACACTGTACAAGCAAGCGTAGTACACTGTACTACAGTATGTATAGTACACTGTAATAGTATGCGTAGTACACTATACAAACAAGCGTAGTACACTGTACAAGCAAGCGTAGTACACTGTACAAGCAAGCGTAGTACACTGTACAAGAAAGCGTTGTACACTGTACAAGCAAGCGTAGTACACTGTACAAGCAAGCGTAGTACACTGTACAAGCAAGCGTAGTACACTGTACAAGCAAGCGTAGTACACTGTACAAGCAAGCGTAGTACACTGTACTACAGTATGTATAGTACACTGTAATAGTATGCGTAGTACACTATACAAACAAGCGTAGTACACTGTACTACAGTATGTATAGTACACTGTAATAGTATGCGTAGTACACTATACAAACAAGCGTAGTACACTGTACAAGAAAGCGTAGTACACTGTACAAGCAAGCGTTGTACACTGTACAAGCAAGCGTAGTACACTGTACAAGCAAGCGTAGTACACTGTACAAGCAAGCGTAGTACACTGTACAAGCAAGCGTAGTACACTGTACAAGCAAGCGTAGTACACTGTACAAGCAAGAGTAGTACACTGTACAAGCAAGCGTAGTACACTGTACAAGCAAGCGTACTAACGTTATTTCCCTCTTTCTCACATATGGTTGTACCCTCTAAAGCTTTTAGAGGGTATCTCCCCTCTACCAAAGATTAGAAGAGTCAGTAAACATGTAAAATAGAGGGGAACATGACTCAGGGTCAGCTGGTACTGTGAATAACATAAAATATAAACTAGGGGTATTTAAATAACGCTATTATTTAATATTTATTTACACTCAAGTTTCAGAGCAAATAAATTAGTTAGTTATTTAAGTCTTTAAACACAAAGTGTTCCCAAATAAAATTCACCTGCCTAATTGAGAATAATAATGTTTATAACTATTGCCTTTTTGAGGTTCTTTGAATCTTTTAAGTGAAGAAGTTAAGTTTTTTCAAATGTTAAGTTCAATATATTCAATAGAGTGTTAAGATTTTGATTTATAAAAAGGAGTTAAAATTAAGGTATTACCATTGCAAGTGAAGTAGGTATGAATGAGATGTTTTTGAGTTCAATGAATTAGCATCAAAATTACAGACTAATATCTTATACACATACAAACAAGTTTGAAACTTATGCAAATCAGTAAGTTATAAAAGAGCATCTGAAAGAAGATAATGATTAGTGTGATCGTTGAACCCAAAGTATGAATAGCTCTAATCGCTCTATTCTGCAGCAAAACAAGTTTGTCTCTATGAACATTATTAGTATTATTTAAGTGGACTTCAATTCTATACATAAGATTAGATTATATAAATAAATAGATTTGAATGATGACAAGGGCAATACATCATACAAGAGCTATCAATCTCTTTGGACTATCTGGTAGAAATCTGATCAATATGATTCGGAAAAGTTAGGTGACACTGTAATCAAAATTTAATATATGGTAATGCTCCTTTTTCTTTAATTCCTAGAAATGCAACATATATCAATTTCTCTTCTTGAATTACATCTAATTGTCCCTTACATCATTATCACTTTTGTAAGAAAAATCCAGGTAATTATTAGTCTGACCAACATTTATAGCCAACTTATTTAAGTCTAGTCATTCAAGTACATTCTTACAACATTATTGCCATCTACTGAAACAGAGTATATTTAGTCCCTACTAAACTAATAAAAGAGCTTACAATCAGCAGCATTTAGCGTGAATCTAAACTCAGATCAAAATTGTGATATCATTTATGAATATTAGAAAGAACAGTGGTCCCAAAATTGAGTCCTGAGGTACTCCACATTATCTTTCTTGTTATTTATATTCAGTCACTTCAACCAAGTTTGTCAACCGGCCTGATGAACGATAATAAGGTCACTTATGATATTATTAATAAATAAATTTAGTGATACGTACTTTTAAAGAAGATTTTAATTATTTTCAAAAATGATCAGTCAAGTGAAAAAAATCTGATTTTCATTTACTCGTCATAACTAGGAATGAACGTGTTTTCTCTCTCCATTTAAAGTGTTTTCTCTCTCCATTTAATTTGTTTTCTCTCTCCATTTAAAGTGTTTTCTCTCTCCATTTAAAGTATTTTCTCTCTCCATTTAAAGTGTTTTCTCTCTCCATTTAAAGTGTCCCAGCAGTCATATTTTGACACCATTGCTCCAAAGTTTTCTTTCAATTCATTAAAAGTTCTCTCTTTTCACTTAGTTCGAATGCGTGACAAACAAATTACACAAACTTTGCTAGAAAAATAAACAGTTATTTGCTTCATTAAATGCCTTGATAATGTGGTAAGAAAATATTAAATAATTAGTTAGCTGCTATAGTGTCCTTATTTTCCAATTTGTTATCTTACATCAAAATTTATATTTTTTATTGAATCGAATTGTTCGATAAAATTTTTTTATTGGTAATTAAGCATAATTATTTAATCATAAGATATTCATTATTTTGTGTTATATAATAATGTATTTAACTTGGTATACATGATACTCGCAGGTATTATGGATACACAGTTGAATATCAGTTATAAGATAATTATTAGATCTTTTTTTCTTATATGATCGAAGATATCGAGCCATTCGATAACTTGGTGCTTACCTTATATTTTATTTAATTAAAAACACGGGTTGAAATGAAGTGAGAAATTTACGGTGAACTGTAAAGCTCCCTGCGGAGTGATTGGGAAGAGAGATAGTGTGATAAAGAGAGAAGAGGGAATAGGGAGAAAATGGACTAGAAAGAGGAAAAGGGAGGAAATGGACTAGAAAGAGGAATAGGGAGGAAATGGACTAGAAAGAGGAATAGGGAGGAAATGGACTAGAAAGAGGAATAGGGAGGAAATGGACTAGAAAGAGGAATAGGGAGGAAATGGACTAGAAAGAGGAATAGGGAGGAAATGGACTAGAAAGAGGAATAGGGAGGAAATGGACTAGAAAGAGGAATAGGGAGGAAATGGACTAGAAAGAGGAATAGGGAGGAAATGGACTAGAAAGAGGAATAGGGAGGAAATGGACTAGAAAGAGGAATAGGGAGGAAATGGTATAAAATGAAGAATAGGGAGAGAATGGAATAAATACAGGAATAGGGAAAAAATGAACTAAAAAAAGGAATAGGGAGGAAATGGAATGAAATGAAGAATAGGGAGAGAATGGAATAAATACAGGGATAGGGAAAAAATTGACTAAAAAGAGGAATAGGGAGAGAATGGAATAAATATAAGAATAGGAAGAGAAGGGAATAAATAAATGAATAGGGAGAAAATGGACTAAATAGAGGAAAACTGGATAAAATAGACTAAAAAACAGGAATAGGGAGAAAATGACTGAAAGAGGAATGGGTAGAAACTACAATAAATGTGGAAACTAATAAAAAATCAACAAATTCACGTCAATTTTTTTCTTTTTCTTATTATAACATAAATTCAATTTCTTTTTAGGCATAGCATTGACCGTAGAGTTTATCACCGAAAGAGTTTCTTCCATCTCGGTAGTTCCCTCATCCATCTCACCGCAAATAATTTAGCTCTTTCACTGCTATGGAAATGAGGCAAACCATAAATAACTTCACTGCAGAGGAACTTGCTTGTGAAATGATTATTAATGCTACCCAGACTGAGAACTTGATTGCAATGGTTGTGTTTATTAGAACACGGAGGTGCATCTATCTTCTTTCGCGGTAACTAAGCTCACTCGATTGTTTCATAACATGACTTTCCCGCACGATGACTCAAAAATGTTCAGAAGGTTAAAAAGAAGTGTTTAAAATAAGGATATCATTAATTTTCTATGATTTTATAAAAAAAAAGATTTAATTTATTATAATATTTTTTTACAATTTCTTATAGGATTTTTAACAATTTTTTCCTGATTTCGTACGTTTTTTTCTGATTTTATTGAAAAATAATTAATTTTTACAATTACTATACAAGATTTCATTCAATTTTTTTATTTACTACAATTTTTCATGATTTTTCACAATTTTTCATGATTTTTCGTGATTTTTCACAATTTTTCATAATTTTTCACAATTTTTCATAACTTTTACCAATTTTCCATGATTTTCTACAATTTTTCATTATTTTCTACAATTTTTCTTGATTTACCACAATTTTTCCTTATTTTCTACAATTATTCCATGATTTTCATACAGTATATGACTTTCTACAGTTTTTCAATCTTGTACAGAAGCACCTACCTATATAACCATTAACATTCAAACGCATAAACATAAAAAAGTTAACTAAAATACCATTAGAAAGAAAAAAAATACAAACAATTTAGTTAATAAGAGAAAAGCCAACCAACTGGAAAATGTTATGGGTGATTAAGGGAGAATATAGTGGGATGAGAAGGTGGGTAAATGACTTTTATTTCCCAGGATAAAGTCAATTGGGCAGAAGGCACAATGTACTCATATAGTGAGAACAGTTTGCAGTCAAATGACCTAAAACTGTTTTTAAATGGACACATTCTTGGTGGAAAATTCCTACAGAATCAAGAATCATCAGGATGCCAGTAAATGACAGGCAATTCTCTAAAGCAAATGGAGTGCACAGTGAATAAAAGAAAGAATTAAGTAAATGTAAGCAGTAAGGAATTGGAAAAAAAGTTCAATTAGAGTAAGTTCCAATTTATCGGGTAAATCGAAATTTCCGATACTATAAGAAAAAACATCGACCATTTCTTTTATCTCGCTACTTTAACTAGTATCTGTGATCTTCTATGGCCCCACCATAACTTTCTCTCTTCGTATCCCTTGTAAATCTTCGATGGCCCCACCATAACTTTCTCTCTTCGAATATCTCCTCTCAATCTTCTATGGTCCAACCATAACTTTCTCTCTTCGTATCCCCTCTTAATCTTCTATGGCCCCACCATAACTTTCTCTCTTCGTATCCCTGTCAATCTTCTATGGCCCCACCATAACTTTCTCTCAGTGTATCCTCTCTCAATCTTCTATGGCCCCATCATAACTTTCTTCGTATCCCCTCTCAATCTTCTATGGCCCCACCATAACTTTCTCTCTTCGTATCCCCTCTTAATCTTCTATGGCCTAACCATAACTTTCTCTCTTCGTATCCCTTATCAATTTTCTATGGCCCCACCATAACTTTCTCTCTTCGTATCCCCTCTTAATCTTCTATGGCCCAACCATAACTTTCTCACAGTGTATCCCCTCTCAATCTTCTATGGCCCCACTATAACTTTCTCTCCGGTTAAGTAATGAGAGTCCAGTACAACATTTTACTCAATCAGAGCAAAGTTAAATGTCACCAGTTGATTATGTCGGGCACATCTACCATGTATGGTGGGCCAACCTGTGATACTCTACCATGATCATACCATTAAAAATGTACGCCTGGCATTAGACCTTTCAAAACATTGCCAGTTGATTAAAAAGATTAAAGGCACATACCGTGGAATGACGACCAAATGATTAAATTAATGGCTACATATATTTCGTAGTTACGAAAGTAAAAAAATACCACAGTCACAATACTATAAAATACCATAGCCACTGTACTATAAAGTACCATAGTCACTGTACTATAAAGTACCATAGTCACTATACTATAAAATACCATAGTCACTATACTATAAAATACCATAGTCACTATACTATAAAATACCATAGTCACTATACTATAAAGTACCATAGTCACTATACTATAAAGTACCATAGTCACTGTACTATAAAATACCATAGTCACTATACTATAAAATACCATAGTCACTATACTATAAAGTACCATAGCCATATACAAATAATTTAAATCGAATTGATTTCATTTCTAGTCCCATGCTTTTATCAGCATTTCTAATTGAAGACACAGTCGTTAGATATCACCGAGAACTCAACATAGAGTTTCTATTGATGGAACTAAAGATAAATAGAATGAAATCTAGTCATTTTAGTGATCTAGAGTGATCCTTGCTCTAAAGGTTAATAGTACGTTATTTATTTATGAATTAGTAGAGGTTTAACATCTGTTTCGGAACCAAAGGCCAAATCACTCACGTCAAAAGGAAATATTAAGTACACGGGACTGGAAGAAGCAGTCAGAAGGGAAAGTGGCTCCAATAACAAAGTCACCAACCAAGTCTGTGAAAATGCTCATGGATGCAAAAAGCTACTCCATGAACAAAGTCATCTACCACCAGTCATTGACAACACTCATGGATGCAGAAAAGCTACTGCATAAAACAAAGTCAATTGCCAACAGTCGGTGACAATGCTCATGGATGCAGAAAAGATACTCCATGAACAAAGTCATCTACAACCAGTCATTGACAACACTCATGGATGCAGAAAAGCTACTCCATAAAACAAAGTCAATTGCCAACAGTCGGTGACAATGCTCATGGATGCAGAAAAGATACTCCATGAACAAAGTCATCTACAACCAGTCATTGACAACACTCATGGATGCAGAAAAGCTACTCCATAAAACAAAGTCAATTGCCAACAGTCAGTGACAATGCTCATGTATGCAGAAAAGCTACTCCATGAACAAAGTCATCTACCACCAGTCATTGACAACACTCATGGATGCAGAAAAGCTACTCCATAAAACAAAGTCAATTGCCAACAGTCGGTGACAATGCTCATGGATGCAGAAAAGATACTCCATGAACAAAGTCATCTACCAACAGTCGTGACAATGCTCATGGATGCAGAAAAGCTACCCCATAAACAAAAACACTTACCAACAGCCTGGGTGAACTCATTAACGATCTTTAGTTAAAGGTTAATAGAAGCTACTTAAACTAATACTATGTGAAGTGTAACTAGTGAGATGACTAATGATTTACCGTCTGTTTATCCCTATTTCGTGAAGTTTATTGAAATGCAATCAATTGAGAAGATTAATTCATCATGAATTTTAATAGGAGAGCACGTAAACATGGCGTGGTTTGACATTTCGCTATTAATGAAATTAATGGCAAATTACAGGGAGAAAATTGAGCAGAGGGGGGAGGGGGTGGAGACTGATTACTATATTGACAACAAAACATATTGGGGGGGGGGGGTATCCTTGATGCATGATTGATGGTATCCATGCTACATGGGGGATATCCATGATATCTGATTGGTATCCATGATTGTTATCCATTATATCTGATTAATATCCATGATACCTATCGAATTAAATGACAATTTCTTCATTGCCTCCACATCGAAAATGTGCAACCGTCCAATAACTCGTAACTTACCCCTACAGTTCCAATGCAGTCACATATTAATCCAATTAGTTACTATTTACATTATAATGCAGTCTGGTGAATAGAATCTGATTGCATAGGTAATAAGTACATACATTGTATATGGAGTGAGGAGAATACGTAAAGAACATATAGAATAATATATAGGGAATATAATTTAGAAACTATATTCTAATTGTGTTTATATTTCGCACGTACGTTACACTTTGATAATTTCTTGTTAATTGACCTAGGGAATATTATCTTGATGCACTTACACTATAGATAGATTGATAATTCTGCAGAATGATATTAAATGAATGATTATAAATGATTATGAATGAATTTATGATTTTCAATTGTGAGTCTGAATTGGAATCCTTTCGAGTTATGAATTATTCATTTAATCATTACGAGTTTCATTTTAAGAGCAGATCAATGAAGTAAATTAACATATAATTGGAGTTACTAAGGTAGCGTCTAATAGTTGATAATTATTATTAACTTTCATATATTATAATTATCACTGTTAGTGTTAAGAACATTGAGTACATTACAGGCATAAAATAATATTTATTTCATATTTTTCTTAAGAGTACGAAAATGCGGAGCCACCTAATAATGTGGAACTTTCCCTACTGTCGAAAATATTTTATTTTAAACTATTATTTGTTCAATGTAACACTGTATAAAATAAATGAAATAATCAAACTAATTACTCACATATACTGAGTGAGAGCTCGGCTATGGTTGAATTTTAATACTTTTAATTCATTCACTGCTTTGAACTTTCATCTCAAAGTATGAATGATTCTAATAACAATTATTGCTGCAACACAGTATACGCTCAAAAGAATTTTCTTTTTGATTCTATAGAAAACGAAATGATTAACGAGTAACAATTATATAAATTTTTGTGTAATACCTCGTTCTTATTACCATTTGTAATAGGACCAAGTCGTGATTTTGGTAATAAAAGTGGGGCCCGTTTGTATTACTATAATCCTAATTATACACAAAGTTATTCAAACAAGAAAATTAAAAAGCAATTTAACTGCAGTGTCAAATATTGTTCGTAAGGACGCAAGGAACTGCATACACTTAGCATACTAATGAAGGAAGAGGGTGACAGACAGACAGGAAGTGACAGACAGACAGGACTTAAGTAAACATTGTGTAAAGGGAAAACAGAGGACTTAAATAATCGATAAACATAGAGGAGTTTACCTCCTTTTCGACAGTAATTAATAATTTATATTGACAGTAGATATTGTATGAATGTCTAGTGGAATATTATTTGTATAGACTGTTAGTAGATATTGTATGAATGTCTAGTGGAATATTATTTGTATAGACTGTTAGTAGATATTGTATGAATGTCTAGTGGAATATTATTTGTATCGACTGTCAGTAGATATTGTATGAATGTCTAGTGGAATATTATTTGTATCGACTGTCAGTAGATATTGTATGAATGTCTAGTGGAATATTATTTGTATTGACTGTCAGTAGATATTGTATGAATGTCTAGTGGAATATTATTTGTATCGACTGTCAGTAGATATTGTATGAATGTCTAGTGGAATATTATTTGTATTGACTGTCAGTAGATATTGTATGAATGTCTAGTGGAATATTATTTGTATTGACTGTTAGTAGATATTGTATGAATGTCTAGTGGAATATTATTTGTATTGACTGTAAATAGATAGTGTACGAATATTGAATGGAATACTATTTGTATTGACTTCGAACAGTCCACGAATTTTGAGTGGAATATTATTTGTATAGACAAAAAATAATGCATGAATGATTAGTGAAAAAATTTTACTCACTGTAAACAGATGTTGGAGAACGTATAGTGGAATACTATTTGTATCTTCTTGCAGAATTTAAATTACAGTTCACAATATCTATTCACAATAACCAGACAGAAGTACAATGCAGTGTGTCATTCTTTATGGCCGTTACACTAGTGGCTAGACACTGGGAGTTAGCAGGTGGGATGGAATTAGTCTAATTATTATATTGACTACATTAGGGTAACAAATGAAGGAGCTGATGAATAGTGAAGGTACAGTTACTCTTCACAGTTAAGGGCATAGTGACAGTGAAGGGTATAGTGACAGTGAAGGACATAGTGACAGTGAAGGACATAGTGACAGTGAAGGACATAGTGACAGTGAAGGACATAGTGACAGTGAAGGACATAGTGACAGTGAAGGACATAGTGACAGTGAAGGACATAGTGACAGTGAAGGACATAGTGACAGTGAAGGACATAGTGACAGTGAAAAGCATAGTGACAGTGAAGGGCATAGTGACAGTGAAGGGCATAGTGACAGTGAAGGGCATAGTGACAGTGAAGGGCATAGTGACAGTGAAGGGCATAGTGACAGTGAAGGGTATAGTGACAGTGAAGGGCATAGTGACAGTGAAGGGCATAGTGACACTGAAGGGCATAGTGACACTGAAGGGCATAGTGACAGTGAAGGGCATAGTGACAGTGAAGGGCATAGTGACAGTGAAGGGCATAGTGACAGTGAAGGGCATAGTGACAGTGAAGGGCATAGTGACAGTGAAGGGCATAGTGACAGTGAAGGGCATAGTGACGCTGAAGGGCATAGTGACGCTGAAGGGCATAGTGACAGTGAAGGGCATAGTGACAGTGAAGGGCATAGTGACAGTGAAGGGCATAGTGACAGTGAAGGGCATAGTGACACTGAAGGGCATAGTGACAGTGAAGGGCATAGTGACGCTGAAGGGCATAGTGACGCTGAAGGGCATAGTGACAGTGAAGGACATAGTGACAGTGAAGGACACACTCCATGTGCTCACTAATACCGTTTCCCTTCACTAAGTCCCACTAGTTACGCTAATCTCACCCTAACGTACATTTTGTATTTGTGCAGTCGCTAAGTAGGGGAGACGTGACCTTTGACCTGACTAGTGACTGTAGAGCCACTGGTGAGAGGTAAGAGTGACGGTAAGAGTGAGTGGAAAGAGTGGCATTAAGAGTGGTGAGCATCGTTAATGTGTATCGAATTACCGGTAATAGACCAGAAAATTTAAGAGAGCGCCATTCCAACTCATTTACGGTATTCCTATGTTATTCGTACGGGGATAAGAATGAGGTTCATTGACATCTGTCGAGGTGACGATTTGCTTAATAATGGAAAATGTTAATTGAATATTTTAATACCTATACGGTTTATGTGGGTTTTTTGGGAGCACCACACAATCACAGAGCACCACACAATCACAAAGCACCACACAATTTATCGAAAAAACAGACAGAATGCGTCTTAAATAACTCGGTAGCAATTTAATACATCACTAATTTCAGTAAACTATATAGCAATGAGTAGATTAGATATTAGGTATCTAAATATCGAAATATAATTCTACAAGATTAAATAAATCGTCAGCTGTACAGATTTTAATGAACCTCATTTTTATCCCCGTACGAATAACATAGGAATATTTCGCTGATAAACTGAGTTGGAACGGCGCTGTCTTCACTTCATTCATTTTCTATTGACGTGAGAGTATCGGTAATAGTAACCAGAGTATCTGTAATAAATTACCAGGACGGTAATAGTTACTTTTAGTAATTGGCATTGAAGATAATAAAAATTTAAAGAAATAGCAGATTAAGTTTCAAACTCTTATAGAATATACCTAGGTAGAATTTTTTATTTTTTTTATTTTTTTTTCAAACCAGAAGAAGCAGAAAAATAGGTCTCATCATTCGAGATATAAATTTATAGTAAATAACAAGCTCATATACATCACGTTTTCATAGTCTAAGTACTAGCCAAATAAAGAATATGACTAGCATATTATAGAGTGTATTTTTCTATTCCATCGCACCATTAACAATCCATAGCCCATTACACGCACTTTTTATCCATTAATTTAGCCACTTATCCCATGAGGGGAAAATATAGAGAGCGGTGGGGAAAAGAAGGGGAAAAGAGACTCAATCACAGATGGTGTATATCACATTTTTTTGGTAACATTGAGAAAAATGTTATATGTTGATAATATAACATAGATGGTTAAAATGGTACTTTCTTAAATGTCTAAAAATTTTATTGTCAGATGTTTCACCAAATTAATTTTTTAGGCTAAATCTGAAAATAATTCCATCGAATGTCGTTTCAGGCTTATATTCAATTGGTATCCATGACACTTGCAGGTATCATGGATACCAATTAAATTACCGAGTTAAATAATAATTTTATAAATTTTCTAATAGGATCGACAATGTGGAACATCCGGATAAAAATTTCACTGCGAAGTAATACACCTGCCGCATGTTGCAAACAGTGATTCGAACGCTCCACTTGCTACATTTCGAACAATAATCACGGTGGTGAATTGTGTCGAAATTTCGTTAAATCTGACAACTGAATCGCGCAAAATACATCGCCTCCCTGGAATTATTCCATGCATATTAATGAGAAGGTAATGCCGCAACAATTGTCGTCGCTCAAGGGTCAGTAATCGGATATGACAGAGGTCGATATCGGAAGAGTGGTGTCGATACGGGAATCGGAAGCGATGCTATCGGAATTGAAAAGGTGAAAAAATGATTGAACTATAGCTATCGGTGCGAGATGAAAATCGGAATCGTCAAAGGTATCGGAATTAATACTACAGACAAGAGCAAAAAATCGGTATAATCCAAGATATCGGATACAACACTACCGATAAGAGCTAAAAATCGGTATAATCCAAGATATCGGATACAACACTACCGATAAGAGCTAAAAATCGGTATAATCCAAGATATCGGATACAACACTACCGACAAGAGCTAAAAATCGGTATAATCCAAGATATCGGATACAACACTACCGACAAGAGCTAAAAATCGGTATAATCCAAGATATCGGATACAACACTACCGTTAAGAGCTAAAAACCGGTATAATCCAAGATATCGGATACAACACTACCGATAAGAGCTAAAAATCGGTATAATCCAAGATATCGGATACAACACTACCGACAAGAGCTAAAAATCGGTATAATCCAAGATATCGGATACAACACTACCGATAAGAGCTAAAAATCGGTATAATGCTGATGACTTCACAAGTAAGATTATTTAGAACTTATTCTAGCTAATATAACTAATGTATATTCACCTATTAAACTCACGTACACCCATACAACGCATTCACTTTCACTCAATATAGTTTGCATACACTGAATGTGATTTAAAAGACTAATTACTCAACGGGACTTCTATATTATTAAGAAATTTATTGGAATAAAACCGTTAAATTTTTCTTAATAAGAAGAAGGATTCTCAAGACTATGAATATTACAAATCATTGAACGTTATATTTTAACCTATGGAAAATGCCCTGTACGGTACATTAACAAGCCAGTATACGTAACTGTCAGAGAATTTTGAAGCCGTGTACAGTATATAGTTCTAGAAAAACACGAGTCTCAGAATATTCGGTCCCTGAACTTATAATGTATAATTCCGAAACACCAACCACCAGGTCATTGAACAATCATGAACTGTGCAGTACGACAAACTAGCGGATACAACAAACTTCATAACGGTAATTTATTTTGAGATGCGATTTATATTTCCAAGACCGAATTTTCCATGCGGAAATTTCCGGCCATCATACTGTACATTTACTACATGGAACTAGCCAGTACGTAACTATTAGACTGTTTCAGCCACCTATCGATCTATAAGGACCATCCAATGCATTTATTTGTCAAATTAATAATGACAGTGAGGGGGAATATCCACAGATATCAGCATCATGATAACTGCATTAGGGAGACTAATGCACCTCATAATATGATAGAGTAGACCTACCGTACAGAGGCTTGGAGCCATTGATCATTTGGACACACGGAGCAATATACAAATGGAATACTAAGTTATTGCGCCTATAATATAACTTATAGCTTACGCTTTTATAAGCAGTGTATGGATGGTAGAGCTTGGTATCCAAGATACGGTTGAGTGACAACATATAATGTAGAACTTGAGGTTAGTATGATGGTATCCAAGATACGGATGAGTGACCACATAATGAAGTGCTTGATATTGGTATCCAACATACGGATGAGCAATAAAAATACTGTTTTGCCAAATTTGGTATCCTAGATACGGATGAGCTGTAATTATACTTCATACCTAATTTGGTATCCTAGATGCGGATGAACAGTAATAATACTATGATGCCTAATTTGGTATCCTACATACGGTTCGTAACAAAATAATAGTTTTAATTATTTCAGCTTGGTATCCTAGATGCAGCCCACAATCATTATTCTACGGTGTATAATAAACCACATTATACAATACTTTTATAAGCTGTTGCACTAAAATATATTGGAAATAGGTAGATCGTACCTTTACTATTTCACCCTCACGTAGAATGTTTACAAATTCATCTACATGCGAAATCAATAAAGCTTTGCAATAATTCGCTGTTGGAAATCAATTTGCGGCGTAAAAACCAAAAGAGCCCCACACATCGCGTGTAAATTTATGCAGAATATTTTCAAACTTCGAAATGAATGGAAGGGAATGTCAAAACCATATGGCAACACTCGTCACACTGAGAACATCATATGGCAACACTCGTCACACTGAGAACATCATATGGCAACACTCGTCACACTGAGAACATCATATGGCAACACTCATAAGAGAGCATCGTATGGCAACACTAATTCTAAAATAGAATTAATAGAGGATATGAGAGTAAAAAAAAGTTCGAAGAAAAAATGTTCAGATTTGATCATTTTTTAAATGAGAAATAAAAAGCGTGCTAAAAAATAATAAACCACAGAAGTGTATTAAAAGGGTGTTAACACACTTAGAGATACTTAAACAAATAGCACAGGGCTGTGTTAACACATAGCACAGGACTGTGTTAACACACTAGTTGTGTTAACACAGGATCGTGTTAACACTCGTTTCACATGTTCTCTCACATTGTTTCTATCTTGTTAGGAGATTAAAAGAAAAAAGGACAGCAGAGTACTAGCACAGACAAAATAAGAGTACCAAGCATGCAATGGTACTATCAAAGACAAAATAAGAGTACCAAACATGCGATGGTTGGTGTAGTATATGGCTTTATAGAAGTATAAACATATACCATATATAAAATATATATATTTTGTACAGTGTAAATGAGGAAAAAATAAAAACTAATTTTATAAGGTATTAAATGATTCTTTTTAACATTAGAAACATATATGAATAACTATTCTCTATTATTTCCAATAAATTGCATTAACTTCAAATAAATAGATATTGTATGAATGTTTGAACTACAGGGTAACATTACTAGTATCTCCTAGCAGTAACCAATTACTTTGCTATTCAATACTTTTCTGATTATTAATGCATCGACATTTAAAAACTTAACATTAAGACTATATTAATACACGTATATTACAAGTCACTAAAATAATAATTTGGACGTGATGAAAATTTAATATTTAATATAGTTGACCAAAAATTACTTTTTAATAAACTTCAATCCGATGGAACTATAAATCTATAGAGTGTTCAAACTGTGTGAGGTAAATACACTGACTGTCTTCTCATCACTACAGTGAGTGATGTGTTAGTGATGAGTGTCCATCACCACTCGGTAACGTAAACATCACTCTGAAAAGTTCCATCAATCAATAGGAGGGAAAAAAGCCTCTCAAGCTAAACAGAGATGGTATGTGAAGGGGGTAAGTACCGAGTTACCGAACAGTTCCATATTTTCGATAAGTTAGATTTTTTTATTTTAATTGGTATCCATGATACCTTCAGGTATTTTGTTATTTGTATTGGTATCCATGATACCTCCATGTATCTTTTTTATTTCTATTGGTATCCATGATACCTGACAGAATCATGGATGTTTATTAGTATCCATGATACCCTGCAGGTATCATCGTTACCAATTACAGCAAAAGATAAAGAAGTATTTTTTTTATGATATAAATTGTAGAACCATCCAATAACTTGCAAAGCAGTACCCAAATAGTGATGGCATTAATTATTGGTGTATTTTGGGATAATAAAGGAAAAACCTATAAACTTAATTTCTTTGTTTCAAAAAATTACAAAATCAATAGTGAATTGTAAATGTAATTTTCTTAAAATATTGTATTGGTGACATAATTGTGAAAGAATATCATATATCTATTAATGAAATATTTCTTTAGCAAATGAGATTATTGTCGAGATTCAAAAAGTAGCTATTTGATGATGTTTACCAGTACCAAATCTATTTAATGGAAATATTAAAACAACTTAGAACATATCTTAAGCAACATAACACATATCTAACCAACATACAACATATCTTAACCAACATAACACATATCTTAAGCAACATACAACATATCTAACCAACATACAACATATCTTAACCAACATAACACATATCTTAAGCAACATACAACATATCTAACCAACATACAACATATCTTAACCAACATAACACATATCTTAAGCAACATACAACATATCTAACCAACATACAACATATCTTAACCAACATAACACATATCTTAAGCAACATACAACATATATAACCAACATACAACATATCTTAACCAACATAACACATATCTTAAGCAACATACAACATATCTAACCAACATACAACATATCTAACCAACATACAACATATCTTAAGCAACATACAACATATCTAACCAACATACAACATATCTAACCAACATACAACATATCTAACCAACATACAACATATCTAACCAACATACAACATATCTTAAGCAACATAACACATATCTAACCAACATACAACATATCTTAAGCAACATACAACATATCTAACCAACATACAACATATCTAACCAACATACAAAATATCTTAAGCAACATACAACATATCTAACCAACATACAACATATCTTAACCAACATAACACATATCTAACCAACATACAACATATCTTAAGCAACATACAACATATCTAACCAACTTACAACATATCTAACCAACATTCAACATATCTAACCAACATACAACATATCTTAAGCAACATAACACATATCTAACCAACATACAACATATCTTAAGCAACATACAACATATCTAACCAACATACAACATATCTAACCAACATACAAAATATCTTAAGCAACATACAACATATCTAACCAACATACAACATATCTTAACCAACATAACATATATCTAACCAACATACAACATATCTTAAGCAACATAACACATATCTAACCAACTTACAACATATATAAAAACAACTTAGAGACGACTGTACAACCAGAAGATAAATCCAAGTAATTGCTAATGAATTATTCAAACTATAGACATAGCTTACTCTAAGCAAGCCAGTAAGATACCTTTAGACCTAGCTTACTCTAAGCTAGCCAGTAAGATAGCTTTAGACATAGCTTACTCTAAGCTAGCCAGTAAGATACCTTGAGACATAGCTAACTCTAAGCTAGCCAGTAAGATACCTTTAGACATAGCTTACTCTAAGCTAGCCAGTAATATACCTTTAGACATAGCTAACTCTGAGCTAGCCAGTAAGATACCTTTAGACATAGCTAACTCTAAGCTAGCCAGTAAGATACCTTTAGACATAGCTAACTCTAAGCTAGCCAGTAAGATACCTTTAGACATAGCTTACTCTAAGCTAGACATATGTAACTTCTTTAAACGTTTGGTGAATAAAATCCTGTACCAATTATTTAGAATTAGAAAACAAATAGTGAACCTGATGGGAACCAGTTTGAAACTAGCCTTCACTAGGCACTTTATTTACAACTACTGGTGGTTGTTTTAACCCTTCACTGTGCACTTTATTTACAACTATTGGTGGATGTTTTAACTCTTCACTGTGCACTTTATTTACAACTATTGGTGGTTGTTTTAACTCTTCACTGTGCACTTTATTTACAACTATTGGTGGTTGTTTTAACTCTTCACTGTGCACTTTATTTACAACTATTGGTGGTTGTTTTAACTCTTCACTATGCACTTTATTTACAACTATTGGTGGTTGTTTTAACTCTTCACTGTGCAGTTTATTTACAACTATTGGTGGTTGTTTTAACCCTTCACTGTGCACTTTATTTACAACTATTGATGGTTATTTTAACTCTTCACTGTGCAGTTTATTTACAACTATTGGTGGTTGTTTTAACTCTTCACTGTGCACTTTATTTACAACTATTGGTGGTTGTTTTAACTCTTCACTGTGCACTTTATTTACAACTATTGATGGTTGTTTTAACTCTTCACTGTGCACTTTATTTACAACTATTGGTGGTTGTTTTAACTCTTCACTGTGCACTTTATTTACAACTATTGGTGGTTGTTTTAACTCTTCACTGTGCACTTTATTTACAACTATTGATGGTTGTTTTAACTCTTCACTGTGCAGTTTATTTACAACTATTGGTGGTTGTTTTAACTCTTCACTGTGCACTTTATTTACAACTATTGCCGTGCGAACGTACAGAAAAACTATAATTTTTCTCTGATATATTTCTTCAGTAAAATAAAATTGCATCTCTCAATTTCTTTTTCGAAACATTACAGCAGTGTCTTTTGCCCCACCCCCCTTCCCCCATTCTCACCCCCCCCCCTTTCCCTGCTTCTCAGAGGGTATAATTTGTGTTTTCGTCAGTTTCAGAAGGTGTTTGTAATGCTTCGTCTCTTCAGAGTCTATTTACCTTGCTCTTAAACCGTCCTGAAAGTGTCTCTCTATTTCAGAGATTGCATCCATTATCTACAGCCAGAAGGATGCACTTTAGACAGAAAAAGGGATGCTCTTTATACAGAAAAAAGGATACACTCAAGAGACACTTTATCACTTCATTGAGAGTTCGAAACAATATGCGATACTCTAAGAAAATAAGAAATAGAGCCTGTAAGATTTAATATTTCAACACAAATTTCAGTATTTCACTCACAGTAAAAAACGGTGTTGCGTCCTTCTAAAATAATAAAAAAACATCACATAAGGTTTTTGAGATATTGTCTCTACTGCATAAGTTTCTATCGATACAGTGTTACAAGCATAATGTTTTTAAGGAGAACTCTTCTCTGATTGGTGGGGTAGGAGGAGGAGCCAAAAAGGGGGCGGAGCACCAAGCCGTTAGTGCTCCGCCCCCGTTGGTATCTTCTCCGTGTATATGGTTATGAGTTTAAATAAAGTACATTTTAAATAATTAAAACATTGAGACTTTCAACATAGATGACTGTAATATAGTTTGTTGAATCCGCTAGTTTGTAGTACTCTACACTTCATGATTGTTTTAATGATCTGGCAGGGGGTTTGGAAGGCAGAAATTCTCCATAGCCAATGAGTAGTAGGAACAACATTTATGAAACTATATTCTTAGTGGTATTAACCTATTAATTTCTAACCTTAGAGATCGTAACTCTAAAAAAATAGTTTCCAGTGAAAAACAGATACAGTTAAAACTACGAAAAATGATAATCTGTATAAAATAATTAAGTTGTAATTTTAATATCCTATACAATGTAAATAAACTGTATATTCCACATCATTTATATACACAATACACAGCTTACACACTGTATATTCCACACCCTCTACATACAGGTTACCTACCAGACAAAGGGGGAAATACCAGAAGTAAAATCTAGGTACACAAGTAACCGTCACGGAAATTATTCTCCAAATCAATTCACTCCGCCACTTCAAATTGCATACACATTACGATAAGTGATGTACGATTACGATAAGTGATGCATCATTACGATATCGCCATCCCGATATTATTTACGGATTCTACGGTAAATCAGACCGGTAAGAAAAGACCCGTAAATGATATACCCATCCACAGACAAAGGGATTAATCAACCACCTGGTGTTTTATCAATCGTTGTATCGCAGATAGAGTTCTTCATTAGCCGATAAATAACCGATAAATTTATCGAGAGAAGGGATAAAGGCATGGAGAATAATATGAAATATAGTTCAGTAAAGTGTCAGTACTATAGCGTTAATCCTTTCGCTATTGTTTTGTTAGTTTTAATAGAAAACATTTACAGATAAATCGAATAAGGAAAAGGGCATTTCCGAGTTAGCGGACAGTTCCCCATTTTCGATCATGGAAGAAAATATATAATGACAATTTAATTCGATATTTTATTTGGTATCCACGATACCCGCACTGTAATGCAGGTATCATGATGTTTAATTAGTATCCATGATACTTGCAGGTACAATGATATTTAATTGGTATCCATGATACCCGCACTGTCCTGCAGGTATCATGGTATTTTAATTGGTATCCATGATACCTTCAGGTACCATTGATACAACAAAAATAACATTAAAATGATAAATCATATTTTTCTCTTATAAAAACGAGAATGCGAAACTGTCCCATAATTCATACCTCACCCTATTTCCCACCAATATAACAAATGGTACTAAATAGAGGTACTGTTATTGTATTAGTAATGGTAGACTCTATTTTTCACCTGAAAATTTGAATTTCTGTTTTTTTTATTATTTGTCACTCACGAAATTAGAAGTGGAGTCATTTGTGAATTACAAAGTGGAACATACCTGCAAAGAAAAGGTACATGAATTAGTAAGACAAGCATAAGGGAACTACATAATTAGGAAAAACATCAATGGTATTTAAATTTTCAATGTAGACCAATATATTTAAATTAATAATAATAAGATACATAGCTAATTGATTTTTTTTTAAAGATCATAAAGAAAATATAGGTAACCATATGCTGTAAATATAAATTTGTATTAGTTCAGTGGAAATTTTTATTGTTTTTTAATTGTTTCTTAATTCATTGGGTAAGTTTCGAGTAATTAGATGGTACCACATTTTCGATCATCTGTCAGAAAAAAAAATATATAAGTACCATTTAACATATATTTTATTTGCCATCCATGCAGGTATCCAAGATACCTATAAGTATCATGGATACCACTAATTAGATAATTATAACTATATAGTTTTCTGATATGATCGAGAATGTGTAACAGTCTGATAACAAAGAACTTACCCTAGTTGTTAGAATCTATTGTGTGGGTTTTACTTTACACTGGTTGATGTGTAGATTATTCACGGTTTTCAAAGTGTTTTCCTAATCAAACAATTACCATCACAAAAAACACACAGTGAATGTAACCCCAACCCTTACCAGACGCTAAACTGTACACACCCTAGTTGTTTTCAACCTAGGGTACTATCCTACCCTGAACAACCTAGGGTACTATCCTACCCTGAACAACCTAGGCCATAGGGTACTATCCTACCCTGAACAACCTAGGCCCTAGGGTACTATCCTACCCTGAACAACCTAGGCCATAGGGTACTATCCTACCCTGAACAACCTAGGGTACTATCCTACCCTGAACAACCTAGGCCCTAGGGTACTATCCTACCCTGAACAACCTAGGCCCTAGGGTACTATCCTACCCTGAACAACCTAGGGTACTATCCTACCCTGAACAACCTAGGCCCTAGGGTACTATCCTACCCTGAACAACCAAGGGTACTATCCTACCCTGAACAACCTAGGGTACTATCCTACCCTGAACAACCTAGGCCCTAGGGTACTATCCTACCCTGAACAACCTAGGGTACTATCCTACCCTGAACAACCTAGGCCCTAGGGTACTATCCTACCCTGAACAACCTAGGGTACTATACTACCCTGAACAACCTAGGGTACTATCCTACCCTGAACAACCTAGGCCCTAGGGTACTATCCTACCCTGAACAACCTAGGGTACTATCCTACCCTGAACAACCTGCATGGGAGATAAAAAGGGTAAAGGAACCATCTAAGGCACATTGTATTCCAACAGATAAAACGCTGCGTTTTAACCGCAGAGTTTACGCCTCTTCAATTAATCACGGTTAAATGCATGGAAAGAAAATTTGCAGACTACACTAGCGTTTCTACCGCCTTCCATTCATTTAATCATGATTAATTGAAGAGGCGTTAACTGAGCGGTGAAGACGCAGCGTTTTGACTGCTAGCATAGAATGGGAATAACATACTGAAAATTTTAAATAAAGTGTCATATCTACAATTTGAACCCTTTAGTCTCCTATAATTTCACTTGACCAAGCTTCTATTATACGTGGGAAAAGGGTCTATCTATACTCATTTAGATCCTTTAGTCATATATTCAAGACTCTGATAGATCCTTTAATTTATTTACCATTAGTCAGATTAAATCATTTAGCCGCAACAACACTGTAAATGTTGCAAATTTGAATCACTTGCTGCACCAATAAATTTGTCCCTAAAATGATTATTTGGCCTGACAACAGGGAAATCTGTTAAAGTGATTGATTGAACACAAACAGGATCGTTTGGGTGATGCAAAACAGTTAAATGGATCCTCTGGGATACTAAAGGGATACTAAAAGCAAACTTTAGGGATACTTTAGGGATACCACCTCGAAAATACTCGAGAAAAACTTTTAACAAAACAATTTGCTTATTTTCCTGAACGTCATTTTAAACCAAAGGAGAATATTATGGTTATAGGGGGGTCATTTTCTGTTAATCTTCTATTGTCCCACCATAATTTGCTATACGGGTAAATGATCTTTAACCCTTTATCGTTCTTCTGATCCTATTTAGTCGTTAAACTGAACATGAAAACCTGTTTTATGAACGATAAAGTGTTAAGAACACTTTTACATTCATACCAACAAAACAATTAATTTTTAAAATAATAACGGAATATTCCTTTGATGGATTTAATTGTTCATAATTGAATTTATTGAATATCAATGGCATGTATAAATTGTACATGGATATATAATGGAGCTATGGACTCGATCGAAACAGATTTAAATATTGGCGCACGGTTATTCTATCAAGATAAACCAGGTTTCAATGAAGAGAGACAGACATGAATTGACTGAAAGTGATACGGTCTCTCGGGACACATGTGCGCCATACTCTCAAAGATGGTTCATAGTATCAATCTGGTATTTTAATGATCACTGTGTGAAAAATTGTAGGGTATTGTGTAAATTAATATACATTATTAAAAAAATAGCTGCAGTTTTATAATGAAAACTGAAATCTAACTATAACTGTAAGCACAGAAAAGTTATAAAAAATTAAAAAATTAAATGTATATTCACAAATTTGAAACTAGGAACCAAAATCTAACTTTAAGAATAATAACAAAAAATGTATATTCACAGTTAGGTTACTCCAAAATAAAATCTAGCATTAAAAATAAATACAAAAAAATTTACAGTCACAGTTCAGAACTGGAAACCGAAATCTATCGCTAAAAAAGGATACAAAAAGTAACTAGAAACCGAAATCTAGCGCTAAAATGCAGAGATGGGCCAATTGAAACGTCATAAGCAGACTGAGATGTGGAGGCGTGAAATGGAAATTATGGAGATTTTCCTCTTATTTGACAGGTGGAAATTATGCACTGAAAGTAAATACAATAAGACAGCTAATAATGATATGGGACTCGAATGCACGGGGAGGGAATTATTGTGCGAAAAAGAAAAAACGGAACTGCTCTATGGCCCTTTTATTTTTTAGAAGCAAATTTGAATCTCAATCTATGGTATTACGAAATAAATAATAATGAAATAAATGTCATATTTTATTTATTATCTTATTGCTTATAGGTAGGTTCCAAGTTACCGGATCATATGAGAAAAAAATATTGAATAATTTTTATTTATCCTATTCTTCTGAATGGTATCCATGATACCTGCAGGTTTCATGGATACCATTGAAAGAAAAAGTGTCCATCTAGCAATATTCTCTTTAAAAAAATACGAGCAGGTTTTACTACATCCAGTAATTTAGATAATACAGGATAAAAATATTAAGACAATTATACGATAATCTAGAGTTGAAGGTGCGAAAAATGTTATCTTCTGTACTTCAGAAAGCGCAGTAACAGCCCTCCTTTCCTACATGAATGTGACGCTATCTACAGAGTCTTTTTAACGTCTCAGGCGATATCTTGGCGACACGACACATACGAACACTCCAACCCTGGGGGAAATAACCAATGGAAATTGAAGACGAGAACTCCAATTGAAACACGAGAGGAGATTGCTGTGAAATTGGACCAGCTTGGGGTGCAGGCGGCAACGATATCCCAATTGGAAAATATAATCGACGATTGCAAGTATTCGATGATTAAAAGATCATCTTCCTAGGACGATGAATGGTTCGATCGACGACAATCTAATTGTTCTTTTTACCGCTAATACTCGATTGACTTTCACTGTATAATTTTTACAAATGGGTATACTTATGAAGCTAGATAAATATTGTATCTTGAACTATACATCCAAGGGATTACCAATAAAATATTAGAAACAATTGAAAAAAATCTACCACAATTCTAACCAAAGGTAAACTCATATTTAATCCATAGACATTTCTTTATCAAAATATGTTCTAAAACGTTCCAAAATGTTCCAGAGAGTTCCAAAATGTTCAAGAGAGTTCCATAATGATCCAGAGCGTTCCAAAATGTTCCAGAGAGTTCCATAATGTTCCAGAGAGTTCCAGAATGTTCCAAAGAGTTCCAGAATGTTCCAAAGAGTTGCTAAATGTTCCAGAACGTTCCGTAATATTCCAGAGAGTTCCACAATGTTTCAAAGAGTTCCGAAAGGTAGCGGAGAGTTCCAAAATGTTCCAGAGAATTCCAGAATCTTCCAGTCTCCCAGAATGTTCCAAAGTCTCCCAGAATGTTCCATACAGTTCTTAAATGCAGCATAGCGGTCCAAATCAATCCAGGCCTAACGAAGAGTCAATATAAAGCTGATGTAAGCGAGAAAGCGAGACTCTGAATGCACCCAATCACACAAGCAACACAAAGAGGAACATAGAGAGCTACACAAACATACATGTTGGTCAGAAATGTAAACACTTGTAGAGCATCTTGGTGAGATTGCAATGACAACATTTGATGGGCGACTTCAAACGTTAAGACTAGCTGCTATTTCAGTCTACATAAACACTCTATGAACTCAATTAGGGTCTGGAATTAGAACATCCTATCATTTGTTTCAAAGAATTATTACTAGATCATCCGATCCCTAATTTCGAAATATTATTACTAGAACATCTATCATTTATTTCAAAATAATATCATCCATAAGTTGATATATAATACATAACTTTTTCTAACAGTTTTGATAATTAGTGATCCTTCAAGTTTTAGTCTAAGCTTTCGGGAAATAAAAAAAAAACTATTTCATAAATACCATTCAAACACTCCAAATTACAACAGTTTGGAATGATGATGCCTCAGATTTCTCCCATTGTATGACACAGTAAGGAGACTTCACATGGAAACTGTCTGAAGCAGTATTGGAAGAGTCCCTCAAAAGAAATACTAGTGCATAACTATGAATAGATTTACCGCTAGATGCCATGTCAGCAAAATCTTCAGCCGAGAGATTATCATTGTGAAGAGCAAAGATGCAAGCAGTGTCACAGGGGATAGGGCATTAGAGTGTGGGGAACTTAGCAGTTATCAACCAGTTACACATCTTCGATCATAAGAAAATAAATAATTTGACATTCTAACTCGTTATTTTGATTGGTATCCATGATACCTGCAGGTGTGCAGGTATCATAGATACCAATTGACATATCGAGTATCATGGATACCAATTGACATAACGAGTATCATGGATACCAATTGACATAACGAGTATCATGGATACCAATTGACATAACGAGTATCATGGATACCAATTGACATATCGAGTATCATGGATACCAATTGACATAACGAGTAGCATGGATACATATTAAAATAACTAATAAAAATATCAAATTAAATATATTCTTAAAAGATCGAAGACGTGGAGGTATCCGACAACTCGTTAGTTACCAAGCTACCGTACTTAGCCTACAGGAAATGCGGTAACCGTAAGAAAATAATTTGCAGAAGTCATTCATTAAGGAATAACACTGATAGACTGCACGAAGATGACCAGTGTGAAGTAACCAGAGAAGATCTTAGTAGAGATATCAGGTATGGTGGGCCATACAAGAATATACGATGTACATTTTGATATTGAAAACCATAGCATAATTCTCTACAAAAATACAGACATTTTAACTTAACTGACACTTGGTATCGAGATACAGATACATGAATGTGTCCTTTAAATACATGTATGTGTGTCCCACTAGATACATGTATGTGTGTCCCACTAGATACATGTATGTGTGTCCCACTAGATACATGTATGTGTGTCCCACTAGATACATGTATGTGTGTCCCATTAGATACATGCATGTGTGTGTGTCCCACTAAATACATGCACATGTGTCCCACTAGATACATTTATGTGTCCTTTAAATACATGTATGTATGTCCCACTAGATACATGTATGTATGTCCCATTAGATACATTTATGTGTCCTTTAAATACATGTATGTGTGTCCCACTAGATACATGTATGTGTGTCCCACTAGACACATGTATGTGTGTCCTAGATACATATCTACTAGTTACACCCCGGATACCTGTATCACCTCCACAACCTATCGACAGAGTGAGATCTGCAAACGGGAGAACTGTTTACGCAAGTGACTTGCAAAAATGAATTCAAAAGAGACTTTAGATCAATAATTCAACAGCTGAAATTGATTAGATGTATCATTAGAAATAATTCATATTGAACACCTGTGTTAAATTTGAAACGGTGTGTTATTTTACAGGTAGTGTGTAGTTGGAAATAATAAAATTAGTTTGAAACACTATCGCGAAAATAAAATCTATCTTAAAATCATCACATCCAGAAATAAATTCTACCTGAATACAAATAAAAACAGTAGAAGACATTGAACTAATTTTCATCCACAACAAAAAAATAAATGTCACTAATGTGTTATTGTAGAAGAACATAAATAAACGAATTCACTTAAACCATGTTTGTAATAATTTTAAAGATAATTTTAAAAATTATTATCATGGCTGACACTCATCAAACACTCTATGTTTATGATGTACGAATGTATATACCAATGCATAGTATGATTCACAGTCTTGTAAAGTTATTTGCTTTATTAAGTGAAGGCTGTCGATACCATCTTACAACAACAACTACTTTATAGTCTTTGTTATAGTAAAGATTGTTGATAAAAGTATGGTTGTAGACTGTATATATTGCATGGTTGTAATGGTTGCTATAGGTATGGTTATAGTCTTATAGACTGTATATGAATGGTTGTAATGGTTGCTATTTGTATGGTTGAACACTGTACTGCAAAGTGTACACATGAATGGTTGTAATGGTTGCTATTTGTATGGTTGTACACTGTACTGTACAGTGTACACATGAATGGTTTAGAACTTTAGATGGTTCCTCCCCCACCAAATCGATTGGACTCACAATAGGTCCTCATCAGTGTATTTACCACCAGTCAGTATTTTTAGACGTCACTTATCGCTATGATTGAAACATCACTTAGCCTCCTGGAACAGTCTTGGTATAGAGGTACTGGAATAGAGGTACTGGAATAGTCTTGGAAATGAAGGTACTGGAATAATCTTGGAAATGAAGGTACTGGAATAATCTTAGAAATGAAGGTACTGGAATAGAGTCGTGGCAATGAAGGTACTGGAATGAAGGTACTGGAATGAAGGTACTGGAATGAAGGTACTGGAATAAAGATACTGGAATAAAGGTACTGGAATAAAGGTACTGGAATGAAACCACTGGAATAGAGTCGTGGCAATGAAGGTACTGGAATGAAGGTACTGGAATAAAGTCTTGGGAATGAAGGTACTGGAATGAAGGTACTGGAATAAAGTTACTGGAATAAAGGTACTGGAATAAAGGTACTGGAATAAAGTCGTGGCAATGAAGGTACTGGAATAAAGTCTTGGGAATGAAGGTACTGGAATGAAGGTACTGGAATAAAGTCGTGGCAATGAAGGTACTGGAATAAAGTCTTGGGAATGAAGGTACTGGAATAAAGTCGTGGCAATGAAGGTACTGGAATAAAGTCTTGGGAATGAAGGTACTGGAATAAAGTCTTGGGAATGAAGGTACTGGAATAAAGTCGTGGCAATGAAGGTACTGGAATAAAGTCTTGGGAATGAAGGTACTGGAATAAAGTCGTGGCAATGAAGGTACTGGAATAAAGTCTTGGGAATGAAGGTACTGGAATAAAGTCTTCGGAATGAATTTACTGGAATAGAGTGTAAAGAAGGAAAGTACTGGAATAGAGTGTTAAAAAGGAAAGTACTGGAATAGAGTCTTGGAAATGAAGGTACTGGAATAGTCTTGGGAAGGAAGGTACTGGAATACAGGGTTAAGAAGGAAGGTACTGGAATACATTCTCTGTCTCAAGTATATAAATAATTACCCCTAATTTTCCAATATGAAAGAACTAACCACTTTTTATCTCATACACATTTTTCACCATTCACGTTAACCATCAAATGTCAGCACCAATGTACACACCCCCATAAACATCGGTAGTAAAGTTAGAGTATAAGACTATAAATTAATTCATGCGTAAGGTCAGACTCTTCAGAGGCTAATACACAGTCTACCAAACTAATAAGTCTAGAAGCATGGCTGTCGTTAAAGAGTCTTAAATGTACGAGGACTCAAGAGTTGTTTACATTTATATTACGTGGTGGAATGAATTTGCTTGCTTTATTCAAGAGGGAATGTCTTTAGCTGAGTATATATATGTTTGTATTTTATTTGTTTATCATATTAATAAAGAACGATAAGTAAATTTGCTTGGTTTATTCAAGACGGAATGTCTTTAGCTGAGTATATATGTTTACATATGTTTATCGTATTAATATAGAATGATAGTTATAATTGTGGTAAGTTATTGAATTTTAAAGGAGAAGCATATGAGAGAAAGATAAATGTTAGCTATATGAAATCAGGAACCTAAAGTTAGAAAAAATAGATTATTTCATAGATTAGAATTTGATATCAATTCTTTATTGATTAATTTGGAATCATATACATTTTAATTATTAGTAGTAATAAAATTTTCTTTGTTTCATTTTTAATTATAAAAAAATTAACAGTGAATCAATAACGATCGACATTTTGACCAATAACTTACCTATAAGATTAAACAAAAATAAAATAATTACTATAATCAAATAATTAATTTTGCAGCTTTATATTCAGTGCAAGATTCATAGCATTAAATTCATTAAAGATATTAGCGAATTAAAGATAGCTACCAATTTTCTTTTTGCCAATCTTCACATCAATCACTGGCATCAATCAACTGGTCTGGTGCTTGGCCATCCTTATGCTAAACTAGTGCAATATTAGCAAATTATGCAAACCAGTGTAAGGAATGAATTATCGGACGGTTCTATTTATTCGATCATATAAGAAACATATTATAATTACCATTATTTAACTTTCATTTCAATTATATTGAGATATAGGCATCATATGTACAAATTGAAATTGATTATAGGTATCATGGATACCAAATAAAATTGGTAAGTATCATGGATACCAAATAAAATTGGTAAGTATCATGGAAACAAATTATGATTACTATATACAAATGTACTATATTTTTCTTATATGATAGAAGAAGTGAAACCGTCCGATAACGCGGAACTTGCGCTATAAATCTATATAGCCTTATTAATATCATCGAGAGCTATCAATTTTATGAATGTCTCCAGGTTGACAGTTTAGAAAAGTATTAGAATATGTCCATTAAAATTGATGAAGAATTTGGTGACACATTTTGCTAAGGAAAATAGTGACAGTGAAGGGATGTTTAAAAGAATATTTCTACTTAAAAACGAGAGTTAAGAACTTGCGTTAAATTTACATGGGGCCACAGTTAAACTTAGCTATCACTGGCAATGGAGCGATAACTGGCGATGAAGCGATAAATGGCAATGGAGCGATAACTGGCGATGAAGCGATAACTGGCGATGAAGCGATAACTGGCGATGAAGCGATAACTGGCGATGAAGCGATAATTAGAACGTTGGAGCGATAAAATTCTCTGAAGCGATAAGTAGCGGTAGAACGACAAATCGCGTAAGAATTTAAGCACGATACATAAATATCGTTGGAGCGTTAAACATCGTTAAACAGACGGACATAACTAGCGTTGTTACGATAAATGTTTTTGTTCGTATCGCGGCACATCGCGTGCCACTCGTCACAAAAAATGTGACATCAAAGAAGACCGCCTTTGAAGTCTCCGATAATTACTATTAAGTATGCATTAACACCCCCCCCCCTTGCCCCCCATATGCCCCCCCCCTTGCCCCCATATGCTCCCCTCCCACTTCCTAATCGACTCGATGATTGGTCTTCAAAGAAATAATACTTACTATTATTGTTAACTAACGCCCAATCTATAATAGCAGATAAACCGTCGCGTTTTCACAGCCCAGTTTACGCCTTTTCAGTTAATCACGGTTTAATTAATAGAAGGCGGTAGAAACGCTTGTATAGACTGCAAATTTGCTTTCCATTCATTCAACCGTGATTAAAAAAAGAGACGTAAACTATGCGGTGAAAAACGCGGCGTTTTATCGTCTAGTAAAGGATGGGCATAAGGAAATGTGAAGAATAAGAGAGAAAGTAGAAAGGAGATTTTGGAGGTTCACAGACACAATAATATGTAAGATATAAAGTTTAACTATTTGGGTCCAAGGTGGTTCCAGTCCAAAAATTTAATTTTTGCTATTATAGATTTTAAAAATTTCATCTATATGATATTTTTCTAAAATTTGAATAGTCGCTGAATTATTTCTTATACATTAAATTATGTATATTTCTTTTATATTATTTATATCTTTATAATATAATATATTAATTATATTTCATATATATTATATTATTTCTTTTTCTATTATATTATATCATTTATATTTCATTTCAGCTGAGGAATGGAACGTCAGATTTAGAATAGCTTTAATATTTGATATCATATTTAAAGATGGCTGAAGGCCAGGGATTCAGATTCCTTAATTTCGAAAAAAATTATTAGTTTGTTACATTGATATATGTTTTTTCCCTTACTTATATATTCCCACATGATAAAATAATATATCAATAGGATATCATTATAGTATACTAAGTTCTGTGAATGATGGTGAACTGAAAATGAGTATAAAAGCTGTCAAATGAAATCAATAAGCACAGACAGGGAGGAAAGAAAGCTACTCTGTGCTGAGCAGATATGAAGTGTTGACACTCTGAAGAGGTGTGAATGTGACGTGTGAAGAATGTGTGAATGTGACGTGTGAAGAATGTGTGAATGTGATTTGAAAGAAATGTGTGGAAATTTTGTGACGAAGTAAAAAATATATAATAATTATAATAAATATAATTTTTTTGTCATGATCGAAAATGTGGAACATTTCAATAACTCTGAACTTACATCTAGTTAATTTAGAAAAGAACTGCTGAAGTTATCTAAATATAGATAGGATGGCACGTTAGATATCAGTGTGGCTAATTTTTACCACCAATGGCTAATTAGTCGGTAAAAAGAGAGGAGATGTTGCAGTGAAGTGAAACATTTAATGTACGAGAGAGGAGATGGAGAGGAGAATAAGAGAGGGAAGAATAGATAAGAGAGGGAAGAATGAAGAGATGGAGAGAAGAGAGGCAAAAAAGATGTAAGAGTGGAGAAATGAAAAAGGTAAAAAAAGAGTTAAAGTGATAGTTTTAAAAGTGATATAGAGTGCATAAGTGATATAGGGATGAATTTGGTTGACATTTTTAATAAACCGCACAAACTAACACTTCAATATGCAACTGATAAAAAGATTATAATGCATACTTGTAGAAATTAGAAGTAATAATACAGTAAACTATACTTTCTCACTAAAATCCTCCAAACTATATATAAACATTATAAATAAAACTAGAATACAAAGGCTGAGATAGAGGATTAATTAAAAGCAACGGCCGGCCCTATAAGGTCATTTCTACTGATAATTTACATTGGAATAATATTAGAGCAGATTGAAAAGAGAAAATTCTCCTTTTGGAATTGTATAAAATGTTCTAAATGCAAATGAGAGCAGGAATGGAAGAGATACTGGGGGAATACGGGGGCTGTTCCTTAAATCTCATCGGGAATGATATTCCCATTCCTGGAGGATGTTAGAGAATAGAGAGGCAATGTCTTGCAGCAGGATTCAATGGTAAGTTAGTATTCGAATGAAAGAGAAATTAGCATAGTTAGTTATCAAGAGGAGAATTAGATCAATTGGATGATAGGAAATCAATCAGAGCATTTGCTTACATTCAAATTTTTTGTCCAAGATCCAAGCTTTCACCCACAATTCGAGCTTTTGTCCGAAATCCAAGTTTATATTCGAAACCTAAACTTGTCCAAAACCCGAGCTATATTGTCCACAATCCAAGCATATGTTCGAAACCCAAACTTGTCCAAAACCCGAGCTATATTGTCCAAAATCCAAGCATATGTTCGAAACCCAAACTTGTCCAAAACCCGAGCTATATTGTCCAAAATCCAAGCATATGTTCGAAACCCAAACTTGTCCAAAACCCGAGCCATATTGTCCAAAATCCAAGCATATATTCGAAACCCAAACTTATTCAAAACTCGAGCTATATTGTCCAAAATCCAAGCTTTTGTAGAAGATCCCAGCTGCATAAAATCGAATTCATATATATGTATAAATATTGGCCTGACGATAATTTTTTGACTAAAATATGAGCTTATGGCTGAAGAATTACCTTTTCTACTTCTAATTCATGTTTTATAACCTAAAATGGCTGTGTTTCCACCAAACTGCAACTCCTGTTCCCATTGACGTTAGTTCACTTCTACCTATTTTCTCAAGCAGAATCTTCTGCTGGTTGTTTTGCACAGGTTTCGATTACGTTATGAATAGTGAGACAGTGCGGGGCTTATAATGGAGCCTTAGCCCCCTTGGGAGTGTTCTGCGTACACGGGCCCAATATATGCTAATGCCGTACCTAAAGGCCCCGGCAAACCAATACTTCGGGGAACACAAGTGGAGAAAATGCGGCTATTTTCCCCAAACTGGGGATATGCAGTTCGTGGCTAAAAAGGAAGAGTCCGTGAGATGGAAAGTAGAGAGTGTACATAATGAAGGTATTAACTTGATAACTTAAATATAGTTATATATTCCTAAATATATAAAAAATGGAAAGATGAATTAGAATACTGACATGTAATTTGCAGTAAAAATAATAAAATTAGAAAAAATTACTAAAAATGATTGGGGTATCTTCCAAGTTATTGAACAGCTTTAAAATTATAATCATAGACAATATTATTTAAATTTTAACTCGCTAAATTATTTGGTATCCATGATACCTTCAGGTATCATGGATACCATCAAAGTGGTAAATTATATATTTATTGTTATATAATCAAAATTTAGAACTGTCCAATAACTCGAAACTTACCCTGTCTGACAAAATTATGTGTACAAATTTCTACTATTTTGCACTAATATAATTTGTTGTGACTATCACCTGGTGGTAGGTAGTGAATTACGTTGTCCTTTGCTCCTTTATCAGCCTAATATCTAAAGTTAGACGCTTAATAGTCTCTAAGCCACGGTGTGAACTATCATAATCTATATACTTTGATCTTCATTGTCATAGAACATAGGGACAAATTTATAATGGGGCCAGGGAAGATTATGGATGGTATCCAGGGATGAAATTTATAAGGGATCCAGAGGGGATTATGGATGGTATCCAGGGATGAAATTTATAAGGGATCCAGAGGGGATTATGGATGGTATCCAGGGATGAAATTTATAAGGGATCCAGAGGGGATTATGGATGGTATCCAGGGATGAAATTTATAAGGGATCCAGAGGGGATTATGGATGGTATCCAGGGATGAAATTTATAAGGGATCCAGAGGGGATTATGGATGGTATCCAGGGATGAAATTTATAAGGGATCCAGTGGGGATTATGGATGGTATCCAGGGATGAAATTTATAAGGGATCCAGTGGGGATTATGGATGGTATCCAGGGAATTCATTATATGGATACGAAGGAATAAGTAGGCCATTTTGTACGGCCCCACCAGATTATCTTCAAAAATCTTCTATTACTGATGGCTCAATGATAAGATAAATGTCCACAAAATGTCCACAAAATGTCCACAAAATTATCGGTAATATAACACAGTTCTATTTGAGGAAGAATTTATTATAATACAAAACTGTTTTAAAACTATGAAACACATTCTTTCAAATTAAAGTCGATATCGATTACATTTTTAACCACAATAAAATGTGAGTTTTGACCTTTATTTCATAACTGGAAAAAATCTAAATACATCAGAAACCAAGAGTAGAAAGGAGAACTAACATGTTCTGCCAAACTATTCTCAGTTAAGCATTCCTGATGATGTCATGTACCAACACCCTAATGGGACCCTTATTATTTATAGAACTATAGTTCTAATATTCAAATGGATTCATTATTGCGCACAAAAATACACCAGGAATTATCTAGTAGCCTAGAAAATGAGGGCGTGTTCTTGCCTGTAATGTAACATATTTGATTATAATGTAAATATCATGAAACAGGATTGGAGTTGGTTATGTTTAGAACTATTTGCAGGATGGTATAGCATAATCTAATGTTTAATGTATTAAATAATTATTAAAGAATAATAGAAATAAAACTGTAACCATACCTCATACTACCTGTGACTCTGACGTCAAAATGTGACACTATTGACACGCCTACACAAAAGATTTAAGGTCAAATGTTTTTGATTTTTACAGATGAAAATATAGAAGTAGGTGAATAGTGTTCATGTGGCTCCTTTAAAGTGTATGGTACCAACCATCACCTTTTTAATCATTTCTTAGGCCTACACGATAGGCTGATAGAAAATATAGGCTGATAGGCTTCATAGCCAATATCAGAAGAAAGAAGCTATTTCCGAGGGTAGGAAATTAGAAACGTACTCAGGTGCACCAAAGTAACATTTCGACTCAAAATTTAGACTGAAAAGAAAATTTATCGGGAAACTGAACATTTGATATTTAAACTGAATCAGTACGTAAATATATTGATATTATATATAACTATGCTATTAGCATGTCAATTAATAAAAAAGTCAAATTTTCGGACTCAAATGCCTAACAAATATATAATAAACTAACGTGAAGATATTCTTTGAAGGAGGATATTAATTAGATCACTAAAAAATTCGGATAAATAATTATGGATTATTGCAATTGTATTTAGTAAAGTCTTCCAACTGTTACCGCTTGGTCACACTGACTATAGCAATTATATGTAGTGATTCAAAGCTAGAACACAGTGCAAACTATCTACTAAGGAAGAGTAAGAGTCATGTAAAATGTATAACCGAGTTTATAAAGGGAATAACTGAAGTAATTTAAATGCACTGCATAAATAATAGACTAATTAGGACAGTTAATTATCGGAACAGAAGCACATTAAAATGGTAATGCAAGTACAGCGCTACTTATATTAAAATGGTATCACGCCGTGATAATGAACTGAACTTATATGAAATGCTCAATCGAAAATAATTGTTCCACGCCATTTGCCGATAATCTCGAGAATGTGCTGCGCGTTTTCAAACCCCTAATGCTTAATGTGCTGTAACACCACCAACATACATCACAGTCATTTATGGTGAGACTTTCAAAATAATCGTTATTTTATTTTCTGTCATCTTTGTTAAGTTCTTCAAAGTAATCTTCTTATATAAATAAAAAACTATTCTGAAACTCTTCACATTAATGGCCCTAATGTAGTTTGCTTTGTTTGTTTGGGTTAAAAACGCAAAGCGCATTCTCGAGATTGTGCAAATGGACAAATGATACGGAACATATGCACAGAGACGGGTTGAGACAACCATCACAGTGCAAAGTGAAGAGTTACAACAACCATCACAGTGAAGGGTTACAACAACCATCACAGTGAAGGGTTACAACAACCATCACAGTGAAGGGTTAGAAGAACCATCACAGTGAAGAGTTATAACAACCATCACAGTGCAAAGTGAAGAGTTATAACAACCATCACAGTGAAGAGTTATAACAACCATCACAGTGAAGGGTTAGAAGAACCATCACAGTGAAGAGTTATAACAACCATCACAGTGAAGGGTTACAACAACCATCACAGTGAAGGGTTACAACAACCATCACAGTGAAGGGTTACAACAACCATCACAGTGAAGGGTTAGAAGAACCATCACAGTGAAGAGTTATAACAACCATCACAGTGCAAAGTGAAGAGTTATAACAACCATCACAGTGAAGAGTTATAACAACCATCACAGTGAAGGGTTAGAAGAACCATCACAGTGAAGAGTTATAACAACCATCACAGTGAAGGGTTAGAACAACCATCACAGTGAAGGGTTAGAACAACCATCACAGTGCAAAGTGAAGAGTTACAACAACCATCACAGTGAAGGGTTAGAACAACCATCACAGTGAAGGGTTAGAACAACCATCACAGTGAAGGGTTAGAACAACCATCACAGTGAAGGGTTAGAACAACCATCACAGTGAAGGGTTAGAACAACCATCACAGTGAAGGGTTAGAACAACCATCACAGTGAAGGGTTAGAACAACCATCACACTTTAGAGTCAGTGACAATGTTCAGTGGTGGGAAGTGTTATTGTTATTATAGTTGTTGTTGTTGTTGTTGTTAGGTAGATGTGTGAGTGTGCAATGAAGCGGTAAATGACATTCCAGTGGAAGGAGAGATGACAAGATGATTGTAATACCCTCAGTGGTTAAGAGAGAGGGTAAGAGAGGGCAAGAGAGAGGGTAAGAGAGGGCAAGAGAGGGTAAAAGAGGGGGTAAAAGAGGGGGTAAAAGAGGGGGTAAATGTAGGGTAAAGAGAGGGTAAAAAGAGGGTAAAATATCGGGTGAAGATAGGGTAAAATATAGGGTAAAATATAGGGTAAAATATAGGATAAAACAAGATGGTAATGAGAGGGATAGCTTTCGGTGACAAAGAAAGAGGGAAAGAAAGGATAAAGAGGGTAAGAGAATGGGCAAGAAAGAGGGTATACAAGAGGGTATACAAGAGGATATACAAGAGGGTATAAGAGATATAGTTTTAGGTAACAAAGCAAGAGGGAAGTAAGAGCATACCTCTCTTAAGAGTGAGGGTAATAACCCTACAAGTAATTAGGGAGACATGGTCCATTGAAAAGAGGGGAAAATATCGGCAGATATTTATGTCTTAGATTCGTAATAACGACACCTATTTCAAAAAGGTTTTTTAAGTATACAATTGACTAAAAACAAAATGAAATGTCCGACGAAAGTCTCTAAGCGTTTCTGATTTATGATAAATATTAAGATTGTATTAGGATTTATTTTTCATCATAAGTTACAACCGACGATACCAATTTTCAACTGGGAAGTACGAGGTTTAACCAACAAAAGCTTGGGAAAATAGTTATCTCGAAAAGAGATCTTTGAAGCCTTTTCTAGAAATTACCTGACTAGTATTAATAGTACATCCAGACACTGAAATCAGGATCATAAGTGTCAAATAACTTTTATAGAATATTCAAAACTAGTACTGGACCACTAGTTAGGATGTCTAACCTGTTCTAACTGGCTTAAACTGGTTTGGCATATCGGAACATCTGCACCTAGGAACATAGCGCCATTATTATTAAGAGATATTATATGGATATGGACTACACTGTGAAAAATATATTATTTTATAGTTATACATTTCTTTATTCATTAAAATATAGTATCTTTAGGAATTGATCAGCGAAAAAATTTGTACAATTTAACTTGTTTTATATTTCCGCAAGGTTGTAACTTTTCTGGATTTAATAAACAAAATATTAAAGTTAATAAATACTATTTTTATAAATAGCTATTTTAAACTCATAATTTAATTATCATATATATTTTTGCACATGATCGAAAATAAGGATATGTCCGATAACTTGCAACGTACATATCTTTGTTCATCATTAATTAATTATCTCCCCTATCTACATTGAAATTGAAACCAGTTAATTTAGATAGTATACATGTCAATGAAATCATATATTGTGTCTGCCACTCACTACGAAATTAATTGTCTATTATATCCATTATATTGCAAGCCCATTATACTATCAAACCATTATACTATCAACTCATTATATCTATCATGAGATGTTTGCATGATATCTCCATTATAATGATGCTAGTTACAGTATTTTAAATAATATAAATCTTTACTTCATTCTCTTTATGTGTAGTTATTTATCTTCTTGCTTATGTGTATTTTATCGTACAATAGCTTTGGATAATGAAATGAATATCGTATCACACAAAAAATCTATGTTACTTTATTGCTAAAACATTAAAAAAAATATATATATAATAATCTTATCTAATATACAGTGAAGTTGTTTATCAATTAATAATAAATTCTGCCATATTTCCAAAAATGAAAAAAAAAATGGAGAAAAAAAATAACTAAAATAGTTCTTTACGTGTAACACATTTGAAGTAAAAGTAGAGTTTCTAAAAGCTTTTAGAATTATAGTATACACCATTCCATGAGGATAATGTAGAGATAAAAATCAGGTAATATGATAGTTAATGACTTCACCTGAGATATTATAGTTAGGACTTTTCTTTTTAATTAGCGTACCTGAGACATGGATCTGATGGAGGTGATAGATTTTAAGGTACCATCCACAGAGAAGGTTATAGTGGGGCCATAGGAGATTGAGGGATAGTATGGTGGGGCCATAGGAGATTGAGAGAGAGTTATAGTGGGGCCATAGGAGATTGAGAGAGAGTTATAGTGGGGCCATAGGAGATTGAGGGTTAGTATGGTGGGGCCATAGGAGATTGAGAGAGTGTTATAGTGGGGCCATAGGAGATTGAGAGATAGTATGGTGGGGCCATAGGAGATTGAGGGATAGTATGGTGGGGCCATAGGAGATTGAGAGAGTGTTATAGTGGGGCCATAGGAGATTGAGAGATAGTATGGTGGAGCCATAGGAGATTGAGAGATAGTATGGTGGAGCCATAGGAGATTGAGAGATGGTATGTATGGTGGGGCCATAGGAGATTGAGAGAGAGTTATAGTGGGGCCATAGAAGATTGAGAGAGAGTTATGGTGGGGTCATAGAAGATTGAGAGAGAGTTATGGTGGGGTCATAGAAGATTAAGAGAGAGTTATTGTGGGGCCATATAAGATTGAGAGAGAGTTATGGTGAGGCCATAGAAGATGAAGAGAGGTCCCATCATAATCTTCTATTACCCCACCATAATTTTATCCCTGGACAGGTCTCGCTTCTCCCATACTTTGTTTTGAAATTTCTAGAGATTTGATATTTGAAGATACGTTTCTGATATATTATATGAATAGATAAAAATATTAAATGAAAGTGAAATAGGATAGAGGTTTAAGAAATAGAATAGAGGTTTAAGAAATAGGATAGAGGTTTGAGAAATAGGATAGAGGTTTGAGAAATAGGATAGAGGTTTGAGAAATAGGATAGAGGTTTGAGAAATAGAATAGAGGTTTGAGAAATAGGATAGAGGTTTGAGAAATAGGATAGAGGTTTGAGAAATAGGATAGAGGTTTGAGAAATAGGATAGAGGTTTGAGAAATAGGATAGAGGTTTCAGAAATAGGATAGAGGTTTCAGAAATAGGATAGAGGTTTCAGAAATAGGATAGAGGTTTCAGAAATAGGATAGAGGTTTCAGAAATAGGATAGAGGTTTCAGAAATGCAAAATACCTACCACCAGTATGTGACAAGCTCATGAATGCAGAAAAGCTACTCCATATTCATGATATTGTTGTACAATATCAGTGTGGTGTAATTTCTTTATGTTCTGACTTTACACTCACTCTAAAGTAACGGAAATGGAATACTATATATACTAAATATAATGTGTTACTATATATTAAGTATAATGTGTTACTATACCTACTAGAAACTTATTTATTTATCAAACAATTAGATTGGAAGTCGGGAGGCAGGCATCCAATCTATTACAATTTTATATTCAAATTCAAAACCAGGAAAATTAGGGCCAGAGAAGCTGACGCTTTTAGGGCTATATCTATATAAAAAATAACATACATATAAAAAATAACATATACATATAAAAAATAACATATACATATAAAAAATAACATATACATATAAAAAATAACATATACATATAAAAAATAACATATACATATAAAAAATAACATATACATATAAAAAATAACATATATATATAAAAAACTACATGAACAGAAACTACGAATCATGAACTACCTAAAATTATTCGTCAGACAACATGTTGATTAGATTTCGAATTAGACTTTAACAAATTACTATACTGTATAGTCATATAGAAGCTGGTTGGTGTAATTTGAAACAACTATAAAAAATGAAAAAGAGAGAAGGCTATGGTGGGGTCATAGAAGATTAGAAAGGGAAGTCATTTTTCATCACTAGAACTTACACATCATGCGAAAACTGAACCTTCTAAGTCATCTTCTAGGTGACATCAATCTATTTATCTAATTATAAATAAATTAAATTTTGCTGAAACTACACATTGAAAAAATAAATAAATGATTTCAGTTATAAACTCAGTGTTAAAATAATATAAATATTATTATAAATTTATATTTTTAACTTGTTATAATTTAATTATCGAACATATAGGTATACAATTCAGCATTTTAACGCGTTATTAACTTTGCAGAATGCGGAAAGTTATAGTTTAGACGGCCTTTTTTATGCTTACATAGCAACTGATTATACATACTTTTCCGATATGATCGAAAATATGAAGGTGTCCAATAACTCGTACCTTACCCCATACTTTAATATTCAAATCTAACACGTAAAATAGATTGAGATGTCGCTGACTAGTGCGGTAGGGTTAAAAGGGATAATTTCCCAGTAAATTTCAGGCAAGAACTGTTACACCTTTCGTAGAAAGAAGAACAATAAACTAAATAAATTAGATTAAAGAACTGGTGTATAAACTAGTACCTATGAAGTGATGATACATATTATTAGTGTTAAACTCCCCTATAGTGAAATCCTGTATAGTGAACGTGCAGTCCTGAGTAAGGGAGTAGCCTCTATAGTGAACAAATTTTCTTTAGTCTGCCATAAAATCGCTATTAGTTTTCTAAACCTGATAGCCATTCAGGGTAGACTAAAGAATATTTGTTCACTATAGAGGCTTCTAATAGATGTATACTTTCACTATAGAGGATTTCACTATAGAGAAGCTCTACTGTATTACATTATAATAAAAAGATAAGTTACGGAACAAAATAATGATATTTCATTAAAATATAGAAAAAATAGATTTGTAGTTATAATAAAATTCCATCTTCATTATTTAAAAAGAATAAGTTCATGCATTCATAGTTAGCCATGTAAAGTCGTAAACTAAGTACCGAACTATTTTATTCCAACTGGTTAATATTGAAATTATAAGTTTATATACTCAATACACATATTAATTTAATATACTCAATACACAAGTTTATATACTCAATAGACATGTTAATTTAATATACTCAATACACAAGTTTATATACTCAATAGACATGATTTACTATGTTGGTACGCATGTGTGCCAACATGTCAGAGCAATTTAGCGACACAGTCAATTGTTTGTAAGTCAAACGAAGACTGTTTGAAGTAAGTCACTGCAGTAAGTCAGTCACCACAGTCCTTACCTATAACTGAAGAGACCAACTAAAGCCACCCCCCCCCCCCCTCCTCTTCAGAGGGGTCCATCTACCCCCTTAAGGCCCATTTTATGCTAGCAGTTAAACCGCCGCGTTTTCACTTCCCAGCTTACGCCTCTTCAATTAATCACGGTTAAATTAATGGAAGGCGGTAGAAACGCTAGTATAGACTGGAAATTTGCCTTCCATTCATTTAACCGTGATTAATTGAGAAGACGTAAAATAGGCGGTGAAATCGCAGCGTTATATCTGCTAGTATACAATGGGCACTAAAGCACCAAAACAGGTAGGCAATATGAAGGACATTTAATTTAGCTTAGACATTTCATGCTGAAGTTTAGTGGTCATCAAGCATGTCATTTCACCTCTAGAGTTATTATGTCGCAGTAATGAAACACTCTTAGTAATAGCGAAGTGGGGAAAATGATCTGACTGAGAGATAATTAGCCTTTTCCTTATCATAATGTTAGCCGCCACTTTTCGAGTACGGAGAGTCTAATGAACTAAATGCATTTTAAATTGATATTCTATTTCGATCCCTAATTTATTTTCAATCGAACCATAGTAGGGTGTAATACGAATTATGAGTCAGTTCCACATCTTCGGTCACAAGTAAAACAATATAATAATTATTAATTTGTTTTACTTGGTATCCATGATACCTGCAGGTATCATGGATACACAAAGAATTAGACATAAAGAATTAGAAATGAAAAATTAGAAATGAAAAATTAGACATGAAAAATTAGACATGAAAAATTAGACATGAAAAATTAGACATGAAGAATTAGACATGAAGAATTAGACATGAAGAATTAGACATGAAGAATTAGACATGAAGAATTAGACATGAAGAATTAGACATGAAGAATTAGACATGAAGAATTAGACATGAAGAATTAGACATGAAGAATTAGACATGAAGAATTAGGCAAGAAGTGAATTAGGCAAGAAGTGAATTAGGCAAGAAGTGAATTAGGCGTGAAGAATTAGACATGAAGAATTAGACATGAAGAATTGGACATGAAGAATTAGACATGAAGAATTAGACATGAAGAATTAGACATGAAGAATTAGACATGAAGAATTAGACATGAAGAATTAGACATGAAGAATTAGACATGAAGAATTAGACATGAAGAATTAGACATAAATAATTAGACATGAAGAATTAGACATGAAGTATTAGACATGATGAATTAGACATGAAGAATTAGACATGAAGAATTAGACATGACAAATTAGGCAAGAAGAGAATTAGACATAAAGAATTCGAAATAAAAAAATCAGACAATCTAGCTACAAGATGTAGATAGCATCTATCTTCACTATCTTATTTGATAGGTGAAGTTGTACAGACGCCTATGGTACTGACAGGAGCGATACCTATCCCGACAGTATCAGCACTGACAGGAGATATTGTCTGGCAGTATCAGTACTGACACCTGACAGTATATCTATTGCTCTAAAGATATTGGATACCTAAGTCATCGGAGACCATTGCTATGGGGTGAATTACACATCACCGACAGGGTTTGTATTACCGAACAAATGTCCCGTTAATTTGGCGAACGAATAAAGAATATTTTTTCATTTTCTAGTTAGGTTTAGATTTTTTTCTGAAACCATTGATTATATTAAAAAACTGTTCGGTTATGCCGAATTTTCACCTATAGACATTAAACTTTATCATTAGATTTAAACTGTAAGGGCGAAATGCAATAGAGAATAAGAACCATTTTCAGCCTTGGTTGTACAAGAACTTCAAGATTTTAAACATGCCTAATAGTTAAATTAATTACAAAGATAACACTTTATAAAACAAAAGAAAATCTGATACTAAAAGAATCAACGCGATTTAATTAATTTAACGGGAGAGAGAACAAAAATGCCCCAAAAATACAAAGTACGACGCACCATTTTTAAGGCAAGCGCCATAAAAAAGTCATGAAACATTTTGCGCCAACTTTCAAATTAAGGCGCGGGTTAACGATCGTAAAAACGTTTAAAAGGATCCGTGAAATTTGACGCTAGTGTGACATAAAGAGAAATATGAGACTAAGGTGATAATAAAGGAGTTAACAACGCCTGCAATTAGGGGGCTAATGACAGGTGAGGCAGCGCTACCTGGTGACGAGGATGTGAATTACGAGAAAGCTTTTAGGGGGTGCTTTTAGGGGGATTTATGGAGGGGGGGGGTTGTGAATGAGACATAATGTGTGATATGGAGAATTTATGAAATACATGATTAATTTAATTTAGTAGGGGTTTAACGTCTGCTTCGGAACCAAAGGCCATATCGCTGATGTCAAAAGGAAAGTGGCTCCAAGAGAAGAGGAAAATGAAGAGGTGATAGGAAAGGAAGCCTAAAACGAGTCTACATGACACAAAATCTAAGAACTCGTAGTTGAAGAGCATAATCCTAGCGCTATCCTCCAAAACTGTAAGTAGCGTTAAAAATTATAAACATGGTAAAAAATATATGAGAAAATATTTAATCCAAATTACAACAGTTCGGGGCCCAAGGGACGCCACCCTCCTTCTCTTCCATTTTTCACATACATTTTCAGGATAGAGCCCATGGGGGCTATGAAATGTATTGACTCTAAATGTATGAAGTGCAATAGCATCTCCAGGTCAAAGCAATAGCAGTCACTTTGGACTAAATTCATTTTCACAAACAAATTACCAAAGTCAATTTTGGCGAGGGGATATCTGCAGAGGACATTCGAAAGATATTCCCTCAGAATGGTAACTGCATCACCTATTGCAAAGTAGAATGCAGGGCAATGCAAGTGAAGAGGGATTGCAAGGGAATTAGCCTGTGACTTGCATTTCAAACTCTAACAAATTTAGAGGTAGTCAGTGAAATGAACAGTAATAGCAATGTTTGGGTTTATTAATATTGTCCATTTAAAAGAGAAGCGATGAAAATCAGGAGTCTTAAAATAGTTTTAACTCTATCGTAACTATTGTTTTTTATCATATTGTAATTATTAATGGAAAGAAGTATACGTTATATTGATATATATTTATACAGCACATTTATATTTGTCAATTGTTTACCGAATGTTGTTGGACTAAGGGCCCACTGCGGCTATTATATAAATGGGTGTAGAAGTATCACATGGAATTAGGTCATCGTTTTTTTCTCTTTTTCCTTACCTTTTTCATCGATGATGGGTACTCCTCCGAAGACTCCAGCTTTAGCTTTGGGGGATCCGTAGACAACGACAGGGAAGCCCACGAGGAGAAGAACGCAAAGGTATACCACACGGAGGAGGGGCACTCGCACACCCCGCCCGGAAACCGTCCGGACAGAATCACACCTACCATCTCTATGCTGACACCATCCCGTACACGTACCTACCAAATGCTCATCACAAAGGGTTCTAGTGTACCGATGGTTCCTAGAGGGTTCACAGGATTCGGAGCATTTGGACTGAGTTCTGCAATCCCACATTGCAGTCTTTGACACGGTCGAAAACCAACACTACCACATTCGAATCGTTAAAAAGAGAACGGTACAAAATTATCTACAGACGCACGTTATCGATTACATTTTCACCGTAGGGAGTTCAAATTGGTATACTAATTTACAACAGTTCACATTATCAAACTATATAATAGCACCTGCAGAAAATTGATTTTAGTAATAATTTGTATTTTGTTTTAATTTTGTATTTTAAACTGAAAGTCCATAAGTGTTCTACATACATATACAGGGTGTTTTATTTCAGTTCCGACAAAATTTAGCAGTTTGCATAAAAAACTGAAATCAGGAAAAACAATCTATACTAATAATTTCCCTCGTGTGTTTATTTATTTATTTATTTGGTGTCCGCTTCTACACGACGGGTAATAAACATCAAGAATGTAACTATGATACGCACGTGAATAATTGACTTGATACTTTAATTCCCCTGTTTTCATTCAATATTTGGTTGTATTTTATCAATAAAATAAATTAGACTATGCAGGAAATTTTATTTTAATTGAATTCATCAAAAGTAACCTAATAACGGGTCATAAATTGGTATTGATGATGTCACGTTATTTTTAACGAAAAGTACACTAGTATGTCTAATTATGTTTCATTATCGAGATATGGATATCCTGTTTCTATGGTAATTCTTGACATACAAAAGGAATTTCACATAAAAACAAACATTCATTCACGAAAACCTAGGAAATCAAAACTGTTTAGTTTTCAAATACTGACTTTTAAAGTTTCAAAAGGACTCCTACCTAGATATTCACAAGTACACGTTCCTAACAGATGGTTATTGGTAGAAAATTGATCGTAACATACCTGAGTACCTATTGAAATGCTATTAAATGTACAATATTTGTTCGAAGGGTCTGCCTCAGGCTTCAATGCAGATCTGACACCTCATCTGAGACTAAAACTGTGAAAAACTAACCAATCTTGAAAACTACGCAGTTTTGCTAATTTAGGTTTTTGTTAAAAAATGTTTGTTTTATGTGAAATTTCTTATGAATGTCGAAAATTAAGTCAATATCTCAATAACGAAGTATTTTTAGACATTTTGCTATTCCTGAAGTTTTTATTTTGGGTTTTTATGCCATCTGTCAAATTTTGTTGGAACTCAAATGAAACACCCTGTATATGAAATAAATGTAAAATAAATAATAAACTATCCATTGTTTTATTTAACCTTATAATTCACAGAAATTATATATATTTACCAAAATTTAGTTGCACAATATAGGTTAAGTATAATCAGCTGAAATAAAGCGAGACCACTTGTGAAAATCATAAGACAATCTTTCTTTCAACTACCTTTTATCTCTATTAGATATACCAATCTAGTCCTACTTAACCCGTGAGGTCCTGAAGGATACTTCAGATGCCAAACTACATTTTTTACTTTCACAATCAATATATATATGTACACATACAATAAATTTTAACACTCCATACATTTTTTACTTTAAACTGTCTGGTCGAAAGGGTTACGAATTACCTGTTTTATATCAGTGTAAGTTCATCTGAAGTGTCATTACTAGGGTTGTGACAATATGCGATTTAAATCATAGATCATGGAAATAATGAATTAAGGAGTATTAATTTAATCGTTCTAAACAGCGGTATATAGTATTTAAAACCATTTCATTTTATTTCGTCTGTGATATTCTTAAGATCTATGATTTTATCTGCATATTGTCACAACCCATGATATAATAACTTTTAACAGGTATGCTCGCGCGCAGATTCTCCCCAAACCCCCACAACCGTGCGGGAGTATTTTGTGACGTCATAGAAGTGAGGCTTTACCATGCTATTTTGTTTATATTTAATGATAGATAAATACAGCTTACTACATACCATTTTCATGACATCCACATAAAGAATTTTACGAGAATTACGAATATGTCATCTTATTTTGTCTAAAATACTTTTTACCTACTTACAATTATTTTTATTTCGTACATGTATTTGGTATGGCAATATAGGGTCAAGCAAGTATATTGCGGCACACTTACTAGCTTCGGCCTCTGACAACAGAACATCATAGCTTCAAAACACTCGTTTAAAACTTAAATTGATAAGTTATAGCATGCACTGTACTTCTTTTGATACTTATGCAACATTTATTGTATTTCGATTCAGAATGTTTTAGAGACAATTTACCTGCGTGACCCTAGCATGGTATGATAACCATGCTATTTCAAGGAAAATGACCAATAAAGTTATATTTATGTGATCTATACCTATAAAAATTTATGGCCTGTAAAATATATTAATTCTCGGTGTCATTAATTCTATTAGAATCAACTTTAATTCATGTCTTATATTTTCTTGAGTCACCCCTGATAAGTTTACTTCAAGGAAGTTTTCTATTATGGTATTGCGTTATTTTTTTGTTAGTTAGTTTGTCACACACACTAATTTCGTCAAGTTGAAATACATTTGAGAGCTGTTATTTCTTAGTTTCATCAATCCCCATATGTTCATATTATTGTACCAAATTATGTCTAATAACTTAAAAAATTCCCTGAGACTATTTATTATAGAAAACACTAATTTTGAACCAAAGGAAAAATAATTCAATTTAATTATTTTTATTTAATATTTATGTTTATTAAATCTTATTTACCATTTTTATGATTGCTTAATATTACCCAAATATATAAAAGAAACTATGATAATTGATACTTTCAAAATGAATTTGCTATACGAGTGACAACAATGTAATACACAATACCATCCTCTATGACGTCACGAGGGGGGCTGCGCAGAAGAAACTCAATTTCGTCTCTTTTGCGAGCGTACCTTATAGAGTAGTTATATCATGGTCACAACCCTAGTCATTACTGACAAGAATTTAGTTTGTAAACGGTATAGTAATATATTTATTTTAAGGCTCCCAACAATAAAATTAGATTACCTATTATGTCGATAAGAACGACAACCCCAAGGATGCAAAACCCTAGTTACAACCAATAATTTTTTCTATCCCAATAAGAAAAATTAAAAACCAAAATACCAATAAAGAAAATAAATCAAATTTCCAATATAGAGACTAGCTACTACTATAAATAATGTAATGTAGAATTTATAAAATTACATGAATATGTAATCCTATCAGAATCCTATCACTTATTTCAAAAGGAAATTTAATACAAAGGACAGGAAGAAGCAGTCAGAAAGGAAAGTGGTTTCACAAACAAAATCATTTGAACAAACCACAAGTAGATATAAACAACAGAAGAATATTTCAATTATCTACAGGTTAAAGGCCCCGTATACACGTAGGGTTTTTTAGGTCTTTCCACCAGACTTATTGCTAAGCTCCTCCTACTTTTTCCACAAGAATATAAGAAAAAAAGATATAATAATTATTTATTTTAGTTGGTATCCATGATACCTGCAGGTATCATGGATACCAACTAAAATAAATAATTATGTAATTTTTTCTTATATTCTTGTGGAAAAAGTAGGAGGAGCTTAGCAAAAAGTCTGGTGAAAGACTTAAAAAACCCTGCGTGTATACGGCCCTTTATAGTGAGTCACCTACAACAAAGGCAATGGTGAGTCCTGATAGACGTGGTTCACTAATCTTCAAGTTATCTGTTGAATTGCACACCCTGAAAGCTTTTAACCAAGTCATTCGGGTAAATAGACTCTCTGTCTCTAGATCTATTGGAGGTACACCAATGGAAAGCTAAATGGGTATTCTCCTATTGTTAAAAAAGATTCAACGTGTTGAAGAAAATGTACATTCACATTTTTTGTATCATTATATAAAGTTAAACAAATGTTAGAGATTATGGAAAGAATGAGGAACATGTCCCTTTAAGGAAAACTTGAATTTGCTCATTAAATACGATTCTTTTATAACCAGACTGAACTCTATCTGTCTTTAAATTTATAAACTCTATGCTATAATATTATCGTCGTAACTCATTAAATAACTGTAATTAAATCTGAAGGACCATAAGTGTGGATAGTAAAATTATAAATTTAAGAGAAAAACAAGGGTTGTAATAAAGAAGTCTATATTTCTTCAAACTTTTGATTTTTTCAAAAAATCATCCTCAGGAAAACCTAAATATATCTTAATTCTACTTTATAAATTCAAAATTCTCCTATCTAGGATACAGAAATGAATAAATATCACTAATGTTACAATTAATTAAATAAACATAGGAACTAAGTAAAAAAAACAATCTACATATTAAAGAAATAAATAAAAATAAATAATTCTGTAGAAGCCCCTTGTGAATTTAATTGGGGCTTCTGTTCATAAATAAAAATGAATTCCTATGTCCTCAAATCGTAACTATTGCAGGTTGATAAAATTTTGAAATCATTTTCCGAAATTTGATGGTTATTATCATATGAATGTTTTAAAATTTTGCTACTTTCTTGATTAGATAAAACAGTAAAGGGGTTTCTGAAGGAAACCCCTCTGTGTTGACAAACTCGAACCTTTAATTGTTTCCTTGTCTCGCCAATGTAGGACGCGGAGCACTGTCCGCAAGTGAATTTATAAATGACGTTGGAAACAAGTAAAGGTGGGAGTTTGTCCTTATACTTAAACATATTGCCAATAGTGTTAGAAGAATTTAGGATCGATCTGAGGATAAAACTTACAAATGATTTTTTGAAAAAATCAAAAGCTTGAAGAAATTGGACTTCTTTATTACAACCCTTGTTTCATTATCATCAACCCTTGTTTCATTATTAAAATTCAGTTTCCACGGAACAAATCTATTAGTAAAATTATATTAAGTACTAGTGTAATTTCCCGTCAAAAATAACGGCTCATCATCAATACCAATTTATTACCAGTTATTAAAAAACTTCTAATGAATTAAATTAAAATTAATTTTCTGCATAATCTAAATTATTTTATAGATAAAATACATTTAAATATCAAGTCAATATATTCCCGTGCGTATCATAGCTACATTCTTCATGTTTAATACCCGTCGTGTAAAACCAAACACCAAATAAATAAATCTATAAACATTTATTTGTTTTTAAATAAATAAACACACGAGGGAAATTATTAGTATAGATGAATAAATAAATTACATACAATAAAAAAATCAAAACTTTGATTATTAAACCTTAGAACCGGAGGTTAAAAACCTATCCCTAATTAACCGACAGACGTCAATAGAGATGTCGAAAGGAGGTTACGGAGACATTAATATTCGGGCCATGAATTTCGACCAGGACATTCAGGCGGAATTTTAAACAATCAAAGAAAATCGAATTGGAAAAGAAATTCAGTGGATTTGAAAAAGATAAACTCTGTTGCTAATCCAGTTTAGGGTGATTCTGTATTAACGTACAGTTCCACTTTTCCGATCATACTGGAAAAAACTGTATAATTAATTATTATTTCAACTAGTTATTTTGATTGGTATCCGTGATACCTCCAAGTATCATGGATACCCATTAAAATAAAATTTAAATAACATTTATAGATTAGTTTTTTCCTATATGATCGAAAATATAAAACGGTTCGTTAACTTGAAACTTACCCTCTATAAATTAATAAATACCTACTAACTCTTACTGCAATAAATTAATTAACCATTCTGCATGCATTACTTCAAAATTCATTAATGATATTCCAAATGTTAAATACCAGATAAATTAATAACCATGTCGAATTCATTGAGGCATGATTTCAATCTGCCGAAATCCGTCATCGTTTTCATACACCACGAAATACCAAAACTAAAAATAAATGTGAGCCAAAAATATAACTCCGGTTTCGCAAATTCAAACCGTCATTTGGGCTGAAAATAAGAACAAAAAGAACAAGATGAAAGACGAATGAAGAGAGAGAGAGAGAGTGAGAGAGAGAGTGCAATTTGTGGCTCTTCAAAGGGCCACAAATTGACGAACAGGACGCATAATTCAAAAGGAATTCTCACAAAACGCAGTCGGAATGGGAATATTCCTTGCTAACATGCTTTGGGAATTATTACTCATCTACAGGACTTGCTTGTTTTGTGAATAGCTTCTCTCCTCCTCCAAGAATTTCCATTCTTTTGAATTGTACGGCTGAAGGATTAGTTAGCTAAATTAGAAATATATGATTTCACATAGACCACTAGTAAATTCTCCCTTAAGTGATCTAACTTACAGGAATAAATTACCACAAGTTATGGAGGAGGGAATTTAGGTTTTAATAATCTTAAATTCCCTGTTGGTACCTAGTCACTTCATTCGCCTATATTGGACTTGGCTAAAATTAGTATTTTTACGAGTTGAATAACTAGAAAGATGAAAATATTGGAGAGCTGCAGGCATTTTAAGGGTCAGAATATCCCTCTCTCTCTGCATAGCACTTTGATGTCATTTAAAGGGAGGTTAAAACGAGGATAAAAGGACGACTACAAAGTCACCAGGACGATCATTTTCAACGAGAAAATGGACTTTGAGTGGAAAAACTAACAGAAAGTGATTGTGTTGTAAAGAAGTAAATGTAGTTAGGAAATTTTATCTTCTTCTGGTCATTTAGGTTAGACTGAATAAATAATTTGTTATTTAGATTACATTTATTGGGAAAAGAAAATATTTACACTTCACTTTCTGTTTCATGAGTCATTCCACCTCTTCCTCCACAAATTCTAGAACCCTTCACTTCTTCCTCCACGAAAAATTAGAATCCTCTACCTCCTCTTCCACACAGAATGAAGTCCTCCACACCCCCCCCTCTCAAATGGCGTCCCACACCACCTCCAATTTGTTGGCAAATCTTTCACTGGAAGCTTAGTCACTTTTTCGGCAGGTTTGATTAAAATTTCACACCCGATGATTTTGCATCCCAAACTACGGAGAGAAATTCACCTCGAGTAGCTAACTCCGTTACATCTTTTGGCCATTAGAGCCAGCCAGAGTTATTAATGGAGTTATTTGCGTTAGAAGTGATTCGCTGATGAGTTGCGACTTCTCTTTGATCGCAATCAGGGGATGATTAGCAGACTAATATGCACCCTAAGTACACAAACTAATATAGACTCTGATGAGAAAAAGGGAGAGTGCACCGGGAATAGGCTGAAGGGAGAGTGCACTAGGTATAGGCTGAAGGGAGAGTGCACCAAGTACAGGCTGAAGGAAGAGTGCACCAGGTATAGGCTGAAGGGAGAGTACACCAGGTATAGGCTGAAGGAAGAGTGCACCAGGTATAGGCTGAAGGAAGAGTGCACTAGGTATAGGCTGAAGGGAGAGTGCACCAGGTATAGGCTGAAGGAAGAGTGCACCAGTAACAGAATGAAGGGAGAGTGCACCAGGAGTAGACTAAAGGGAGAGTGCACCAGGAGTAGACTAAAGGGAGAGTGCAGAAGGAGTAAACTAAAGGGAGAGTGCACCAGTAGCAGACTGAAGGGAGAGTGCACCAGTAGCAGACTGAAGGGAGAGTGCACCAGTAACAAACTAAAGGGAGAGTGCACCAGTAACAAACTAAAGGGAGAGTGCACCAGTAACAAACTAAAAGGAGAGTGCACCAGTAACAAACTAAAGGGAGAGTGCATCAGTAACAACTAAAAGGAGAGTGCACCAGTAACAAACTAAAGGGAGAGTGCACCAGTAACAGACTGAAGGGAGAGTGCACCAGTAACAGACTGAAGGGAGAGTGCACCAGTAACAAACTAAAGGGAGAGTGCACCAGTAACAGACTGAAGGGAGAGTGCACCTAGTCAATAGACAAATAACATACTAACAAGTTCCATCCTTTGATCATCTTCTCAGAGACGCATTTCAGCTCTAAATAAATTCATAAAAGTCATCCGCGCATAACCGAAACTGAAAAGTCATCCCGGACCTAAATTGAAATTCCAATAAAATTTCCTCTCTTCCATAACTAACGAAAACCAAACATCGTCGAACAAGAAAAAAAAGAAAATAGCCTCGAGCCAGTGTCATCTTCGATAGAAATTTGGGAGCTTCGAAAGGGAGATCATGAGGCCGTCCAAAAGCCAATTCTGAAAGTCTCTGCAAGCAATAATGAAAGAAAGTCTTAAGTGCAAACAAGGAGCAATCTTTGAGAACTTTACTTTCTCGGGGTGGCTTCGGAGGTGGTGGAAAGGGGGGTGGGTGGTTTGAGAGGTGGAAGGGGGTTGGGCCGATAGATATAGGGGCTGGAGGGAGGGGGAGTCTATGTTTCGTGAGTAAAATCATCACAGTTTACCGCCTTTCATGTTCCAATTGACAGCTGTGTGGGAGTAAGGAAGAAACGAATAATATGAATGTTTGTAAAATTATGAGTAAAATAAAAAGAGAAAATTGTGAACATAATTTGTGTGATTGGCTATTTTTGTAGGCAAACCTCTAAGAATTTCCTCTCAAATAACACTAAATCAAATAAATAAATATAGGTTTAAAAAGGTATAAAATGCAGTTAGGAAGATTCAAATGACAAATAATATTAAAAATGTAAAGATAGCGAACCTTAATAACAGAAGTTCAGTATCTCTCATAAAGCAGGCAACATACCACAAATACGAAATGAAAGATAGCGAAGAAAAGTGTCGGCAGACATCAAATCCAAAGTAACATTAACACGTCTGTCAAACTCGCAATTACTTCAACACGAAGAACTTACATCAAAAGACTGACCCGGATAATGGATACGCTACCGCACGCAAGCTCATACTTATCGTATCGAAGATATCCAACAACAATGCTACGACAATACTTCACTGTAGAGACAGATACGGTAGATAATGATACACTACAGACACTAGAACACACAGGGCAAGGTGTTAATAACCACTATTTAACAAAACAATAAATCCCGACAAAGTAGAGAGCAGTCCATAACGAGCGGCCATAGCGTGTTCACAGTACTATCGTTCAAGTAACTAAAAGATCAAATGGAATGATGAGTGTAATTATTTCTGGCTGTTAAAAGGAAATACACGCGAAAAAAGAGCGCGCCAAATTAAACTAGCCACATTGAATGTAAGTACTTCAATAGACTCAACTTTAGAGTCAATTTATCTTCGATTAAGGCGGGTGGGCTTATGAGGGAGCACAAAAATCACCAGATAATCAACTTATAATGGCTTGACAAAGTGGAAATAGATTGTCTTGGAGAAAACGAAGAGGGGGCCTAATTACCCCCCAAATTAGCCAATTTCAAGATGCGGGACTGATTAGCAACAAAGAAATTAAGTTGGTATTTTATATTCATAAGTATTACAAAAGTTACATGGAATACTTAAGTTGCTAATTATATATTAAAAAGAGATTTGATGTTGAAGTACGCTAAGTTACAAATTATCTGGTGGTTCCTAGTCATAGATTTATATATACTTTTTTCTTGTATCATTGGAGAAGGGAAACTATCCGATAATTCGGTACCTACCTAAATAGTAATTAAAGTACTTTTTTAACACTTAATAAAAATTTATATAAACTATGATGGTTTATTACTATTAAAAGAGATTCGTTATTTAAATATCCTTTTCATGAGTACAATGAATATAATTAATTCATAAACCAACAAAGTTTATAATAGAATAATAAATTTAATTGGAAAATTTTGTACCATGATATCTGTAAAGAAAATTAAAGATCCGGTAATTTGTTTATTACCGCTATTACCGCACGTTATTTAAAGAGCCACAAACCCATTGGTGACGGTGTTTAATTCTAAAGAACCTAAACAAGTAGAAAAACCATCAATGAAGGTATTTAGTTTAATTCCAAAGAATCCAAACAAGTAAAGTATTTCTCTGTGGGAGTAACTTCCGCGGTATAACCCTAGCGTAGTTGAATTACATGGGGATTAAAGGATACCAGTCAGTCCCTGAGCAGTGGCAACATAAATAAAGACTTGACGAGATGCCTAGACATATTTAGAAATAAAAAAGAAAAGGGTAGAGAGAGAGGGAATGGAGAGAAGGGTAGAGAAAGGGAATGGAGAGAGGGGTAGAGAAAATGATTCAGAAAGGATGAGGCTTATTCAGTTATATGCTATATAGATTATTATATAGATATTGTTAATAATAATATGCAGTGTGGTAAATATTAAAATAATACCCAACTTAAAGTGAAAAAATAATTCGATTATTTAGTTGCCGATCATCGGTTTTCAGTCGACGATAAAAAGATCGTCTATCTACGATAATAAATTATTCGAAGAAAATACAATCGTGATTAATAATAAATTTAAAACAATTTTAGTCAATCGTCATTCGTCGGACATTCCCTACAAAAATCCTGATGATGATAGTTTACGATAAAATACCATCAATAATCACCGTAATGGACAATAACAGACGATCTACCGATAATAAAATTTTTCAACTGGCTGTTAATTTCAAAAAATCTAAGATTTCCAAACGTATTTGTCAGAATTCTCTTAAATTTCCTCCATAATATAAAATCTTTTCTCCAAATAGAAATGAAGATCACAAGTTACAGCCCCGGAAACTCCATATAATATATTAGCTTTAATAATCAGGCTTTTCTAACATCAAATATCTTTCTCAATATGGAGGATTTCATTCGAAAGATACTTGGCCGAAACCCAGACAACATATTTTAGGTGAGTCAGGGGATAAGTTTGTCTGTTTGGGAGGACATCAACACTGTGTCATTAGGATATAGTAAATAAATGTGAACTAATGTAGGTTTGGATATTGTAGAACCTATTGTAGAACCTATTGTAGAACTTTTGCAGGATATTATATGAACGATTGCAGAACATCAAACATCAAAATTGATGTTAAAACTAACTTACTTCTTAATACCGTAAACAACAAAAATCAAAGCCAACCAACCAACTAAATCTCTAACTAAAGAACCAACAGAAAGACTAACCGACTAAAAAAGCAACTAAAGAACTGACTAACCAAAGAAAGAACCAACCAACTAAATCTCTAACTAGCTCGAGTTCCATGTGACTCCATCATTGGTGTCTGAAGTGCTAAGTAATAAGATGAAAAGTCTGGCACACATCCAGACACTGTCTGAAAACAGACTGTGAGAGAGAGAGTGAGAGAGAGAAAGAGACTGTATGAAGAGTGTGAAAAAGACTGTCTGAGAAAAAAGACTGTGAGAAGACTGTAAGACTGTGATAAGACTATAAGAAAGACTGTAACATGAATGAGAAAGAGACTATAAAAAGACTGTCTGAGAAAGAAGACTGTAAAAAGAGTAAAGGTAGAGTCAGTCAATTGACGCACATGTGAGTAAAACACTCAATTATATTAGGGATACTTGGAACTGTATTTCCTACCATCTTTAAGGGGGGGGGGGGGTATTTAATATACTAGCAAGGCTGACAGTCATAAAGATATGAATTGTTATTTATTTATTTGTTGTACGAATATTTCAGTTATAGTATACTTTGAAAGATTAAGATTATTATATTAAAGGATACAATTTACTATGAAGAATTTTTCGAATAGAAAAATGAAAAAACAAAACAGGCGACAGAATTGAATACAAAAGACACGAAGAAACAGTCAGAAAGGAATGTGGCTCTATGAACAAAGTCATCTACCACCAGTCAGTGAATGTTCATGGATGCAGAAAAGCTACATAGCAAATTCAACAAGTATTTGCACCTGATTATTATTTTGAACTGGGGAACTAATCAATTACCGATACTCGCTTTTTATTATTTATTTTATTAATTATTTTATTGATTATTTGCACAATTAATTAGTGTGATGCAGTGATTAATTAATCTTCCTCATAATCATTGAAGCCTCAATTAATCTTCATAATTAGAAACTAGGGTAATTTACGTATCATCGGTCAGTACTACATTTTCGGTCATATAAGAAAAAACAATATAAAATTTATTAGGTAGCACTGTGTAATAATAACAATTTTTATATTGTTTTTTCTTATATGACCGAAGATGTAGTACTGACCGATAATTCGTAACTTACCCTAGAGTAAATGAGAATATTAATTATTAATTAAAAAAGATGCCTATAGGTACAAAATAAAAATAATAAAAATTTGGGAGTTGAATTTTGATCAAACTTTAAAATTTGAATACAAATTACATTTGAAAAAATTGACAGTAATTTAGTGCTGAATAAATTATTCTTTGATAGACATAATAATTATCGTTGAAAATACTATAAAAAACGATGCCGATAATTAAACAACAAAAAACACTATATGTAAACGTTTGGGAAAAAACACTGTCAAATAAATTATCCCATTTAAAACAAATACACTGAAGTCACGTATTGGATAAACTTTCTCACGTTTTTCTGTTTAATTCGCTCAGTTGTTGATAATAAAGATTATAGCATTTATAGCCCTGAGAGCCTCGCCACTGTACATCACATGGCGTCTGACGGAGACGCAGACACAGGCACCACCTCTCACTGTGAGCGCTACACACACACTGAACCAAAACAAATAGAGACTGGCAGAGAAATTCAAACTTGGGCTTCGAACACAGAGGAGATATAAAATGTAAGTTACGAATAATCGGATAATTCCACATTTTCGGTCATATAAGAAAAAATATTTTAAAATTTTAACATTTTATTATTGGTATCCATGATACCTACACGTATCATGGATACCGATTAAATTTTTTATCAATTATATATATATTAATTGGTATCCATGATACTTTCAGGTATCATGGATACCAATTAAAATTATCACGAGTTAAAATGTTAAAAAAATTCTCAAATGACCGAAAATGTGGAATTGTCCGTTAATTCGTAGCTTTCCCTCTATTGTGGATAGGTTGAATGAATTGAAATAATATATAATTAAAAATATATCTTTTTGTTTTGAATAGATTGAAAAGGAAGAAAAATATACATTTTAATTGAAAAGGTTGAAGTAGGTTGTATTGAAACAAGAAATAAATGTTAATAATGTAGTAATTCATTTAAGAATATATTTATTATCATTAATTCGGAGGCCTAAACGAAAATATGTATCGCTATAATTCAGAAAAATATATTAAAAATGGAATCATTTTTTTTCTAGTTTTACCATGCTTATATATTTTCAAAACATTTAGTGTACCTACATAGTTATGCATCAAACGGTAGAGGTTGAGAACAGAGATTTAAATTATATAAAGAAAAAGTACGGTAAATGAAACAAACTGTCTTTTAAGAATGGACTCTAAACGGTCGAACAAGCGTCTGAAGTGCCCCTATTCTAATTTCCAATACCCCCCCCCCGGTGGTTTCAAGCATTAGACCCCCCCCCCTACTGGTTTTCATGCATTAGCCCCCCTGCCCCCCTATGTATGGCTAGCGTGCCAGTTGACTCTTATGATTGACAGTAATAAGGGGGCAGAACTCTTTCTCTCCAGTGTATTGTTAGACATTAAATATAAACTCTTTCATTTGGTGCAATCGATACGGCAACTACAAAGCCAAATGCCGAAACCTCTGCGTAAACTGCCGATGTGTTAGATTGCCACAAATTACTTATGTGCTTTGGTGAATTACTTCCAGTTCAGTCATTTAGTTTATTAGCACCAAACAGTAACCAGCCTGCAGAATATGGGACATTTTTTACATTTTTGTGCGAATAATCTTTGATTTATTTCTATACTTACATGTAGTTTATTTTAAAATGTGTATTTCTTGGGGAACACTCTGCCACTTTCTACAGCCTGGCACAGTACAAATGGAAAGACTGAAAAGCATTAGTTCAAATTCAGGGACCTGGATTTTAGGGGACAATTCTAACGTCAACACAATTCGATGTCAAAAACAGGGAAGAGGACTTTGCAGTTTTGGAGTTTGAATCCCGATATGGAGATTCGATAAAATCTTTCGTTTTAAAAAACGTTATTTCCTGAAAGAAGGAATGTTTATTCATTAAAAAGTAATTAGTTCAGTGCAATTGGTTAACCTTCCTATATTACTAATTAACTAACCAAATAGGAATTCAGAAACTAACAAGTTCTTCAAATCTTCTATGGACCCACCATAACTCTTTCTCAATCTTCTATGGCCCCACCATAACCCTCTCTCAATCTTCTATGGCCCCACCATAATTCTCTCTCAATCTTATATGACCTCACCACAACTCTCTCTCAATCTTCTATGGCCCCACCATAATTCTCTCTCAATCTTATATGACCTCACTATAACTCTCTCTCAATCTTCTATGGCCCCACCATACCCTCTCTCTTCATCTTCTATGGCCCCACCATACTTCCTTAGCCCTGTTTATTCATTTCTTTATTTCTAACAAAGCTCACAATTATGATTTTAGTGTTAATATTGATAAGATAGCACTCGCTCCATGTTCTAGAGCAATTACACTCCAACACTCATATCATTTTCACAGTGGGGGGCTGAGATAAACTGTGCCCCCTGATACCGTGACACACACGATAATGTGGTCAATACTAGGGCAGTAATAGGGCAATACTAGGGCAGTACTAAGGCAGTACTAGGGCAATACTAGTGCAGTACTAAGGCAGTACTAGGGCAGTACTAGGGCAGTGCTAGGGCAATACTAGGGCAGTACTAGGGCAGTACTAGTGCAATACTAGGGCAATACTACTGCAATACTAGGGCAGTACTAAGGCAATACTAGGGCAATACTACTGCAATACTAGGGCAGTACTAAGGCAATACTGGGGCAATACTACTGCAATACTAGGGCAGCACTAGGGCAGCACTAGGGCAATACTAGGGCAATACTGGGGAAGTACTGCGGCAATACTATGGGAATACTAAGGCAGTAACTTTGCAGTTATCGGGTCACAATGCCCATTTTACTGCCCTCACTGTAGTTAGTATAAGTTACAAGTTTTCGAATGTTTTCTCGTTTTCGATCAAATAAGAATAAGTACATAATAATTATAATATAAATGTGGAACTCAGAACGTACCTTCGTATGTTAGAAAAAGAAAATTTGAATAACAAATTTAGGTATAAAATCAAAACCTAATTTTAGCAGAGTTTTTGACTCTAAGAATCAGAAGAAGTTAGTGCAATGATAGTATTTAATCGTTTATTATTTTAAATGTAATAGTTGATCTTTATAATACCTATTTCTATCATTGAATAAAATATATTAATTTTAATTGTTAAACTGCAAACACCTATAAAAATGAAGTACGATTATTCAAATCTCAAACTTATTTAAAGTTAGTCTACCTAGTTAAACCTAAATTAACACAAATATGAAAATAATTACTTACTTCACAAGTAGACCATTCTGCATAGAGTAGGCCTAGTTTTCTCTACCAATCCACACACGGCCTATAGGCCTATACCAATCAGCACTGACCAGGAGTGTGTAGTCCCTAAAGCCAATAGCCATAGAAAATGTCATTAACAAATCTTTGGCCTGTTCTTCACCTTATAATAGTCAATTAAAGTCACTCGAACGACTGTACTTAGTCTGTCCAAGGCCTTACTATCATTAGATGGTAAGGCCAAGCCAATTGTCAGATGTCCAGTTATGAGTAAGGTTGTGATAATATGCTTTTAAAATCATATAGAATATTATAGCCGGAGAGAATTAAAGAGTATTGAATGGTTCTACACCAGCGGTATATATAGTATTCGATACCATTTCATTTAGTCTGTGATATTCTTTCTATGATTTTAAAAGCATATTGTCACAACCCTAAAACTTTTAACAGTTTTGATGAATTCGATGACAAATTGGTGCAGAATACGGACCAATGGGCTTCAAGATGCAGTAATGTGTCCATAGATGTACATACTTGCTGTTTGTGTCCGCTAAGCTTTTTCGAATAGCTTACGGAGCACCTGTTTCCAATGACCGTACACACACGCTACACTGACATTGCCAAAAAAGAAGATAGATAAAATAGACTGAGGAGTTATCTAAGAGAGCAGAAAAACTTACCTCATTTGCAGAATTAAAGCTAGATACTTTGGGGATAATTGTTAGTGGTGGGGGAAATGAGGGGGTGAGGGGGGAAATGAGGGGGTAAATGAGGGAAAATTATGGGGTAAATAAGGGAAAATGATGGGGTTAATGAGGGAAAATGATGGGGTAAATGAGGGAAAATGATGGGGTAAATGAGGGAAAATGATGGGGTAAATGAGGGAAAATGATGGGGTTAATGAGGGAAAATGATGGGGTAAATGAGGGAAAATGATGGGGTAAATGAGGGGAAATTATGGAGTAAATGAGGGAAAATGAGGGAATGATGATGAGGAAATGAGGAGAAATGGGGAATAATGGGGAAAATGAGGGGATACTTGGGAAATAATTTGGTCAAACAAGTGAGGATTTGGATCAGGTAAACCAATGGTAACAAGGGTAACAAGGGTAACAATGGTAATAAGGGTAACATATTATCCCAATACTTTTACAACATTGCCCCAATATTGTTACAACAAAATATATATATAAAAATCATCATATATTTTTTTTTACATTAGCGATAATGTGGAACCGTCCGATAACTTGAAACTTTCCCAAACAAAAAAGCTCAAATCCGAAAAAAAAAATCACTATACTTTTGTGTGAAAATAATAATAATCACTAAGTTCAACATAGATAAACATTTAAATGTGCAATTGTCTTTCTCTAAGTCTATTACGTACTCACCAATTCAAACCATGAGTCCCTGAGTTACGAAGCAGTTCTTACCTGAAAGAAAAACGAAAATATTTCATTGCTACACTTAAAGTTTTTCGCGAGAGTACTTTTCTGACATGGAATAAATCAAGTCAACCCCTCCCCCCTCCTCTCCGCCATCCCCCCCCCCATTCTATCTAGTGAAAATGTTGATTCGGAGCAAGAATCACGGCGACTGATTTTAACTTTAAGACATCGAAGTAAAAAGGCGAAACAATTCAATTTTGAGGGCTTTGTACCGAGACAAAAAGGAATCCACTCATCCCAAGCTCAGCTACAGCAGGGATACAGTGTGGGGATACAGCATGGGGTACAGAGTATGGATACAAAAAAGGGGATACAGTGTGAGATACAGAGAATGGATACAGCATGGGATACAGAGTATGGATGCAATAAGGGGATCCAACTTGGTATACAGTTTATGGATACAGAAAAGGGGATACAGTTTATGGATGCAGAAAAGAGGATACAACAGGGAATACATCAAATGGATGCAAAAAGTGAATACAAACATACCAAACCTTAAGACTCAATTTGCAAGTAAAACAAAATTCTCCTCTCAAAAGTCTACTAAGTGAGCAATTTTCGTTATTTAACTCTATGATATAATTGATAAAAAGTTATAAGTATGTTATACTTACATACAATAAATAGTGTTTTACAATCTGAAAATAACGTCAATATATATTGCTAGGGAATGTGGAGTGAATGTGGAGGGAATGTGGAGGGAATGTGGAGGGAATGTGGTGGGAATGTGGAGGGAATGTGGTGGGAATGTGGAGGGAATGTGGAGGGAATGTGGTGGGAATGTGGAGGGAATGTGGTGGGAATGTGGTGGGAATGTGGAGGGAATGTGGAGGGAATGTGAAGGGAATGTGAAGGGACAGTTCTACCGATATACCATTCAAAATAGGCAGCAATTGACATACAAGTCACTTTGTTTCTCTTTCTATTCAAGTTGGAATGAAGCCAAACGTTACTACTAACTTTCTATGCGATAATTAGAATAAAAAACAACTTGAAAAACTTAGAAGGTTTCAGTTCTTTTTATTTAATAACTAGGCTGGTGTTGCAGTACTCTAACACCCTCAGTATTCGGAAATTGGGGATTAAAATAGGAAGCAATCTGAAGTTTAGAATTATAATTGCCCTATCAGGATCTATGCAGATAGCCACTATCCGAGTACGGCGATGTTTCTCTACTAAAACCATCCACTGTGCAATCTTTTCTGAGAAAAACGGAGTTCATAGATAAAATCATAAGGAAATTTTTGTAGGAAAATACTTGCAAAGAAATTTTGCAGAGAGCAATTTTTGCAATTCGTTTGGATTTGTTCGTAACAGATTTCTCCTCTGAGAAATATCTTACGTTTTTTTTTCCGCGACGTTTGAAGATTTTGTTCCGTAGATTGCTCTTTCTTCGCGCGGAAAATAATAAATGAAAAATCTCAGAAAACAACCGAACAACATTTAAATTGCCTCTGGAGAGCTACAAACATTCATATTATTAAATGGAAGAGAAAGAAAAAATAAATTCACGGGAAATATCAATCATAGATTGAAGGAAATGCTGAATAGAAATATAATAAAATACAAAAAACTTTCACTTATTGAATTTCGAAATTGTTCAAAAAGTGTTTTAGTGACACATATTGGGTGAATGCTGTTTCATGGATCATGTCATATCACCGTGCATTTGTTCGAAAATCACAGTGCGAAAATTACTAATTCACTAACATGTTGAATTAAATTTAACTTTATTAGACCGTTAAAGTAGTACAGTACCGATGCCTTATAGAGGAGAGAATTACACTCCACGGTGTTTAAATAAGCAAAGCGAAGCCTTGGATGAGACTAAGCAACCCTTGCAGTTCCTTCCGTTCATTAGTAGGCATGAATTTGTGATATGGAAATCAGTGCCCTGGGAAACACTACCCAGAATAAACAAACAGGCTGTAGTTACATGGTGTTGTATAGATACACGGTAAAGATTAAACAAACAGGCTGTAGATACATGGTGTTGTATAGATACACGGTAAAGATTAAACAAACAGGCTGTAGATACATGGTGTAGTATAGATACACGGTAAAGATTAAACAAACAGGCTGTAGATACATGGTGTAGTATAGATACACGGTAAAGATTAAACAAACAGGCTGTAGATACATGTTGTAGTATAGATACACGGTAAAGATTAAACAAACAGGCTGTAGTTACATGGTGTAGTATAGATACACGGTAAAGATTAAACAAACAGGCTGTAGTTACATGGTGTAGTATAGATACACAGTAAAGATTAAACAAATAGGCTGTAGATACATGGTGTAGTATAGATACACAGTAGAGATTAAACAAATAGGCTGTAGATACATGGTGTAGTATAGATACACGGTGAAGATTAAACAAACAGGCTGTAGATACATGGTGTAGTATAGATAAGCAGTTTAAGCTGTTAATTTCTACATTCATTATAATGAAAGCATTCTAAAATACAATACTTCATCACGCACACTATCCACACAAAGCAAACTGGGAAGGGGTGGCACGTAGCTGGCACGCACGGGGGTTACGTTTCAATTAATTAGTAGGTATTAGCAGTTGTAAATGTTTATGAATTGGCAAATTGTTACAGAGTGATAAGTTCTGTTTAGCTAAGAAATGGTGGTGTAATTGGTAGGTATTTAATTCAATGGTTTAGGCATTAACCTTTGAAGAGGCCATCTAAAGGTAATAAATCTTAAGGTCGGAAGGTGATATTTATGACTTCATGACATGATAAAGTCTGGCAAAGGTATAGAATCTTTGTTGTAATTAAAGGGGTGTGACAATTAAAACTGAAGAAATATGTTGAAATTTAATTTTCTAAATAACTTCATTTTTTTCAACTATAAAATTAGAGCTGAAAAAAAAGTTAGAAAATATCAAGATTCAGGAATAAGTGAAAGAATGGAAGAACCAAGATTTCTAAACTTGAAGTATTTAAGACTTATAGTTATATCATTCCAATTACCATCACATTGCAACCACATTATTGCAGTTGCAACCACATTATTGCAGTTGCAATCACATTATTGCAGTTGCTATCACATTATTGCAGTTGCAATCACATTATTGCAGTTGCAATCACATTATTGCAGTTGCAATCACATTATTGCAGTTGCAATCACATTATTGCAGTTGCAATCACATTATTGCAGTTGCAATCACATTATTGCAGTTGCAATCATATTATTGCAGTTGCAATCACATTATTGCAGTTGCAATCACATTATTGCAGTTACAATCACATTATTGCAGTTGCAATCATATTATTGCAGTTGCAATCACACTATTGCAGTTGCAATCACATTATTGCAGTTGCAATCACATTATTGCAGTTGCAATCACATTATTGCAGTTGCAATCACATTATTGCAGTTGCAATCATATTATTGCAGTTGCAATCACATTATTGCAGTTGCAATCACATTATTGCAGTTGCAATCACATTATTGCAGTTACAATCACATTATTGCAGTTGCAATCATATTATTGCAGTTGCAATCATATTATTGCAGTTGCAATCACACTATTGCAGTTGCAATCACACTATTGCAGTTACAATCACATAATTGCAGTTGCAATCTCATTATTGCAGTTTTCACTCCCACATTCATCTCACTACCGTCTTTTAGTTATACATCAGCACTCTAGCACCAATTGCAGCAGCTCATCCAGCACTAAAACTGTCAGAGTTGAATCCTCTTCAAGCGATAGACTGAATATAGGCAGTAATGAGTGTTAGGCTCTACTGTACCACGTGACACATGCACGCTATGTATTTGGTACGAAGAAAAGGGGCACACCAGGCACTATGCAGTTAGAGACATCATCATCTCGGCAGATGATTAATTAATCACATCTTATAATTAATCACTTGGTGTGACACTCACAGAATACCAATCATCGATAATTAAACGTAAGATTTAGGGACAGATTACTCTGTTAATATGACGGAGATAAGTCTACGGTATCAATGTTCCATGTTACAGTAGAACTCATCTATAATGATATCCTGTATAGTGAATGAAATGCCATGAGTAAGGAAGTAGCCTGTACAGTGATCAAATTTTCAAAATATAGAAAATAGATTAATGAATATGGTAATATGTTCTGATATAATTTATTAAATTTTAGAATTGATAGTTTTCATAATAAGCAAAAAAAGTCATTTATATATTTTAAAATTCTGCATCTTGGTATAGATTTGAAATAATAGATAATATAAAAAATAATAAGTATGCATAGAGAAAATTTGTTTTCGAATAGTTATTACAGTATTTCTGGTATATTTCAATACCAGGCAAGAAGGATTTGTTCCTGGGATATTCTTATAATATCCCAGGAATAATTCCTTCTTGTTCGGTTAGTTCGGATTAGTAAGTAAGAACTAGTGATTAAATCACTTGATTAAAAATACAGTGAATTAAATTATGCCTAAAGTCTAGATAAAAGAAAGTCTATGTTATCGATAATTGAGCTGCAAAAGATGAGAGAAAAGATAAAATGAGAGAAAAGATAAGATGAGAGAAACGATAAAAATGAGAGAAAAAATAAAATGAGAGAAAAGATAAAATGAGAGAAAAAATAAAATGAGAGAAAAAATAAAATGAGAGAAAAGATAAAATGAGAGAAAAGATAAAAATGAGAGAAAAGATAAAAATGAGAGAAAAGATAAAAATGAGAGAAAAGATAAAATGAGAGAAAAGATAAAATGAGAGAAACGATAAAAATGAGAGAAAAGATAATATGAGAGAAAAGATAAAAATGAGAGAAAAGATAAAATGAGAGAAACGATAAAAATGAGAGAAAAGATAATATGAGAGAAAGGATAAAAATGAGAGAAAAGATAATATGAGAGAAAAGATAAAATGAGAGATAAGATAAAAATGAGAGAAAAGATAAAAATGAGAGAAAAGATAAAAATGAGAGAAAAGATAAAATGAGAGAAAAGATAAAATGAGAGAAACGATAAAAATGAGAGAAAAGATAATATGAGAGAAAAGATAAAAATGAGAGAAAAGATAAAATGAGAGAAACGATAAAAATGAGAGAAAAGATAATATGAGAGAAAAGATAAAAATGAGAGAAAAGATAATATGAGAGAAAAGATAAAAATGAGAGAAAAGATAAAAATGAGAGAAAAGATAAAATGAGAGAAAAGATAAAAATGAGAGAAAAGATAAAAATGAGAGAAAAGATAAAAATGAGAGAAAAGATAAAATGAGAGAAAAGATAAAATGAGAGAAAAGATAAAATGAGAGAAAAGATAAAATGAGAGAAAAGATAAAAATGAGAGAAAAGATAAAATGAGAGAAAAGATAAAATGAGAGAAAAGATAAAATGAGAGAAAAGATAAAAATGAGAGAAAAGATAAAATGAGAGAAAAGATAAAATGAGAGAAAAGATAAAATGAGAGAAATGATAGAATGAGAGAAAAGATAGAATGAGAGAAAAGATAGAATGAGAGAAAAGATAGAATGAGAGAAAAGATAAAATGAGAGAAAAGATAAAATGAGAGAAAAGATAAAATGAGAGAAAAGATAAAATGAGAGAAAAGATAAAATGAGAGAAAAGATAAAAATGAGAGAAAAGATAAAATGAGAGAAAAGATAAAATGAGAGAAAAGATAAAATGAGAGAAAAGATAAAATGAGAGAAAAGATAAAATGAGAGAAAAGATAAATTGAGAGAAAAGATAAAATGAGAGAAATGATAAAATGAGAGAAAAGATAAAATGAGAGAAAAGATAAAATGAGAGAAAAGATAAAATGAGAGATAGAGACATAAAAATGACCAAAATGAATTTAGAGATCACTCACCATATCAGTTAGAGACCACTCTCTATTTTAGTGATCAGTTAGAGATCACTCTCCATATCATTTTAGAGATCACTCTCCATATCAGTTAGAGATCACTCTCCATATCAGTTAGAGATCACTCTCCATATCAGTTAGAGATCACTCTCCATATCAGTTAGAGATCACTCTCCATATCAGTTAGAGATCACTCTCCATATCAGTTAGAGATCACTCTCTATTTTAGTGATCAGTTAGAGATCACTCTCCATATCAGTTTAGAGATCACTCTCCATATCAGTTTAGAGATCACTCTCCATATCAGTTAGAGATCACTCTCCATATCAGTTAGAGATCACTCTCCATATCAGTTAGAGATCACTCTCCATATCAGTTAGAGATCACTCTCCAAATCAGTTAGAGATCACTCTCCATATCAGTTAGAGATCACTCTCCATATCAGTTAGAGATCACTCTCCATATCAGTTTAGAGATCACTCTCCAAATCAGTTAGAGATCACTCTCCAAATCAGTTAGAGATCACTCTCCATATCAGTTAGAGATCACTCTCTATTTTAGTGATCAGTTAGAGTTAGGTATACCTATATCACCAATAAGGGCAACTGTAAACCTCCTGGTTGGCGACTCCCTTGTAGGGAGGCAAACCGGTAGGCGTTTCAAGCAGCTTCGCAGAGAAAATCGTGTTATGTCCCTCCCAGGCGCCAAAATTGATAGGGTTATAGATAAGATCGCTTCTCTCGATATGAACAGGGATGATACCCTAATAGTTTCTGTTGGTGGAAATGATCTGTTCATCAATAACAGAAAAAGTGGTCCAACTGAAAAAATAGTTGAGAACTATAAACAGCTTCTCAAAACTATCAAGACCAAGGTAAACCGGGGCATCATTGTGGGCCTCATACCTAGGAAGTATGCAACAGTGGAACAGTACAGTAAAGCTCTGTCATTAAACAAGCAACTGGGCTCCCTCTGCAAAACCCACAGTCTCAGGTACCTCGACCTGTGGTCCTTATTCTTCCGCAGAAACGACCTGTACTCCAAAGACGGCACCCACTTCAGTAACAAAGGAAGCACTTTGTTTGCCAAACATCTTGTTTCTAAGTTGTTCAGGCCACTGAAAGCGGATTAAAGATAATGACGGTTCAGCTTCAAATGGAAGATCAACAGGCAACAGTTACTAAACCCTTGGCAGTCAATACTTGCGTTGGTCAGACAACGCCTGGATGTGAAGCGTCGGGGTCTGTACATGCTAAGAGAAATCGCAGCCAGACAGTTACCCCTGAAAACGTTGTTGTTAAACGTCCAAGGAGGACCGTATGCCTTAATCCCCCATACCCTGACCCTGACCCTAATGACCCAAAAGATACTTCTGACCCAGAAGACTCTGACCCTGACTCGGGTTCAGGAGGGACCGCAGACTCTGGGGATCAGGGAAACTTGCAGGTGTCCGGAGACTCTCCCGAGATCTCCGGATAATTCTATTGAATGCTCGTTCCATCAGGAATAAGCTGCAGGAGTTTCGTTGCATGGTGGCTGTTGATTCGTACGACGTCATCTGCACCACAGAAACCTGGCTAAACACTGATGGAAGAGACTTTGATGGAGAGTATCATATGCCTGGTTACAAGATGTTCCACCGGGACAGAGGTAACAGAGCGGGTTGTGGAGTAATGATCTACGCACGATGTCACCTTCTTCCAGTACTCAAACCCATTAACTCACCACATGAGATGATGGGGATTGAGTTAAGGTCAAGCGTCACATTATACCTATATCTTCTCTACAGACCACCACATCAGACTAGAGCCAATGATCTCAATCTCTACGCTGCTTTGACAGATCTCCTGCAGGATGAAACGGCCGTTTTTCTAGGGGACTTTAACTGCAGAGTGGACTGGAACACGCGTATTTCAGATGGTGAAGGGGAGAGATTGATCGAATTTGCAAACGATAATTTCCTTACCCAGATGGTGCAGACTCCCACTAGAGGCAGCAACACACTAGACTTGGTATTTGCTACCGATACAGATCTCGTTTCTGAGGTCTCAGTTGGTGAATGCCTAGGTACCAGCGATCACCATGCCGTATCCTTCAGAGTGGGGGTCAAGGTAGAGCAAGAGCAGATCTCTCAGAGGAGCATACTGAACCTAATAAGAGCAGATTATGAAAGTTTTATCCGTAATTTGCAGGATCTTCCTCCCCAGCCCCCAGGTTCACCTGATCAGATGTGGCGGGGATTTAAAACAAGCTACATCTCTATCCAGGAAACTTGCATCCCGCGTAAGATGATAGGGGGTTCCAGGAAGGTTAATCCTAAATGGTTCTACAATGATCTTGGCAGAGCGATTAAGAGGAGAAAACTACTCTATGCCTCGGCCAGGTCAAACACTACATTGGAAAACCAGAGACTGCTTTTTGACCAGCGAAGGCTTGTCAAAAGACTAGTGAGGCAAGCTAAAATAGCGGAAGAACACCGGGTTGCGTTCGCATGTAGGGACAACCCGAAAGAGTTCTTCGCGTATGTAAATAGCAGAAAGCCCACTAGGAACCAAATAGGGCCCATCAAGACGAGTCAAGGAGTGTTGGTAGCCTCGGACTCGGAGATAGCAGCTGAACTTAACAGGTATTTCGTCAGTGTATTCACTAGGGAGGACGTGGCTAATACCCCTGACACTGTTATTATGTATGATGGGCCGAGAGCACTGACTGAAATCGTCTGTACTCTTGAAGAGGTAGAAGCTAAGCTTGACGTACTAGACCCGAACAAGGCTGCTGGACCTGATGGGTTCCTGCCGAAGATTATGAAGAATGTGAAGACCGGACTGATTGCGCATCTGCAGCCTATCTTCAATGTCTCTCTGGAGACAGGTGAGGTTCCTGACGACATGAAGATAGCACATGTGGCCCCGATCTTCAAGGCTGGAGACACCACGACTAGCAGCAATTACAGGCCGATCAGCCTGACGTCGGTTCCTGGCAAGCTGCTAGAGTCAATCATTAAGGACAGGGTTGTTGCTCACCTTGAATATCACAAACTCATAGGGAAAAGTCAGCATGGTTTTCTTCGTGGGAAATCATGTCTGACTAACCTATTAGAATTCTTTTTCTACGTCTTTAATGAACATGACAGAACCAGAGCAGTTGACATCGTGTATCTGGATTTCAAAAAGGCCTTTGACAAAGTACCCCACGGGCGGCTTTTAGTCAAGGTAGAGGCTATTGGAGTAAGAGGTCGCGTCCTGCAATGGATCAAATCGTGGCTGAGCGGCAGAAGACAGAGAGTGGTGATCAATGGAGTAGCATCTGGTTGGGGCTCCGTAACCTGCGGGGTTCCACAGGGATCTGTCCTTGGTCCACTGCTCTTTATCATCTACATCAACGATCTAGAGGTGGGGCTTGTCAGTAGAATTTCAAAATTCGCTGACGACACGAAGATTGGCATCAACGCCGCGGATTCAGCTGCCGTCAGAGAACTCCAGGGAGACCTGTTGAGAATTGGAGACTGGTCGGATTCGTGGCAGATGCCTTTTAACGTAAATAAGTGTAGAGTGCTCCATGCTGGTGCTCGGAACCTTGAAGCCAACTACACTTTGCTCGGGGCCCCTATCATGCCTACTGATGAACAAAGAGATCTCGGTATTCTGATCACCCGGGATCTGAAGTTCTCCAGACAGTGTTTGGATGCTGAAAAGAAGGCAAACAAGATCCTTGGATATATAAAGAGACAATTTACATACCGAAATAGGGAGACTGTACTCACCCTCTATAACTCCCTAGTAAGACCAATATTAGAGTATGCGGTCCAGTTCTGGTCGCCGACACTGCGCTCAGATGTCAAGCGACTGGAACAAGTACAGGCTCGGGCCACAAAACTTGTGCCAGAAATCCGCTTTAAGGGCTACGCTGGAAGATTGGAAGATCTAGGTCTTTTTACTCTAGAGCAGCGGCGTATGAGGGGTCACCTCACAGAGAGTTTTAAGATCCTTAGGGGATTCTCTGAGGTTGACCCCCATGACTACTTCGTTTTGTGCCAAAACGCCACCCGTAACCATGGGTGGAAGGTTGTTCCACCTCGGTTCGGCACTACCCAACTAGAGAATTTCATGCTGGTGAAAGTCTGCAACCTCTGGAACAGACTTCCAGCTGAAATTGTCAACAGTCCATCAGTTGACTCTTTTAAAAGACGCCTAGACGGGATTCTCCCTGGGCTTGATTACTGAGCTCAGGGTTTATCATGACCTCTTGTTTTGGCCTTTTCTGAGCAGGAGCAGATGTGTGACTGGTGGCGGTTGTTTTCTGTGCACCCCCCCAGACTTCAAATTTGCCCCTAGTGTCTACCTAGTGTAGAAAACACATTCTGCTCTTCTATATTTAAAGAGAAACCCTGGCGCCTTTACGTGGCGAGAGAGATCAGGTCACACCCTGCGTCCTGTCACCGTCTCAGGAACTGGTGGGTTTGACTGACCAAGTCCAGGTTAAAACTTGTAGTAGCCTATGATTGCACCCAAACTGTCTTCATACGCCTGCTGGAGGTTCTTCCTTCGTCAGGTTTGGGAGTACGATTTGAAGTGCATGGGCTCCAAGTGAGGAGTGATGGAGAGAGATTTACCATGCTCCGTTAGTATCCCTACGTTGAGCAGCGCAGCTGGCTGTGCACAGGGGCCATCCTTGGATGAGCATATTGTGCTTTTTGAAGGTCCCTTTATCCTTGTGACTCCTTGTGACACTCTCCATATCAGTTTAGAGATCACTCTCCATATCAGTTAGAGATCACTCTCCATATCAGTTAGAGATCACTCTCCATATCAGTTTAGAGATCACTCTCCATATCAGTTAGAGATCACTCTCCATATCAGTTAGAGATCACTCTTCATATCAGTTTAGAGATCACTCTCCATATCAGTTAGAGATCACTCTCCATATCAGTTAGAGATCACTCTCCATATCAGTTAGAGATCACTCTCCATATCAGTTAGAGATCACTCTCCATATCAGTTAGAGATCACTCTCCATATCAGTTAGAGATCACTCTCCAAATCAGTTAGAGATCTCTCTCCATATCAGTTAAAGATCACTCTCCATATCAGTTTAGAGATCACTCTCCATATCAGTTAAAGATCACTCTCCATATCAGTTTAGAGATCACTTTCCATATCAGTTTAGAGATCACTCTCCATATCAGTTTAGAGATCACTTTCCATATCAGTTTAGAGATCACTCTCCATATCAGTTAGAGATCACTCTCCATATCAGTTAGAGATCACTCTCCATATCAGTTAGAGATCACTCTCCAAATCAGTTAGAGATCACTCTCCATATCAGTTAAAGATCACTCTCCATATCAGTTTAGAGATCACTCTCCATATCAGTTAGAGATCACTCTCCATATCAGTTAGAGATCACTCTCCATATCAGTTAGAGATCACTCTCCAAATCAGTTTATAGATCACTCACTAAATCTCTTTAGTGATCAGAGAGTTGATATGTCGAATTGGGTTTGGCTTTCAGACAGGTTAGACGATTGGATTTCAATGATTTTCAATTGACTTTCATCAGCTGATATTGATAAGTTATTGATTCGAAATGTTATTTGCGGTGTATTGGAAGTTTACGTCAAAATGTTTATGAACATTTCATTTAGATTAAAAAAATAATAGAAAAAATAAATAAAGACAGAACACAAACATTAGAATAATTATCTAGTTTTGATAATCATTCTGTATATTTTAGCACATGTATAGATGTGTAGTTTAACACATGTGAGTAATTCCAGACATGTATTAACATGTGTAACACATATATTTCTGTGTAGTTTAACATATATGTGTAGTTTAATACATCTGTGTAGTTTAACACATCTGTGTAGTTTAACACATGTGTGTAGTTTAACACATGTGTGTAGTTTAACACAAGTGTGTAGTTTAACACAAGTGTGTAGTTTAACACAAGTGTGTAGTTTAACACATCTGTGTAGTTTAACACATCTGTGTAGTTTAACACATCTGTGTAGTTTAACACATCTGTGTAGTTTAACACATCTGTGTAGTTTAACACATCTGTGTAGTTTAACACATATGTGTAGTTTAACACATATGTGTAGTTTAACACATATGTGTAGTTTAACACATATGTGTAGTTTAACACATATGTGTAGTTTAACACATATGTGTAGTTTAACACATATGTGTAGTTTAACACATATGTGTAGTTTAACACATATGTGTAGTTTAACACATATGTGTAGTTTAACACATATGTGTAGTTTAACACATATGTGTAGTTTAACACATCTGTGTAGTTTAACACATATGTGTAGTTTAACACATCTGTGTAGTTTAACACATATGTGTAGTTTAACACATATGTGTAGTTTAACACATATGTGTAGTTTAACACATATGTGTAGTTTAACACATCTGTGTAGTTTAACACATATGTGTAGTTTAACACATATGTGTAGTTTAACACATATGTGTAGTTTAACACATATGTGTAGTTTAACACATGTGTGTAGTTTAACACATCTGTGTAGTTTAACACATGTGTGTATTTATGTGTTCTTTTCAAAGAGAGAGGCCGTTCCTATCGTTTGATGAGCGATGGAATTCCAATCTATTTCAGTCTATAGCCAAACTGGAATACTATTTGAAGAAGGAATGGCCTGGAACACTGGCATTGGTGGCTGGTTGGAATTCAATTTACTTGACTACACTCGCTATCAAAGAAAGAACGTGTAAGAACGAGTAGAACTTCACTCGCTATCAAAGAAAGAACGTGTAAGAACGAGTAGAACTGCACTCGCTATCAAAGAAAGAACGAGTAGAACTACACTCCTATCAAAGAAAGAACGTGTAAGAACGAGTAGAACTACACTCCTATCAAAGAAAGAACGTGTAAGAACGACTAGAACTACACTTGCTATCAAAGAAAGAACGTGTAAGAACGACTAGAACTACACTCGCTAGCAAAGAAAGAACGTGTAAGAACGAGTAGAACTACACTCGCTATCTAGGAAAGAACGTGTAAGAACGAGTAGAACTACACTCACTATCAAAGAAAGAACGTGTAAGAACGACTAGAACTACACTCGCTATCAAAGAAAGAACGTGTATACTTTAGAGCTATTATGGAACTATGAATGAAGAACATGTAGAACTAGAAACAATGGAACTACGTGCTGGATGAACGTGATGCTTAGAAAGAATATCAGAGGAAAAGGTATGGAGTGAAAATATATTATATAAAGTAACCAATCGCTATATCACCATTAACAGTCACCACTCTCCAATCACCACTTACCACCTCTCCAATCACCATTCACCATCTATCCACTCACCACTCTCCACTCACCACTCTCCACTCATCACTCTCTACTCATCATCTTTCAATTCACCACAATCAACTCGCAATCACCACTCTCCACTCACCATCTTTTCACTCACCACTCCCCACTTTCCACTCTCCATTCCCCACTCACAATCACCACCTCTCCACTCACCACTCACCAGTCTCAAGTTTCCCAATGCATCCCGACTCTAATCTACTATGTAAATTTCCCCTACAATTGCTCAAACTTCCCGATATCCTCATTCCGAATTTCGAAGAGGAAAAATAATAATGTTGAAAAGTTAGGCTGAAATTACTCGAGAAGAATATTAGGCCTAAAAAAGAGAAAGCAACGGCCTAATTTTGTAAATTGAAAAACTGTATTATTATGCAGCAGCGGCCCTGAAGTCAGTCTTGATGTAATAGAAACAACGTAACGGTGATGAGAAACGTCAGTCACTGGGGTAATTACCATAAAGTAACCGACAGGTAACTGGAGTAATTACCGTAAAGTAACTGAAATACTAGGGGCAATTACTGTAGAGTAACTGTAACTCTGGCAGTAATTACCGTAGAGTAACTGTAACTCTGGCAGTAATTACCGTAGAGTAACTGTAACTCTGGCAGTAATTACCGTTGAGTAACTGTAACTCTGGAAGTAACTACCGTAGAGTAACTGTAACTCTGAAAGTAATTACCGTAGAGTAACTGTAACTCTGAAAGTAATTACCGTAGAGTAACTGTAACTCTAGCAACAATTACCGTAGAGTAACTGTAACTCTGAAAGTAATTACCGTAGAGTAACTGTAACTCTAGCAACAATTACCGTAGAGTAACTGTAACGCTGCCAGTAATTACCGTAGATTTTAATTGCTGAACATTTCTTCCAAATAATTTGCATCAAATGTAACCGCTAAATATCACAATTAAAAAACAATTGCCTTCTTTTTAGATACTATAATTATGAATAATACCCATTAAATTGTTCATATAAATTATAATTGAATACACATTGAATTGTTCATAAATATTATAATTAAATACCCATTAATTGTTCATAAATATTATAATTGAATACCCATTAATTGTTCATAAATATTATAATTGAATACCCATTAAATTGTTCATAAATATTATAAATAGCAATTGCAATGTTTCTTCACCGCATTTAAGTTTTATCCCTCAGGTTTAGAGTCACTTAATCACTTCATACCTCAGCTGTCATACCTGACAGATGATAGGGCCTGTAATCCCCTGGGGAATTGTACCGTGGTGGTGATCCAACTGACACCCTTTAATTGAAAAGGACGGACTCTGTCCCTTCTTTCAAGGACAAGTACAATCGGTAGGTGGGACAAGTTGAGAAAAGGACATTGGAAATAGAAGGAGGGGGATATTTTCGATTTATAGGGTACGTTCTGAGATACCGAATCGTTCCACATTTTCGACCATGTAAGAAAAAGTAAATAATATTGATTTAATTAAATAAGTGGAATACATGATTCCTGTAACTTTTATTTCAATTATACCAAATGAATTTTTTTTATTAACATTGTTAATAAACAGTCTTATTCGATCGAGAACGTTGAACCGTCCGATAATTCAGAGTATGCCCTAAATTAATCAAAATAATTTTGTATTAATATGTGTAGAACATTATGTGAAAGAATTCGAATGAACTGAAATGTAATAAAAAAGACTTACTGTACATACCTTACATACATTTATAAATTAAAGTGATATTAAATAGCTTTAACATAATTTACTAATTAGTTTAAATCAGTACATCTATATTTAATAAAGAGAGCTACTATAAAATAATAAACTCCTCTGTAACGGTACAAACACTTGGGAGGGAATAAATAAAACTGACACCCCTCACTTCGGGACAACTTCTCAAATTTGTTTTGAGAGAAGAAGTCTAAGCCGTCAAAATGAAATAGAGAGGGGAGATGAAACCTCTCATGCGAGGATGAGATGGGAGAAGATATGAGAGGATGATGGATTTTGAAGATATCGAAAAAGAGGCACATGAAATTATACAGCAGTCGATGATGAGGAGACATTGGGAGATTTTCTTTTGCGATGAAAAAAGTCATCCAGGGTAATATCCAAGTTATTGAACGGTTCCACTTTAGGACCATGCATAAAATATATAATTTATTATTTCAAACTAGTTATTTTAATTGGTATCCATGATACCTGCAGGTATCATGGATACCAATTAAAATAACTAGTTTATATGTCAATTTATATTTATTTTGTCATATATGCTCGAAAATGTCACCAAATGTATTCTATAATTTTGATTTAGTGCATAATGAACCAAAATGTAAATATATATATTTCCTAATTATATTCATATTGTATTAGCATCAACGATATTCTAATGAAATAAATATGTTAGACGAGAACTGAAGAATTTACCGTGATGGAATACTTTTATTGTAGGAAAAAAAAACAAAAAAATAATTGATAATACTTATTATTTAACTATAAAATTAATAATAAACTCATTAATCATTCATTACAAGAACCTATGCACATTAAGGAAATATGTTGGTAATGATTAATAGATTTATACACAGAACATTGAAGAGTGTTCTTATCGAACAATAAGCCTATATAATAGTAAGGATATTAGTGCTTTATATAATAGATGCTTTCTTATGATTCATAGCAAAGTTTCCTTTAGAACTTAAGATACACAAGATATAACCACCAAAACTCTGTGAACAATGATAAAAACAATACTTTGTGGGACATTATGAGGTCATTTATCACAGGTCTGCTCCTGATCACCACTTTTGTTATGGAAATGCTTGCTATTTATGGATAAATTCCATAGAGGAAGAGCAGTCTTGTGGAAATGACGACATCTATGGATAAATTCCACAGGAGATTAATATATATGAGGGGGTTTCTATAGAGTATTATATTAATAATTAATGAGCTATTTGTTATGAAGTTACTATGAAGAGTCGCAAAGAAAAGTACAATAGACTGAGAAATTTGATCTTATAAACATGTGAGTAAGAATATGAACCACTTTAATTTATGTTTATAAATGTTATTAGGTATAAAATAGAAGATTCGCATCTAAAATATCGAAGGCAATGAATTATTAAACATTCAATGGAAAAACTGTATTTTATTTATTCAAAAGTGTGCTATTTTGATCACCCTCAAAATAAATTAACTTCATTTAAGAATTCAGGCGCTTATGAAGATAAAAACTCTGATGATTTCAAAACTTGTTACAAATTTTTGAACATTAAAACTGATTCAAAATTATTTTCATTGAATTTTTACAGTTCCTAATCCACACAAACCACTCTTAATCCATTAAATGCCATACAAACCACTCTTAATCCATTAAATGCCATACAAACCACTCTTAATCCATTAAATGCCATACAAACCACTCTTAATCCATTAAATGCCATACAAACCACTCTTAATCCATTAAATGCCATACAAACCACTCTTAATCCAGTAAATGCCATACAAACCACTCTTAATCCAGTAAATACCACACAAACCACTCCTAATCCACACAAACCACTCCCAATCCACACAAACTACTCCCAATCCACACAAACCACTCCTAATCCACACAAACCACTCCCAATCCACACAAACTACTCCCAATCCACACAAACTACTCCCAATCCACACAAACTACTCCCAATCCACACAAACTACTCCCAATCCACACAAACTACTCCCAATCCACACAAACCACTCCCAATCCACACAAACCACTCCCAATCCACACAAACTATTCCCAATCCACACAAACCACTCCCAATCCACAAATCCCTCTTACTCCAGTAAATACCACACACATACACACCGTGTGTAACAACCTTGGTTGTCACAGTTCAATCAATGGTATGAAAGCACACACACAATCTGTACCGTGCACTGCGCCCTGTCATTATGGAGCGCTGTTGTCAAATGATTAGAGAGAAACTGCAACTTCAAACGCTACCGACAATGCAGTAGTTAAGGCCAGCATTGATGTGTCACGTCGTTAGCAAGACTATACCTCTATCGGTATGTGTTATACTTCTATCGGTATGAGGTGTTAGCTATCGGTATGAAGACTATACCTCTATCGGTATGTGTTATACTTCTATCGGTATGAGGTGTTAGCTATCGGTATGAAGACTATACCTCTATCGGTATGTGTTATACTTCTATCGGTATGAGGTGTTAGCTATCGGTATGAAGACTATACCTCTATCGGTATGAGGTGTAAGCTATCGGTATGTTATACTTTTATAGGTATGTTATACCTCTATCGGTATGAGGTGTAATTCATAAATGTGTTTACAGGTTAAGCTCGTACAACGGACAGTATATGTTCCGGAAAGAAATGTCCACTATGCCAAGCAATGGACGCTATGTGCAAGTGAAGTTTTACTTCAGTTGGGGATTTTAACTTTGTAAATTTTCTTTAACAGCATTCAATGAAACACTAATGATGGTGAACAATATCAGATTACTATTAAATGTTATTATTAAATGAATATTTACATGATAATCTTATAATATTTATAACTTACACATATAAATGTACGAAATAAAAAGGTAGGTATAACTGTAACCGTTTTATAATATAGAATAGTTACACCTCTTTTATTTTCTATAGAAGTTTTCTAATCAAAGAAAATGTGGCGGAAAAGGGTAACAAAATCAAAATAATGAAAATCGAAAAAACAATACATTAAAGCAGGGTGGGCAAATGCAGCACTCAGTACTATTTTGGCCCTCAGCGCGGCTCAACTGCCCACCAGGGAAAAAGTGCATTGTTTTCTTTCTAAGAAAATTTAAAATTTTTAGCCCTGACTGCTTTATAAATTAAAAGGATAATATAGAAGAGGATGGTCAACTAATTGAAGAACAGTATATTTGTAATGACCTTGATACTTTGATAGTCAATGTTATCCGTTAATAAGGTATTTTTTGTTCATTAATTGTTACAATAGTGCCGATGTTTCATTTATTCACCTCTGTCTCTTTTTATCTGGATTAGTTAATTTTATATCTTTCATACGCTTGTCTTAGGATATCCAAACACTGTGGTGAAAATTTATGCAATCTCTTTTAATTATCTTTTTTAATACGTTAGGCAGCAATAGTAATTTATCCTGTGAATTTATGAGTTACTTATGCAAGGTAGCTTATTTTTATTTTTATTGTGAATAATTTTCACATGAAGAAAAAATTATTATACATCATTTATTAATTCTTTTTAATGCAAATGATAAATCTACTACCAATATTTATGCACAAAATATTTACCGTTGTACATGTACGTTGTTCAATTAAATCTACCACCTCATTATATAATTACTCAGTATCCCCAGTAATTTAGAAAACGAAAAGAAAATTGGCACTTAGATTCCATCTTTCGGCACTGAAAAACACAACATGTGCCACCCCTGCATTAAAGTGTTGATTGTAGTTATGCAAATTGTAACTAAATATAATCAATGTTTGACTAGATACTTGATAGACAAATAAAATATTTGATAAACCACATAATTTAAAGAGATCGTTGTAACGACCTGCATGTCCGGTAGAACGGACAATTTTTTTCCTTTTTAGAGAGTGTCCGTTTAAATATCGTCTGTTGTACGAGCTTTACCTGTTTAATCATCGATAGTCAGTTCTATATCGGTGATTAAAATCAATGATATGAAGATCATCAATGACGATAATTAAGCCGTCGGAATTGAATCGTTATTAATCATTTAATACGGTTATAGTCTAATGTTTCTTATAGGAATTTCGTGACGATATTGTCTGAAACTTTAATATTTTTACGATAATATCAAAAAATGAAAATTCTTGCTGTCATCGGGAAAATTATTAATAAGTATTCAATTCTTTCGGAGAATTGCTTGGGTAAGTTCCAAGTTACCGAACAGTTCCATATTACCGACTATAAATTTTTTTTTTTACCATCTTAATTGGTATCAATGATACCTGCAGGTATCATGGATACCAACTAAGATAACGAGTTAAAATGTAAATAATTTTTATCTATTACATGGTCGATAATGTGGAACTGTTCCATAACTTGGACCATACCCCAGGAATCACTCACGTCAGTTCGCAAGGGTTAATCAAGTTCATTTTATGGACTGAATCGAAAGTTTCTTTTCTTCGAAGTTCCCTTCAAAAATAAGAAAAATAAGTGAATTAACAGAATCTTCGCGAAGAAAAGTGTTCGGGGCGGCTGGAGATCTGAAATTCAAATCATCAATAATTTATTAATGTATTCAAGAAAGGTTTAATTTCTGGCTAAAGTTTTTGAAAAACAAAAAGAAAAGTTTGAAATTAACTGTGAAGAGTTAATTATTAGAAAAATATTATTCAACATTCAAAATTGTTACAGTACAACCTAGGGTAAGTTCTTAATTATCGGTCAATTTCACATTTTCGGATACGTAAGAAAAAACGATAAAATATTAATGTATTAAATATTATTATATCATTTTTTCTTACGTGTCCGAAAATATAGAATTGACCGATAATTAAGAACTTCCCAGGCAACAAGGATTTGTTCCTGGGAAATTAAGGGAATATCTCAGGAATATATCCTTCTTCCCTGGGTTATTCCCTTAATATCCCAGGAATAAAGCTTGCTGCCTGGGCTACGCTCCAACGTTCGGGAATGTTTTTTTTTTTCAAAATAAAAAATGCACAATTAACTATGGAACATAAATTAATATTATCACAGTTACAATTTATAGAAAAAAATAACGATTTACATCCAATAAACTCAAGGAAGAAATCAGTGTTCCGCAAAAGTGATGTATAATATACTTACATTAAAGATTTAATATTCCTACAATAGAACCTATATTAGTCCGGAATATTTTTTTAAAGAAAAAACTCCTAGTTTAACGATGGGATCCGATTTACATCCAAAAAAACAGAAGAAACAAATCAGTGTTCTAGAAAAGTGTATTTCCCACAATACTCTACGGAATCACACACCATATTCCAGCAGTGTGTATAATGCGTAGGACTATTTTGGCAGGAAATAATAAGAAAGTTTTCGGTAGGAAGTTAGGCCTCCATATGAGTCTGAAGGGTCGACACCTGGACGTCTCTTTTCACACGGAAAATACAAAGAAACTCTTATTAAAAATATGAAAGAAGAACACAAAACTCGCCAAATTAAAAGAAGTAAATTAACTACGGATCGCTGGAGGTGAACGCTTTACCCTCGCAAATTAAGAACTGTGTATTGTAGTAAATAAAAGAATTGTGTATTGTAGTAAATAAAAGAATTGTGTATTGTAGTAAATAAAAGAATTGTGTATTGTAGTAAATAAATGAATTGTGTATTGTAGTAAATAAAAGAATTGTGTATTGTAGTAAATAAAAGAATTGTGTATTGTAGTAAATAAAAGAATTGTGTATTGTAGTAAATAAAAGAATTGTGTATTGAAGTAAATAAAAGAATTGTGTATTGTAGTAAATAAAAGAATTGTGTATTGTAGTAAATAAAAGAATTGTGTATTGTAGTAAATAAATGAATTGTGTATTGTAGTAAATAAAAGAATTGTGCATTGTAGTAAATAAAAGAATTGTGTATTGTAGTAAATAAAAGAATTGTGTATTGTAGTAAATAAAAGAATTGTGTATTGAAGTAAATAAAAGAATTGTGTATTGTAGTAAATAAAAGAATTGTGTATTGTAGTAAATAAAAGAATTGTGTATTGTAGTAAATAAAAGAATTGTATATTGTAGTAAATAAAAGAATTGTGTATTGTAGTAAATAAAAGAATTGTGTATTGTAGTAAATAAAAGAATTGTGTATTGTAGTAAATAAAAGAATTGTGTATTGTAGTAAATAAAAGAATTGTGTATTGTAGTAAATAAAAGAATTGTGTATTGTAGTAAATAAAAGAATTGTGTATTGAAGTAAATAAAAGAATTGTGTATTGTAGTAAATAAAAGAATTGTGTATTGTAGTAAATAAAAGAATTGTGTATTGTAGTAAATAAAAGAATTGTGTATTGTAGTAAATAAAAGAATTGTGTATTGTAGTAAATAAAAGAATTGTGTATTGTAGTAAATAAAAGAATTGTGTATTGTAGTAAATAAAAGAGCAGCCCAGTTGCGAAATACGACTCCTTTGAAATACATAAATTCGATCCGACTCCTCATTTGAATTCAATAATAATTAGAATAAATATAATAACAAATTTTTGTATCATAGTTACGGCAAACTATTCCAACTTATTTACGTGATTGTTTCAAACATTTGATGACGGATATCTAATTTTATTTATAGTTTAAAATAGGATATTTCATTGTATTTATAGTTTAAAAAAGGATATTTAGTTGTATTATAAGGTTTAATAAATTACACTTATTGAATTTTACTTAAATTGAATGGTATAAACATAGAAAGGCTTATTGCTGTTCAATTGAAGGTAGGTTAGGTTGGTCTTTCGTTTCGTATAACAGGAGGAGTCGTGTTTCGTGACAGCCATCATTAAAAACACACAATAACCCTTATTATCAATTGGAAGGAGTCGTATTTCGCAACTGAGCCAAAAGAGCTAAGTATCAAACTGTAAGAGTTACGTACTGTAGAAAAGAAAAGTTACGTATTGTAAATGTAATGTAAATTAAGAGCTACCTAATGTAATAAATAAGAACCAAGTATTGTAGTAGAGAATAGCTAGGCATTAAATAAAAATATTCCTCTGCTAATAATTTCTTTAGTGTATATTACATGAAATATAAATCAATAATAAAAATCAACCTTTCAGTTTTACATATGAGTGCCACATCTGTTAGTAACTGTTCACGGGCCTACAGGGGCTCTATCCTGAGCTGTGTGTGGTGAATGGAAGAGAGGTGGCTAGCGTTCGAACAAAACTGTTGTAATTTGGATTATAAATGGTCTCTTTTTCCCATTTTCTCCATGTCAATATTTTTTTAACGCTATTTACAGTTTTAGGGGATAACACTAGGGTTATGCTCTTCTTATATTTTTTTCTTAGGTAGACTCGTAGGCTTCGTTAGCTATCACCTCTTCATTTTCCTCTTACTTTCGTGAGTGCAGTTACTAGTGCTTGTGTCCCTTATCGTCACATTCCTTGGTGACTGCATTCACTGATAAGCTTTTCTGCATCCATGAGCATTGTCACAGGGGTGAAATTTAGCGGGGTGGAATATACCGGTGTCGAGATTACCGGGTAGAATTTACCTGGTTGGGATATATCCGGGGTGAAATATACCGGAGTAGCACTTATCGGGAAGGAATATATCGGAGTAGCACTTACCGGGAAGGAATATACCGGAGTAGCACTTACCGGGAAGGAATATACCGGAGTAGCACTTACCGGGGAGGAATATACCGGGGTAGCACTTACCGGGGTTGGATTTACAGGGATGAAATATACCGTGGTGGAATATACCGGGTGGAACTTACTGGGGTCGACTGTTCAAGAGTGGAACTTACCGGGATGGAATATACCGGGATGGAATATACCGGGGTGGAATATACCGGGGTGGAATATAACAGGGTGGAATATACCTATTACCCAAATCAGTATATGTATCTCTGTGTAGTACAAGCCAGACTGTCAATAGTGGCAGGTTTGCCGTAGCTGCAGTCAATTATCGGGCATATTAGATTTGATGGTAAATGGCAAAGGCATTTGACAAGAAGTAATCTAAAGGATGGAGATTGGTAGCGGGGGCACACAAAAGATCTCCCGTAGCTATGATTGAGAGAGGGGGCGCAGATCCCTTTGCCTCCAGTCCCAGAGGGGGAGGAAGAACTTCAAAATATTTACCATCTCGGTGAAAACATGATAGGTTCGTATGATTGAGTCAAGTAGTTACCTAAGGTAGTTCAACTTTAGAGAGATGTAGCAAATAGATTAATTCGATTTAGACGACCAATTTCTTTCTATTTTAGCTAAAGTTAATGTAATTAATTATTTACAGAGGGTATGATTGAAATACGTATTTGTTTGATAGTAACTAACAGTCCAAGAAAACAATTAAATGTACTAAATTTGTATTTAGAATTTTCAAAGTGGATTTAATAATAAATAACAAGGTACTACAACAATCTATCCACCATATAACTTCAAATACATTGAAGAACCTATTCATTTTCACAAAGAATATTAATTTCATAACTAAAGAAGCACTCATATATTGATAGGCTATAGAAAAACTGTATGACGTGATACATGAAACACTAAAATGCTACACGGTTCACTAAGGAGGCAGGCTGATGATCACCAAAGACAGTGCATTTAGAGACAAGGACATTTAGGACATTTAGAGAGTGCTAATGTCAGTCACAACTTCCAACTACGGACTTCAAGATCTACTAAACTTGGGACGCAATGGCCGAAACACATGAGACGAGGTGATATCTCTGCTCCGAATGGGTGCCAAAGTACCAAACTTAGCCTTATTTCATTCCGAAATTAGCGCATATTGTCCTATGGAGGAGAGTAAAGGAGTTACGAGACTATTTATTATGGAAGGTAGTTCACTACAGAGGAGTCATTATTTAATTAATATTGCGACAAAGTGGATTGTAAAGTAGGTACTGTAAATGCTGGACTAGTACAATGATGTCTAAAACAATCCAGTACTGTAAGTGCTGGACTAGTACAATGATGTACAAAGCAATCCAGTACTGTAAGTGCTGGACTAGTACAATGATGTACAAAGCAATCCAGTACTGTAAGTGCTGGACTAGTACAATGATGTACAAAGCAATCCAGTACTGTAAGTGCTGGACTAGTACAATGATGTACAAAGCAATCCAGTACTGTAAGTGCTGGACTAGTACAATGATGTACAAAGCAATCCAGTACTGTAAGTGCTGGACTAGTACAATGATGTACAAAGCAATCCAGTACTGTAAGTGCTGGACTAGTACAATGATGTACAAAGCAATCCAGTACTGTAAGTGCTGGACTAGTACAATGATGTACAAAGCAATCCAGTACTGTAAGTGCTAGACTAGTACAATGATGTCCAAAACAATCCAGTACTGTAAGTGCTAGACTAGTACAATGATGTCCAAAACAATCCAGTACTGTAAGTGCTGGACTAGTACAATCACCACCAAATTTCACAACATTCAATACATACTCGGTTCTTTTTCTGAAATACCTACCATTTTGTGTTTCAGAAGTAGCACCAAGAGTATTTCCTTAACAAAGTCTTAATGGGCAGACATGAAGTCAATCGAAGGTGATTACGTACACTATTAGTCCGTGGACTTAGAGCGGAAGAACAGCTACCTAGACAAATGGTTCTGAAGGGATAAACCGCAACGCCACCTAGAGCTTACCAACACCTTATCATTGATACTAATTAATAATGATATCTTTAGATAGATTATCACTAGGGTTGTGAAAATAGGCTTTTGAAATCATATATATTAAGAATATCATAGACGAAATGAAATGGTATGAAATACTGTATACCGCTGATGTAAAACAATTCAATACTGTTTAACTTTCTCAGTGTAAACTATAATATTTTCAGGATCTATAATTTTAAAAGCATATTGTCACAAGCCTACTCATCACTATATTTAGAACCCAATAGAGTGGGGTAGGTACATGACGAGGTCTTGATGAGAGAATGTGAAATAACAACCCTAATCTAACTAGTCGGTGGAGCTTGAACAGTTTTAATTAGTTAATTTGTATGTGATTGTATCAGTAATTATGTAATTAATTCAAAGGCAATGAAGAAAAGGACTGAGAATTGAAAAAAATATCTTAGACGTTTCTTGATATTTCGTGAAAATCGAATAGGGATGTCCAGAGTTATTGGACAGTTTCTCATTTTCGATCATGTAATGAAAAATATCTATAATTATTATTTACATTTCTATTATAATTGGAAAATAATAAATATTTATATATATTTTTTTATGATCGAAGATGAGGAACCGTTCAATAACTCGTATCAAACCCTAGCGTACACCTTTCAGGGATAGTACAGTGGGTAAAGTCCAGTACAATTATTTAGTGTATATGGGAGCAATAAGAAATTATCAAATAATAACAATAAAACCCTAATCCTGATAATATTTCTCTACAACTTATTTAAACACAGTCGGTGTTCCTCACCGAGAGATCGATTAACTAAGGACATAAAATAGGGTAAGGAAATCTATCTCCTAGGTACAATCTAGGGGAGGAACTCCATTAGTTCCCCAGATCTCCTCTTTGGGACCATTAATTTCAAACACTCGATCTGATGTCACTACAAAATATCTGAATTTGGGGAAAATGTCCACTAACTGATTACAAGAGGTGTAATTTATATCAGAGGTGTAAGCCTATAAGAATTATTAATAAATTACAAGAGGTGTAGTTTATATCAGAGGTGTAAGCCTATAGGAATTATTAATAAATTACAAGAGGTGTAATTTATTTCAGAGGTGTAAGCCTATAGGAATTATTAATAAATTACAAGAGGTGTAGTTTATATCAGAGGTGTAAGCCTATAGGATTTATTAATAAATTACAAAAGGTGTAATTTATATCAGAGGTGTAAGCCTATAGGAATTATTAATAATTTACAAGAGGTGTAATTTATATCAGAGATGTAAGCCTATAGGAATTATTAATAATTTACAAGAGGTGTAATTTATATCAGAGGTGTAAGCCTATAGGAATTATTAATAATTTACAAGAGGTGTAATTTATATCAGAGGTGTAAGCCTATAGTAATTATTAATAAATTACAAGAGGTGTAATTTATACCAAAGGTATAATTCTTTAGCTCTACAGGAATTATAATCAGAAAATTACTCTAAAAATGATAATAGTATTGTTTTAGATTTAAAGGTACAGAGATTATTTATGTTTTTTCAACATTCTCTAAAAAAAAATTAGGGTAAAAGATCAATAACTGAACTATATTTAGTATTAATTGCATAAAACATTAGTTTCATTTTTTTGTCAATAAATGTTTGGAAAATTTGGAAAAATTCCATACCCAGTATACCATTTTTTGTAAATTCCTTCAAATTTCGCATATTTACTTGAAGTAGATAATTTTGTTCAAATTAATTCTCTTGGATTGAGTATAAAAGTGCTAGCAAATAGCGACTTGGATTTGATAGTCGTGAGTCAGAAGTCTCGGGAGTTTCGACGTAAGGTTCCAGCGGAGAAAATCATCACTCAAACGGGTCAAATTTCCGACACAAAATCGATGGGTAGCGATTAGTGTGAAAAGGGAGGAAAATGAAGAGGAAAGAGTGGAGGAAAGGTGGAGGAAAATGAAGAAGAAAGAGTGGAGGAAAGGTGGAGGAAAATGAAGAGGAAAGAGTGGAGGAAAATGAAGAGGAAAGAGTGGAGGAAAGGTGGAGGAAAATGAAGAAGAAAGAGTGGAGGAAAGGTGGAGGAAAATGAAGAGGAAAGAGTGGAGGAAAGATGGAGGAAAATGAAGAAGAAAGAGTGGAGGAAAGATGGAGGAAAATGAAGAGGGAAGGTGGAGGAAAATGAAGAGGAAAGAGTGGAGGAAAGGTAGAGGAAAATGAAGAGGAAAGAGTGGAGGAAAGGTGGAGGAAAATGAAGAAGAAAGAGTGGAGGAAAGGTGGAGGAAAATGAAGAGGAAAGAGTGGAGGAAAGGTGGAGGAAAATGAAGAAGAAAGAGTGGAGGAAAATGAAGAGGAAAGAGTGGAGGAAAGGTGGAGCAAAATGAAGAGGAAAGAGTGGAGGAAAGGTGGAGGAAAATGAAGAGGAAAGAGTGGAGGAAAGGTGGAGGAAAATGAAGAAGAAAGAGTGGAGGAAAGGTGGAGGAAAATGAAGAGGAAAGAGTGGAGGAAAGGTGGAGGAAAATGAAGAGGAAAGAGTGGAGGAAAGGTGGAGGAAAATGAAGAAGAAAGAGTGGAGGAAAGATGGAGGAAAATGAAGAGGGAAGGTGGAGGAAAATGAAGAGGAAAGAGTGGAGGAAAGGTGGAGGAAAATGAAGAAGAAAGAGTGGAGGAAAGGTGGAGGAAAATGAAGAAGAGAGAGTGGAGGAAAGGTGGAGGAGAATGAAGAGGAAAGAGTGGAGGAAAGGTGGAGGAAAATGAAGAAGAAAGAGTGGAGGAAAGGTGGAGGAAAGGGAGGATGAAGTGGAGGAATGGGAGGATGAAGGGGAGGAAAGGGAGGATGAAGTGGAGGAAAGGGAGGATGAAGTGGAGGAAAGGGAGGATGAAGTGGAGGAAAGGGAGGACGGAGTGGAGAAAAGATAGATTAAAGTGGAGGAAAGAGAGGATGGAAGAGTATATAATGTGGTGCAATATCTAGACAAATGACCAGTAAAGACTTTTTGGATCGGAACGTTGAAAACATTTTTTATTAAATATATTTTGCATTATATCTGAAAATTCATTTTTCTTCATCGAATTTATGTTCACAAAGTTTAATAACTAGACACTGTTAAAAACATCTTTTATCGATGTAACAATTATTCTTCTTTGATAAGAATAGAAGCCAGTGAATGATATTAAATGAATGCAGTGAAAGAGCAAATAAAGATTATTATAATTGTTCACAACATCTGGAATGATTATAATTATCCGTAATCACGAGACGCGTTGTTATAATATTCAAATTAATTACAACGCGCACGATATTGTGCATAGTCACAATGATTGGGGAGAAAGCCCATGTCTGATAGAATGATATCATTATCAAGATATATAGGATTGAAGAATGTGAATAAATTAGTATGTTTTGATTGAGATTATTCTTCAATAGAGGAATAAAACATTTAAATTGATAGAAATATAGAAGAAGAAATGTTTTTTTTTTAATTCAACACAAATGCGACACATTTATAATTGATAAAATTAATTTATCATAAAATTCAGAGAATTTACCAGTCGAAAGATCCTGTATTTTATTCAAAAGTTCAGATAATGGTGAACAATATATTGAAATAAAAATACAAAAGATTTTAGAAGAAAAAGTCAGAAAGAAAAGTGGCACCATGAACAAAATAACCTACCACCAGTCAGTGACAATGCAAATGGATGCAGGAAAGCTACTACTTTATCATCAATAACAGAACCACTAAAGTTCTGTTCTGCAAATGCGAATATTATTACAGGTTTTATAAGAACTGACTCAGAACTGTCGAAAAACATCACTCACTGTAAACGTAACTTGTCAAACTCTATTCTTGCCTCGGGAAAAAAGATAAAACTTCCAAGTGAGAAAAAGAAAATATGATGCGAAAAAACTTTGGGATATCGTTAGTGTGAATGTAGGTAGTGAATAAACCTACAGTTAGTGTGAATGTAGGCAGTGAATAAACCTACAGTTAGTGTGAATGTAGGCAGTGAATAAACCTACAGTTAGTGTGAATGTAGGTAGTGAATAAACCTACAGTTAGTGTGAATGTAGGCAGTGAATAAACCTACAGTTAGTGTGAATGTAGTCAGTGAATAAACCTACAGTTAGTGTGAATGTAGGTACAGTGAATAAACCTACAGTTAGTGTGAATGTAGGCAGTGAATAAACCTACAGTTAGTGTGAATGTAGTCACAGTGAATAAACCTACAGTTAGTGTGAATGTAGTCACAGTGAATAAACCTACAGTTAGTGTGAATGTAGGTAGTGAATAAACCTACAGTTAGTGTGAATGTAGGTACAGTGAATAAACCTACAGTTAGTGTGAATGTAGGCAGTGAATAAACCTACAGTTAGTGTGAATGTAGTCAGTGAATAAACCTACAGTTAGTGTGAATGTAGGCAGTGAATAAACCTACAGTTAGTGTGAATGTAGTCAGTGAATAAACCTACAGTTAGTGTGAATGTAGGTACAGTGAATAAACCTACAGTTAGTGTGAATGTAGGCAGTGAATAAACCTACAGTTAGTGTGAATGTAGGCAGTGAACAAACCTACAGTTAGTGTGAATGTAGGCAGTGAATAAACCTACAGTTAGTGTGAATGTAGGCAGTGAATAAACCTACAGTTAGTGTGAATGTAGTCACAGTGAATAAACCTACAGTTAGTGTGAATGTAGTCACAGTGAATAAACCTACAGTTAGTGTGAATGTAGTCAGTGAATAAACCTACAGTTAGTGTGAATGTAGGTAGTGAATAAACCTACAGTTAGTGTGAATGTAGGCAGTGAATAAACCTACAGTTAGTGTGAATGTAGTCAGTGAATAAACCTACAGTTAGTGTGAATGAGGCATGTAGGTACTGAAAAATTATTTATTAATTACATTAAAAAAAACATTTTTAAATTTTATTCATTTTAATATAGTTTAAATTTAATTAATTTTAATATAGTTTAAATTTTCAAAACAAGTTTACCAATGGATGTTCAGTGAATTATTGATTGATGGAGAGAATTTTTCTATATTTTTGGAATAGTCCCTGCTAAATATTTACACTGATACTTTCTTTGTATTTCGATCAAAGAAAACTTCTTTTAGAGCAGAGACTGATATAAACATGAAAATGTGTGAAATTCATCCAATGATAATATAGGGCAAGTTCCGGGTTATTGGACTGCTCCACATTTTCGATTTTCTCATTAATTTGAAAGTTAAATTTATTAATCAATAAAATATTCGAGTTTAATTTTTTTACCACCAATAATAATTTAACAATTGAATTATTTTTTTATTAAGTCTACAGTTTACTCTTACTCTCTTGGGTGGTAAATAATATTCTCCATTATAAAATCTATACAAAAAAGTATACAATTTATGGGCAACCATTCCTTAAAGATAACCATAATATTCACCATGTATTTGCCTATAATATTCACCATGTATTTGCCTATAATGTTCACCATTTGCCTATAATATTCACCATGTATTTGCCTTTAATATTCACCATGCATTTGCCTATAATATTCACCATGCATTTGCCTATAATATTCACCATTTGCCTATAATATTCACCATTTGCCTATAATATTCACCATTTGCCTATAATATTCACCATTTGCCTATACTATTCACCATTTGCCTATAATATTCACCATTTGCCTATAATATTCACCATTTGCCTATAATATTCACCATGTATTTGCCTTTAATATTCACCATGCATTTGCCTATAATATTCACCATGCATTTGCCTATAATATTCACCATTTGCCTATAATATTCACCATTTGCCTATAATATTCACCATTTGCCTATAATATTCACCATTTACCTACAATATTCTCCATTTGCCTACAATATTCATCATTTGCCTATAATATTCACCATTTGTCTATAATATTCACCATTTGCCTATAATATTCACCATTTGCCTACAATATTCACCATTTGTCTATAATATTCACCATTTGCCTATAATATTCACCATTTGCCTATAATATTCACCATTTGCCTATAATATTCACCATTTGCCTATAATATTCACCATTTGCCTATAATATTCACCATTTGCCTATAATATTCACCATTTGCCTATAATATTCACCATTTGCCTATAATATTCACCATTTGCCTATAATATTCACCATTTGCCTATAATATTCACCATTTGCCTATAATATTCACCATTTGCCTATAATATTCACCATTTGCCTATAATATTCACCATTTGCCTATAATATTCACCATTTGCCTATATTATTCACCATTTGCCTATAATATTCACCATTTGCCTATAATATTCACCATTTGCCTATAATATTCACCATTTGTCTATAATATTCACCATTTGCCTATAATATTCACCATTTGCCCATAATATTAACCATTTGCCTATAATATTCACCATTTGCCTACAATATTCACCATTTGCCTGTAATATTCACCATTTGCCTATAATATTCACCATTTGCCTACAATATTCACCATTTGCCTATAATATTCACCATTTGCCTATAATATTCACCATTTGCCTATAATATTCACCATTTGCCTATAATATTCACCATTTGCCTATAATATTCACCATTTGCCTATAATATTCACCATTTGCCAATAATATACAATAACATTCATAGCAACACTTTTCAATAATGGCTACAGAGTACCGTAGACTTTTGCAGTTCAAACACTCGCCGCTGCAAAGTGTAAATAGGTTTATAGCTCCAATTAAAACCGTCGACTGATCACAACCTGAATTAATGGGAAAACAGAACAAAAACACTCATTGGCAACTCTTGTGCTGGTAGAGTTGCATATTGTATACATAAGAAAGAAAGAGTAATGCATATAAAAGAATATAAATTGACTGCACTTTCTTTATAAAATATGAAACTATCTTTTTTTGATTTGGTTAGGCTTTAATAATGACAATGTATTCTAAAAGCAACTGTCATCCATAAAATAAAGCAATGATTACTATTTCATGCTATTAAAGAGAAATAAAATTTAACTGTGCAAGGTATACCGAGTCTGACACATACAAACACGTGAAAGAGAAAAAAGCAGTTGATTATTTTTAGCTATAAACACAACTATCAAAGCTTATAGAGATCTATAATGAAGAGCAATCATGGCAAAGGGTCAATCTAGCATATATCAATGAAGGTTCTAGGACTCTGAGTGCTAGATCGATCCTTTATCTTATTTTATACTGATTAGATATTTCCTTTAATTCTACCTACACCTTTATTATTATTGTAGTCGTAATTTAGTAGTAGCATATTTGTGAGAAAATGAATAGCTCCTCCCAACTCCTCTTTCTTAATTTACTCATCAATTCACTGTAGCTCCTCCCAACTAATCTTTCTTAATTTACTCATCAATTCACTGTAGCTCCTCTCCCAACTCCTCTTTCTTAATTTACTCATCAATTCACTGTAGCTCCTCTCCCAACTCCTCTTTCTTAATTTACTCATTATTCACTATAGCTCCTCCCAACTCCTCTTTCTTAATTTACTCATTATTCACTATAGTTCCAGCTTTAATCTTTAATCCTTTAATTAATCCTCTCTTAATCTTTTATATCCAATGAAATCTAACGTATTCCTAATGCCCCATCCAAAGATTAATCAAAATAAACCATTGGATGTAATTTGACTATTTCTTGCTGAACTCAAATAAAACCGTAGAAATCTTTCAGTAGTAATAAAATGTGAACATCTTGCAGTGATTGGGGTGCCTGCCTCATAATACAGGAATAGCCTTACTCCAAATTCACCCAGAAACAGACACAATCCGTCAGTTATTGTACTGTCAGAAACAGATCTGTCAGAAGCAGTCCTGTCAGAAACAGTCCTGTCAGAAGTAGTTCTGTCCGCAATAACTATCAGGAGTACTTCATCTGGACACAATATGGCCAGTAAGTCTACTTGCCACCACACACAGCTCAATATACTTACTCAATATTCACTTTATAGGCCATGCAAAGAATGGATATGTCCTAATTTAGCCTGAGGACATTTGCATGATATGCCATGCTGGAACTACCTAACTCTCATGTACATTAGTTAAGTGGAAAAAAGATGTCAGAATATTTTATATTTAAAATTTGAATCAGTAATCTTGTACAATGCATTTTATTTGCCATGAGAAATCATTGTTTTACAAACCTATATTTCACAAAACACAGTTTACCGACATAGAACAGTTTACTTACAGGCATTGGTGGTTGTTTCAACCTTCCCTGCACAGTTTACCTACAACAGTCAAAAAATACCTTTCGAATCATTTATCATGATAAACGCTCTTGTTTTGAAATTGAATTTCTCAAGCTTAATTTTATATCTTCCCAAGTAATTGGTACACCAGGCAGTGAGTAGTTAAATAACTATAATATAAGAAGTCCTTTTCTTTATTAACTTCTCCCATCCAAATATCAACGTCAACCTGTACCAAACTTGTCAGACGAATAACAAGAAGTCGCCCTATGAATATGTGAAGAACGATAAAAAAAAACCTAAAACGAGTCAAATAAAGTAGGTTCAGAGTTAAAAAAATTGTATGGAAAGATTGATATAATATTTATAATTTTGTAGTTATTTACATACATTCATGGCAAAAATAATATTAATTACTAAGGCCGACGCAGCAAGTTGTTAATTATTCTGAGAGTGAATTTCCAATAGATTCTGAACTGTTACATAATGACTTTAGAAAGTTAATTAAATGTGCTGTACATCAGAGCTATCGACTAAAAACTCCCATCGGGAGACAGACTTGGAAAAAAAGGTGGGGACTTGAGGAGAAATGAATAAAGTGGTGAAGAGAGTGGTGAAGAGAGTGATGAAGAGAGTGATGAAGAGAGTGGTGAAGAGAGTGGTGAAGAGAGTGGTGAAGTGAGTGGTGAAGAGAGTGGTGAAGAGAGTGGTGAAGAGAGTGGTGAAGAGAGTGGTGAAGAGAGTGGTGAAGAGAGTGGTGAAGAGAGTGGTGAAGTGAGTGGTGAAGTGAGTGGTGAAGAGAGTGGTGAAGAGAGTGGTGAAGAGAGTGGTGAAGAGAGTGGTGAAGAGAGTGGTGAAGAGAGTGATGAAGAGAGTGGTGAAGTGAGTGGTGAAGTGAGTGGTGAAGTGAGTGGTGAAGAGAGTGGTGAAGAGAGTGGTGAAGTGAGTGGTGAAGTGAGTGGTGAAGATAGTGGTGAAGTGAGTGGTGAAGTGAGTGGTGAAGAGAGTGATGAAGAGAGTGATGAAGAGAGTGGTGAAGAGAGTGGTGAAGAGAGTGGTGAAGTGAGTGGTGAAGTGAGTGGTGAAGAGAGTGATGAAGAGAGTGGTGAAGAGAGTGGTGAAGAGAGTGGTGAAGAGAGTGGTGAAGAGAGTGGTGAAGTGAGTGATGTAAAATGTATTTGAAATGTTTTTAGAAGTTGTTATAAAATGTACCTGCTGTCACTGGATGCTCTATGATTATTTTTCCCTTTTTAAGAAGTAGTTTTTATTTAAGATTTCACTCCAGAGATCGTGATTCGAACTGTCGAAGCATTTTTTTATTGCGTCAGCAACCGACCGAATGGGAGAAGAAAATAATTTCGATTCGCAAAAGATTACAAACTTTGAAACTTTAGAAAAAACACCAAACATTTGAATTAAATAATTAGTTTATTTCAACGTGATTGGTTATACTTTTCCATAGAAAAACGTTTAATTACTAGTCATATATTTCTTATTTATAATTTCTATTTCTTTCACTTCTTTGAGTGACATTTCGTTTTACTCTCCCGCTTATTAATAATTATATAGAATATTGATAAATATTAATCAATATATTATTTCAGTGGAATAGGTTAAATAAACAACAGTTTAAAATTTAATAATTTATTTAGGTATTATATCTTCATCGTTATCATCATTGAGTTATAATTTGAATAGGATTTCAGATAGTCTATGGATTATAATTTATGTAATAAATATGGATCTCCTAGCCTTAAAAATATGAACGATATTTCCTTAAGTAACTAAATGATAGATAAACTGTATAATTAGATTGAAAACATTGAAATAATTTAGTAGGGGATTAACGTCTGTTTTGTAACCAAAGGCCATATCGCTAACGCCAAAAGGAAACTAAGTACAAGGGACTGGAAGAAGCAGTCAGAAAGAAAGAGGCATCATGAACAAAGTCACCTACCACCAGTCACTGACAAAGATCATGAATGCAGAAAAGCTACTAAGTAAAGAATGAAAAGAGTCACAAGCGCCTGCGTTCATATTAAATAATAAATAAATGTTTAATGTTACTCGAATTAATAAAATTCAATCTAGTTATACAGTTACCTATTAATAAATATTTTACCATATTCCGGAATCACTAAATATAAAATACATATATAGGAGGGCATAACAATTGCATTAATAACTTAAAGTAATAACAAATAGGAAATAATATTCTACGATTAATAATTTTGTGTTTCATGTGGCGCAGAATTTCTCCATTTGGAAGACTTTAGAGAAAAAAAAAACACAGAGAAAAACAAAAGCTTGACCCTTCACTGTGTACTTTATTTGGAATTGATTTTTGACCCTTCACTGTTCATCAGAATTGATTTTTGACCCTTCACTTCTCATCAGAATTAATTTTTGACCCTTCACTTTTCATCAGAATTAATTTTTGACCCTTCACTTTTCATCAGAATTAATTTTTGACCCTTCACTTTTCATCAGAATTAATTTTTGACCCTTCACTGTTAATCAAAAGTGATTTTTGACCCTTCACTTTTCATCAGAATTAATTTTTGACCCTTCACTTTTCATCAGAATTAATTTTTGACCCTTCACTGTTAATCAAAAGTGATTTTTGACCCTTCACTGAGTTCTTTTTGTTTTTATCTTCAATATCATTTCCAAATCAGAATAAAGTTGTGGATTTTGAATTTTTTATGATAGATTTTCTAATTTGTTCCAAATACGATACACAGGCATTGAGGGGTTGAACATAGCTTAAAAACACCTTAAAAAATAAATTTATTATTAATTTAAATGTTTGATATATTACTGAAGGGGAAGAAAATTTATCATTTTAACAAATTTTCAACATTGGAAAAATCATCTGTAATATTTAACTATAATCACTTTAACGCTACTCACTTTTCTAAAAATTAAAATTTAATTAATTTGTAAAAAGTTATGTTTCGTGGAGTACTTACTGTATCCATATATTGCTAACAGTGTCCTCATTGGTGTACTTACTGTGTCCCTATATTGCTAACAGTGTCCTCATTGGGGGTACTTACTGTGTCCCTATATTGCTAACAGTGTCCTCATTTGGGTACTTACTGTGTCCCTATATTGCTAACAGTGTCCTCATTGGTGTACTTACTGTGTCCCTATATTGCTAACAGTGTCCTCATTGGGGGTACTTACTGTGTCCCTATATTGCTAACAGTGTCCTCATTTGGGTACTTACTGTGTCCCTATATTGCTAACAGTGTCCTCATTGGGGTACTTACTGTGTCCCTATATTGCTAACAGTGTCCTCATTGGGGGTACTTACTGTGTCCCTATATTGCTAACAGTGTCCTCATTGGGGGTACTTACTGTGTCCCTATATTGCTAACAGTGTCCTCATTTGGGTACTTACTGTGTCCCTATATTGCTAACAGTGTCCTCATTTGGGTACTTACTGTGTCCCTATATAGCTAACAGTGTCCTCATTGGGGTACTTACTGTGTCCCTATATTGCTAACAGTGTCCTCATTTGGGTACTTACTGTGTCCCTATATTGTTAACAGTGTCCTCATTTGGGTACTTACTGTGTCCCTATATTGCTAACAGTGTCCTCATTGGTGTACTTACTGTGTCCCTATATTGCTAACAGTGTCCTCATTGGGGTACTTACTGTGTCCCTATATTGCTAACAGTGTCCTCATTGGGGTACTTACTGTATCCATATATTGCTAACAGTGTCCTCATTGGGGGTACTTACTGTGTTCCTATATTGCTAACAGTGTCTTCATTGAGGTACTTACTGTGTCCCTATATTGCTAACAGTGTCCTCATTGGGGTACTTACTGTGTCCCTATATTGCTAACAGTGTCCTCATTGGGGTACTTACTGTGTTCCTATATTGCTAACAGTGTCCTCATTGGGGTACTTACTGTGTCCCTATATTGCTAACAGTGTCCTCATTAGGGTACTTACTGTGTCCCTATATTGCTAACAGTGTCCTCATTGGGGTACTTACTGTGTCCCTATATTGCTAATAGTGTCCTTATTGGGGTACTTACTGAGTTCCTATATTGCTAATAGTGTCCTCATTGGGGTACTTACTGTGTCCCTATATTGCTAACAGTGTCCTCATTGGGGTACTTACTGTGTCTATATATTGCTAACAGTGTCCTCATTGGGGTACTTACTGTGTCTATATATTGCTAACAGTGTCCTCATTGGTGTACTTACTGTGTCTATATATTGCTAACAGTGTCCTCATTGGGGTACTTACTGTGTCCCTATATTATAAAGTGTCTTTTCTTTTATGTACTTTCTTTTATGGATATTCATGTACTTGTCATAACTTTTCATACATAAACTAATTCAGCGCCGCATAATAACAAGACCGTCTCAACATCCAAAACTTCAATCTGAACAAAAGCTTTTAAAATCTTAGTGGAAGAAGTCAGACTTAGCCTAGCTGGTGAGAATAATTTAGTTGAAGGTTTAACGGGGTACTAAAGTAGTATAAGGGATACAGGTTATCTTCCCTCTATAATTAATAAACAATATTTATTTGGGGGTGCTAGCAATGATATATAATACCTATAAGCAACAGAACCAAAGGGATAAACATATATAGATAGGAAGAACATTTTAGAAGATGAAGAAGTTATTTACTTCATCGGGGGTCAAGGCCCCTGACGCTCTTCACAGTATGGGTAGGGTTAGTTACCAATTATCGAATGGGTCTACATTTTCGGTCATATAAGAAGAAATATAATTTAACATTATAATTGTTTATTTTAATTGGTATCCAAGATACCTGAAGGTATCATGGATACCAATTATAGGATATTACAATTTATTTTTCTAATGTTACCGAAAATGTGGAACTGTTCAACAATACGTAAATTACCCAAATAACATAATATTACTTTATTCAAAGTATCTAACTGATCACCTAAGATTATCAAGGAAGGTTTAAATACTCAATTAGGGTGAATACCCAATTACCGACAGTATCCATGTACATTTACACCATCAGTTAAAAACATTTGGAGTGTAGGGTATTAGCGGTAACTGGGTAATCACCCTGTAAGACATCCTCAGTAAAATTCCGTAAAGTAGTTGCTAAACTCATGCTCAAACCCCTAGCCACTAACTAAAATTACTTTAAATTATCAATACTCTGATATAGGAAGGACACCCTATTTAGAAAATAAAATTATTAATTAGAATGTACCTAGAAATGGATACTAATATCCAAAACCAATGACAATAATTGACTAAATTTATTAAATGGATACATCAGCGGTGGATATTTTAATTTTCTTTTATTGCAATTTAATTCAGTTTTATTGCAATTATTTTATAGATTATCAGGAATTTAGAGATGATAATTATAATTAAAATACGAAAGATAACAATAAAAAAATTCAACCAAAAACTGTCTTAGATTCCGAAAAAATATCATCAAAATTAAATTAATATGACAGTATTCTCCCAAAGACAGTGCTCATGGAAGAAAGAAAGCTACTCCGTGACTAGATTCATCCTGAATTAAAATCATGATAGGAATAACTTTCATAAAGAAATAGGTTGGTTGAAATTGATTTGAAAATTGATTGGAATTTTGAAAATGCATAAAAAACATAGAAAGTTATATATGTTTTATGGTGGGGCTAGATGATTATCTCTTATTAATCTCCTATGGCCCCACCATAATTTCTAAATAGGTAGCCAATGAAAACATACTAAACTGTATATGCTATTGTCAAAAATATCGGGCCCAAAATGAAGTCTAATTTCTTTTATTTAAATTATTCATATTGTGAAGACTGAAAATAATGAACATGTATTACTTATAGATGATAGAATAGTAACTTTATTGCACTAAACTAACAACTTATGAAAAATTCTACAGAAAATTGATATGCATCGACTTTTCTAAACAAAAAAAAACATTTTTTACTCCAACCAGAAAAGTACGGAACTTTAATTTATATCGCAAAAAAATTACATTCGAAAATAAAAAATATCATCAAGATGGTAGCTGGAAGAGGCTGCATTCACAGATGGAGAGGAAAATGAAGAGGTGGTAGTATATGAATCGTACGAGTCTACCTAACCTAAAATCTAAGACCTCTTAGTTGAAGAACATAACTTTCTGCTGTTAGTTTATTAATAAAAAAAGGACAAAAGTGAAATCTATTTGAAAAACAAGTCAATATTCCAAAAAATATGAAAATTATATACCACTCCTCCCTTTTTAAAACTCCCTAATAAAATAAACATTATAATCTCAAGAAAATCATCATATAGGTATATATTTACACTTGGAATAACTCTATTTTGTGTTTCGATTTACGCTACCCAAAAATGTAGTAAAGTATCTAGTTAGTAGGAAAATTTTAATTACAACTATTCAACATACATTTCTTCACTCAGTTGATTTTCTTTTTTCATCTTCTCTATAATAAATATCAATTATAAAAATCTTTGGCAATTAACTTGATCAAGTCCAATATATATCACGTTGATAACATTCGATAAAAACTTAACTGACAAGAACTAGACCTTAGATGTATTTAGTACTATTTATAACAATTCGACCTATTTAGCAATAAGTTCTAGTAACTGAGACTGTACATGGCTAGTATTATTAACATTAGCTTGAAGTATCTAGGGGTATCGGGAAGGCTATCATTGAGTATCAATAAGGAATACTTTCCTTCTATCTCTGGAATAAACAGATTTTGATTACTCACTAGGTACCTACTTTTGTACAAAATGCTTGCTTTACACGTCAAACAATTAAATAAAGACACTTATACTAAATCAATAAATAATTCAATATATTATACATTCTAAAGCTGATTACAGTTTGCAACAATACTTAAATGCAGCCGTTTCCCCAGCACCCACACCAAGGCAAGTCGATAACATCTCTTCGAGGTTTGCTCGCGACTGAACTGGTTTTACTTGTCCCACTCACAGAACTTCTCTCGCTGTCCCTTCGTGACCGGCCTCCTAACGGGGTGATATCATTCACATCTTCACTTATTGTGTTTTCACTTATACTTTCCATTCGTCCTAACTGTCGACCTTGTCCCCTTGTTCGTTGTGAAGGTTGTGCAGGTCGAGGAGCTCCTAAGCGCAGTCGACTTCTGATTGTAGCTGTAGTTGTTTGACGAGATGGTATAAGAGCTTCTTGTTCTTGGGTCACCGATCCACCTCTTCGTAGAATGCCATTTGATAGAGGTAGAGGCCTATTAGAGGTAGGAGGTTGACTTTTAGAAGACTCTCGAGGTGTCTCATCGAACACAACAGAACTCGGTCTTGCTCTTGCACCATCAGAAGAAGCTTGACTACTTGGTGGTAATGGAGCATCACTCTTAATCGTCTGTTGGGTTGAAGTTCCTTCTTGTGCGGAAGGAGACTTTCCTTGTTCACTCGTTTGTGGATTTTTGGGAGTCTGCATAGGTGGTTTAGAGGGAGGTCTTGGTTGATTATCAAATGATGTGCTAGGTTGAGGATGTGGGGGGATTGGCGGATGAGAAGAACTGGAGCTAGTTGGTATACGAGTTGTCATGGGTCTGTTTTTCCGATCTAATGATCCTACTCTTAACACTTGACCTGGACTTAAGGGAGAATGAGCAATAAGAGTTGGAGGGGGTGGAGCTTCTCGGTGAATTATTCTTGGTATAGCACCAGTAGCAGAAATTCGATCTGGAATTTTTAAATTAACAACACACCTTGATGAGAACGTTTTAGGAGGTTTCCCATCATTAGAGAAAAATTTATCTTTACAGTTTCCATTATCAACAATTGAGCCTTCAACACCTTCATATTTTGAACGATCCGAACAAATTTTTACATCTGGAATCGATCCAGCCGAAACTGCTGTTGATTTCGAAGCTCTGGAAGATGTAAGATGATTCGTTGTACCACATGCCATGTTCGAGGCCCAATCAGGAATGATTGATCCGATTCTATCATGAACTGTTAAAACGATTCTACATCCACCTACTGTTACGTATTTAGGCAGTTTCACTAAATTTTTCAGTTTCATTCGTACAAATCTTTCACCAGTATCAACCCCTTTATAAAAACGTCTTTCAATTTCACCAATTATTGTACCAAAAGCTGCCAACAATATAAACAATGTACCATCAGCGATATAGTGTGGAACACCAGTTAGCCCCACGACCACAGATTCTCTTGTAACGTCTATTAACGGAACAATGTTGCCCCTAACCGTCAGACCTAATCTCATGAGCTGTTGCAAGGTTTCTCTTCTACCAAGACTAACATATGCAGCTCTTCCTGCTACCCGAACTCCATGGATATCAGGTAAAGAAGGACCAACTTGCTGTTCTAATTCGTCGATGATTTCTTGTGTAGTGATATCCCACAGGTGGGGCATTTCGACAACACTTATCATCATTGTGTTAGGTTCGATACTCGAAAGTCGAACTAAAGGAGCTCGAGGTGGAAACACAGATACTAATGGAAGACCGGCATCTAATGAAGAACCATTTTTAAGATTGGTGGAGCTATCCGAAGAGCACAAGGGTGGTCGAAGACTACCAGTGGAATTTAAACCAGCACCAAGACTTTGACTTCTCGAGCCATCCAAGGAACTTGAAAAATAGTAAGATGAGGATCTTGTGTAAGTGACAGCTGTGGTTTGCGCAGATATACCTGAATTCGAACTAATTGTAGGTATTGCCTCAATTGTTTCGTCACATATGGTTACATCTTTCATTTCTTTGATAACGGCAGCTGTAGCACCATTTGAGACTTGTTCGATAACCGTAGCGGATCTTCGTCGTATTGGAGGATATCCAGAAGGACCAGCTTTATTCTTATCAGACAAAACTATTGTTGGAGAAGCTCCTTCTCCAACATTTGGCAAAGTAACAGCAACTGTCGATGGCTCGTCAGTCGTCAAATGTTTCCGTCTGTCATAATGAAAGGATGAAGCAAAATCAAGTAACTGATCAAGGTTAAAATGTTCGGGATGTCCAACGTTAGTATTTGATGCTGCTGAGGTTGAAGGTGGGTATTCGTCTCTACGCCCTTTCGAGTGGTGAGGAAATCGAGGAGTTGCATATATTTTATCGATGTTATCATTATCTTCTAAAAGATCTACGCCATCCATTGTTTCACGGGATAATGTCGAGTGTCTCCTAGCTTGAAGACTAGAACTGTCTGGACAGTCATGCTCAGTAGTACTGTCATCTTCACTGCAGCTGCTGCTGCTACTCCCAGAAGACTCCATATTCTTAACGATGGTCTCCAACTTGTCGTACTCATCTCTGAGTGTCCAAACCTGTTGCTTCAAAGTCTCATTCTCCTTTTTCAATTTACGTAAATCGGAATGACCTTTTTCGATCTCTGCGCTGACGTCGTAATTCCGCATTCGTATACCATCGTTTTCGAACATAACACTCCGACTACCTCTCTTGTCCATCTTTCCCCGTACTTTGAAACCCCCTCCCCCGCCTCCTCCTCCTCTTTTTGATTTCATTGTTTTTTGTTGTGGCGAGAACAAGACTTCAAACATATATTTTCAGTGAATCAATTTCCACTCCACTGACATAAACTGTTTTATTTCAGCAATAATTTAACTCTAGTTAGACTACATCGTAATTCACAGCTGACAATTAGACTGGATGAAGAAGATGTTTCTCGTTCTCCAAACATTTGGGTCTGGATGAAACATTCTCTCGGTTATCAGTATTCACTTTAATTTTTTCATAGTTTCGTAAACATTCGATACAATAACAGAATTTGCACTTTAAACGAACATTAGTATGAAATTTATTGAAGGCACATTCAGTTTATCTAATCAACAGATATTGAAGAACGCGTGTTTGTGTGATGGGTTAGTTATGGTTTGTGTGTTCCTGCTTCAGAGTTTTTCTCCCTTGAGTCCATGCATGACTTCTGATCGATGCTTCGGTTCCAACTGAAAAAAAAAAAATTCTCTAGTTATTAATCAGATTTTAAAAAAGTGAATTAAAAGGGATTAGCCTATAAGCTAACAATCAGTTAATGTATATTATAGGAAGTACCTGAACCAGGTTATAGTTATTAGTATAGAGCACTGTTTGTTATACAGGTAAGTCCCCCCATATCAATATAGGAACACAGTTCAATTCTGACATTTACATAACTTGCAATAGTTTCTTAGAAAAAAAGTTTTACAATTCACCTAACGTCAATCAATGACATTTCTAACTGATATTTTGAAAAAAATGTCATTAAACTCGTATCGTTTGAGGTACTTAACATGAAATCTATTCATGACTTCCTAGAAGTCGTGCACTATGTAGGTACTAGATATGTATGTAAACATATACGATAATAAATTTTAATGATGATAATCATAACAGTTGTTTAAATTGTTGACCACAGCATTGACAAATACTTCAATTCTCTTCGTAAAATTGTCTGTTACTTTGTTAAAGGTTCCATCAAAACAATTTTATTTTAATTTCAATCAACGAGGCTGATGTCATTTTGCTGCAAACCCCGCATGATATTTGAAAGATTATTTTTAATTTTATATTGTTTTAAAGATTTCATTATCAAAACTCTACATTACCCGATTTACTTCAGAATTGCTAATTTTCAGTCTGAAGAAAAAGAATATACACCATTTCTTGTCTACCTGGTAGGCATAATCAATCTTATATTTAATATTCGTGTATTTGTATAAAATAGGAGGAATTTATTATAGAATCGTTTTTTTACTTCAGGAAATAATTGAAATCATAAAACGAAGGCTGGTAAAGCATCCTTTGTTTATTAAATTCAAATTTGAAATCAAAACAAAGAGTGTACAATCTTCTTCTTCAGCGTCAGGTTAGTGATTCGCTCAATTGTTGCACACAGAGTATTAAAAAATATAGAAACAAATAAAAAACTTATTCTTAACCGAATTGTATGCAGTTTGCAGAATAAAGATCTTAGACCTTAGTTCTATAATATTATGTAATAAACTCATTTTTTGCTTTAGCCTGGAGAGGACCTTTAAGGCTTTCTGTTCTCATCCTTTGACATTCAGTTGTTATTTCACATTCAGGATTGGTAACCGAAACGGTCATTTTAAAATTAGGTTTCCTGAGGACGATATTTGCCTAAATCGAAACCTTGAGAAGAAAAAAGGTAGATTTTATTAACACCCTAGTTTATATTTCTTAATTAGAACCTACATGGTGCACTACTTCTGGAAGACCCTATACAATGTATCATTTAACTAGATTTACTCACCATTTTCTTGCAAGTTGGAAGTACAGAAGACAGAAGAGGAAGCAGGGAAGGCTAACTTCGTGTACAGTGTCCATTGTTTTCACAAACACATTGAATTTGCAGCATATGTTCCATTAATATCATAGTTCTAATAACATAGACCACTTTCAACAGCAAAACGCAAATCAAACATCAATTACTAAGGCAAGTCAAAGTGCATTTCGTTGTACCTGAAATAAAATCCAATTTATTACCAATCGAAACACAGAGCAAAATGGGGGTGTTAAAACACGTAGTTCGAAATGTGATTCATATTGTGATGTATAATGTGAAGCAACTTTTTGTTGATAATGTGATGCAATCTGTGATGAGAAATGTGGCGCATTCTGTACTTAAGCCTTTACGACCGGAGTTAATTTTTATAAACTTCGGATGTGCCTAGTTAGTAGTATATAAATAGGTAACATATGTACTAATTTCAATTAGTTTTAAAATTTCCTGAATTTATTAAACATGTGACGCGATAGTCACATTCGTCACTAGGCTCCACCCATTTAATTCATCACAGCAAAGTCCTTTATTTTTTGTGTGACGAATCCGTCACACACGGTGGTTAAAATTAAATGTTCAATGTGTGGAAGGGATGATATTTGTATCTAAATGCACTCAGCTCGAATTATTTTGCGTCTTCATTTTAGTCGAGAGCACCAATTTCCTACATTGTTTATTTATTTCACGCTTCCTAACATCATTCAGCATTTCTTAGAACCTACAGCAGCGTAAATAAACAAACAGAAGTTATCATTTCCAAAAGACTCATTATTGCAGCATCCATCTGAATAAATGCACTTAATTTAGATGTTTATTTGAGAGTGTAGTATTGACTACCAATAACGGACTATGTGCATATCCCTGCGCACTGTTTATCAGCTCCTGCCAAGGGAACAGTCCCTCGCTAGACTTCACTGCTACGGTCGATAACAGAGCCGAGGAGAAGCGGCAGATTGGAACTGTCTTGAGAATTGCCGGGGAATAACTTTTCGATTTGGTGACGTCGAGTGAAACTGTTCGGAAATGTTATGGAAATGACCTTCGACCCTCACTTCATTCACTTCGATTTTATTTCCCTTATATTTTAATATAATGTCGAGCTAATTGAAGAAATATATTAAAATTGATTTGGAAATTGTGATAGTGGTAGAAATTTTGATGGATTATTAAATTGTTCTTCCTTCGTGATTTCATATACGAAACTATTGGAAAAACAAAGACTAATTTATGTAAATATAAATCACAGTGAAGGACATATGCTAAATATGCATATATAAATAAACTCCAATAAAATAAATAATTAACTCAAACAGGAATCAGGGAGCACTTTCATAAAAGGAAAAGCTGTAAGACTCCATCTATATAGCAATTCGAACCAATGGTTAATCCCTTCAGATCGAATCTCAGTCGAAGCAAACCGAACCCTCGTAAAGACTGAGAGGGAAAAAGTCCCTGGAAACAATGAGGACATTTTCAAATGGAGTGATTGTAATGAGTTGCCATTGAATTAATGTCATTAGAGAGGACGGAGTAAATTTCAACTACACTTTTACGTTATTAGCCCCAATCGATCTGGTTGTTATTGCGACTAACAGTGGAGGATTTCAGCCACAATCGATCTGGTGGTTATTGCGACTAACAGTGGAGGATTTCAGCCACAATCGATCTGGTTGTTATTGCGACTAACAGTGGAGGATTTCAGCCACAATCGATCTGGTGGTTATTGCGACTAACAGTGGAGGATTTCAGCCACAATCGATCTGGTTGTTATTGCGACTAACAGTGGAGGATTTCAGCCACAATCGATCTGGTTGTTATTGCGACTAACAGTGGAGGATTTCAGCCACAATCGATCTGGTTGTTATTGCGACTAGCAGTGGAGGATTTCAGCCACAATCGATCTGGTGGTTATTGCGACTAACAGTGGAGGATTTCAGCCACAATCGATCTGGTTGTTATTGCGACTAACAGTGGAGGATTTCAGCGCATTTTGAAGTTCAGAGCAAAGTCACACACCCACAAAATGTAACTTGAATAGTTTTAATGCTTTGGTCTAATGCGAGTTAGTTTGCTAAGTTGTGGACTGTTTTAAAAGTTAGAGGAGTTTATAGTTTTTGAAGTTTGGTGTTTTGGGTAAATTGGAATATAGCTATTTAATGAAGAGATAAAAACTTGCACTGGAATTATTGTCAAAGAAATTCGAGGAGATTTTAATAAGATTTTAATTGTTAAATCTCTGAAACACTCTCTCCAATACGTAAGATGGAGACGCTGGATATATAGTTAAATTTAACTTATTTGGTGAATATCTAAATTTAGCATACGTTGTTGTTTTCACTTAATCAAAATAATTAAACTATGACACGTAAGGTAAGCTCAGAATTATCGAAAGATGTCACCTTTTTATCATATAAGAAAATATTGTATAAAACTTGTTATATAAATTGTAATAAATATATTTTCTTATTTGATCGAAAATGTGGAACAGTTCAATAACTCGTAACTTACCCTATACTGAGCAGAGAAAGAAGTAATGAAAATAAATTTCGATCACTACTTTACAATTTTTAAACAAAACTAGTGCCATTGTTTACTGACTTAAAATGTTTAATTTTTCTAAACCACATCTTTTATAACTAGTTAAAACATGTCAAATTGTTACCAACACAACTAGTGATAGGTATAGGAAAATATATAGTTAAAGTTAATGATGATGAACGTTAGGAAGGTGAGACACATCACTACTTCCCCTCACAATTGCTCACTAGGTACTGAGGGGTTGAGTACAAATATTCCCTCTATAAACAACACGAGGGCAGAGGGAAAAACATCAGAGCAACCGTTAAAAAATACCTACGAGAATAGTTCGTGTGTAAAATATACAGGTGCAACTCCTTGGTTAGTACACCGGGTGCAGCTGCTCAGTGACTCCTATTCTAGTCTCCATAAGTGCCACCTCCCGTGCTAGAGTAAACAGTAAAGTCATTCCCTGGTTAGTACACCGGTGACTCCATTTCTAGTCTCCATAAGTGCCACCTCCCGTGCTAGTGTAAACAGTAAAGTCATTCCCTGGTTAGTACACCGGTGACTCCATTTCTAGTCTCCATAAGTGCCACCTCCCGTGCTAGAGTAAACAGTAAAGTCATTCCCTGGTTAGTACACCGGTGACTCCATTTCTAGTCTCCATAAGTGCCACCTCCCGTGCTAGAGTAAACAGTAAAGTCATTCCCTGGTTAGTACACCGGTGACTCCATTTCTAGTCTCCATAAGTGCCACCTCCCGTGCTAGAGTAAACAGTAAAGTCATTCCCTGGTTAGTACACCGGTGACTCCATTTCTAGTCTCCATAAGTGCCACCTCCCGTGCTAGAGTAAACAGTAAAGTCATTCCCTGGTTAGTACACCGGTGACTCCATTTCTAGTCTCCATAAGAGCCACCTCCCGTGCTAGTGTAAACAGTAAAGTCATTCACAAAAACAACTATTTTTTGATAAAGTAACAAACGTACACATACTTTTGCACTAACATCGTTTCAAAAATGTAATGATTCAAAATAGTTAAGACAATTCCGTGAGATATATAATGATATGACCAAGAACAACAATCATGTTACCATACTAGAGCTGTGTTTCGTAACATATATTCTGCAGCATCAGAGACCCAGCAAACGCCAGCAGGTTAAATAAGTTCAACTGCAGGATGATGAGATCAGAGAAATTATTAGTTTTCTCGATATCCTTAGAGTTTTAAAGGTTCCTAGGGGGATTAGCATGAAAACAAAGACTCCATAAAATGAGAGAAATTCCTGGAAATCCAAAGAGGGAGAGAAATCTCCTGAGACTGAAATAAACCTGGAGATTCAGGCGATCGAAGAGTCTTTTTCTCAATTGTAGATCGGACAAGAAATGGTGCAGTAATTCACTTTAAATGAATAGGAGGGAACTATAATTACAAAGGACTTCCGAATTGAAGTCGCAATGGCACTCAAGATGTATGATTAGGTTTATGTTCGATCTTTATTCAATATCACCTGGAAAAATATCTTTTTAATTAATTAATTAAGGAGAGATTGGAGTTTTCACTGTATTTTAATAATATAAATATAATTTGTCATCAATTAATGTTATATATCATATTCTTTTTTTACTGGGAACAATTAAAATTTAATAACGGTAACAAAAATTTGAGTTAATTTTTCTCGTGTAACAACAATACTTACGTACCTAAATAATTATGCTATTATAACATATCATTATTCTTTCAAACATTTCAATAAATATATACTTTTAAAACATACATATAACCTATCGCTCCACCTACTTGCAATAACAACAAAGAGAGGAAGAAGGACTCTCGAAGTAAGGACTCCACTTATAAAATCCTATGATCTATTCCATCAGAAAATTCTCCCAAGAAATTACCACCTCCCCCAAACTTCCAAATCCATCACTCGGCACAACTTTGCACTCACACTGAAACTTGTGAGGATTTAACTGCCAGGTTCGACTGCAGTGGACAACGTGAAGTGATACCTCTTATATAGAGTAGTGATGGGGAAAAGAATAGGTATTTGTGATACGATGAGGAAAAGAATAGGTATTTATGATACGATGAGTGAAAGAATAGGTATTTATGATACGATGAGGAAAAGAATAGGTATTTGTGATACGATGGGTAAAAATAGGTATTTGTGATACGATGAGGAGAAGAATAGGTATTTGTGATACGATGAGGGAAAGAATAGGTATTTATGATACGATGAGGAAAAGAATAGGTATTTGTGATACGATGAGTAAAAGAATAGGTATTTATGATACGATGAGTAAAAGAATAGGTATTTGTGATACGATGAGGAAAAGAATAGGTATTTATGATACGATGAGTAAAAGAATAGGTATTTGTGATACGATGAGGAGAAGAATAGGTATTTGTGATACGATGAGGGAAAGAATAGGTATTTATGATACGATGAGGAAAAGAATAGGTATTTGTGATACGATGAGTAAAAGAATAGGTATTTATGATACGATGGGTAAAAATAGGTATTTGTGATACGATGAGGAGAAGAATAGGTATTTGTGATACGATGAGGGAAAGAATAGGTATTTATGATACGATGAGGAAAAGAATAGGTATTTGTGATACGATGAGTAAAAGAATAGGTATTTATGATACGATGAGTAAAAGAATAGGTATTTGTGATACGATGAGGAAAAGAATAGGTATTTATGATACGATGAGGAAAAGAATAGGTATTTGTGATACGATGAGTAAAAGAATTGGTATTTATGATACGATGAGTAAAAGAATAGGTATTTGTGATACGATGAGGAAAAGAATAGGTATTTGTGATACGATGAGTAAAAGAATAGGTATTTATGATACGATGAGTAAAAGAATAGGTATTTGTGATACGATGAGTAAAAGAATAGGTATTTATGATACGATGAGTAAAAGAATAGGTATTTGTGATACGATGAGGAAAAGAATAGGTATTTGTGATACGATGAGTAAAAGAATAGGTATTTATGATACGATGAGTAAAAGAATAGGTATTTGTGATACGATGAGGAAAAGAATAGGTATTTGTGATACGATGAGGAAAAGAATAGGTGTTTGTGATACGATGAGGAAAAGAATAGGTATTTGTGATACGATGAGGAAAAGAATAGGTGTTTGTGATACGATGAGGAAAAGAATAGGTGTTTGTGATACGATGAGGAAAAGAATAGGTATTTGTGATACGATGAGGAAAAGAATAGGTGTTTGTGATACGATGAGGGAAAAAATAGGTATTTGTGATACGATGAGGGAAAAAATAGGTATTTGTGATACGATGAGGAAAAGAATAGGTGTTTGTGATACGATGAGGGAAAAAATAGGTATTTGTGATACGATGAGTAAAAGAATAGGTATTTATGATACGATGAGTAAAAGAATAGGTATTTGTGATACGATGAGGAAAAGAATAGGTATTTGTGATACGATGAGGAAAAGAATAGGTATTTATGATACGATGAGGAAAAGAATAGGTATTTGTGATACGATGAGTAAAAGAATAGGTATTTATGATACGATGAGTAAAAGAATAGGTATTTGTGATACGATGAGGAAAAGAATAGGTATTTGTGATACGATGTGGAAAAGAATAGGTATTTGTGATACGATGTGGAAAAGAATAGGTATTTGTGATACGATGAGGAAAAGAATAGGTATTTATGATACGATGAGGAAAAGAATAGGTATTTGTGATACGATGAGGAAAAGAATAGGTATTCATGATACGATGAGGAAAAGAATAGGTATTTGTGATACGATGAGTAAAAGAATAGGTATTTGTGATACGATGAGGAAAAGAATAGGTATTTATGACACGATGGGGGAAAGAATAGGTATTTATGACACGATGGGGGAAAGAATAGGTATTTATGACACGATGGGGGAAAGAATAGGTATTTATGACACGATGGGGGAAAGAATAGGTATTTATGACACGATGGGGGAAAGAATAGGTATTTATGACACGATGGGAGAAAGAATAGGTATTTATGACACGATGGGGAAAAGAATAGGTATTTGTGATACGATGGGGAAAAGAATAGGTATTTATGACACGATGGGAAAAGAATAGGTATTTGTGATACGATGGGGAAAGAGTTATGATACGATGAGTAAAAGAATAGGTATTTGTGATACGATGAGGAAAAGAATAGGTATTTGTGATACGATGAGGAAAAGAATAGGTGTTTGTGATACGATGAGGAAAAGAATAGGTATTTGTGATACGATGAGGAAAAGAATAGGTGTTTGTGATACGATGAGGAAAAGAATAGGTGTTTGTGATACGATGAGGAAAAGAATAGGTATTTGTGATACGATGAGGAAAAGAATAGGTGTTTGTGATACGATGAGGGAAAAAATAGGTATTTGTGATACGATGAGGGAAAAAATAGGTATTTGTGATACGATGAGGAAAAGAATAGGTGTTTGTGATACGATGAGGGAAAAAATAGGTATTTGTGATACGATGAGTAAAAGAATAGGTATTTATGATACGATGAGTAAAAGAATAGGTATTTGTGATACGATGAGGAAAAGAATAGGTATTTGTGATACGATGAGGAAAAGAATAGGTATTTATGATACGATGAGGAAAAGAATAGGTATTTGTGATACGATGAGTAAAAGAATAGGTATTTATGATACGATGAGTAAAAGAATAGGTATTTGTGATACGATGAGGAAAAGAATAGGTATTTGTGATACGATGTGGAAAAGAATAGGTATTTGTGATACGATGTGGAAAAGAATAGGTATTTGTGATACGATGAGGAAAAGAATAGGTATTTATGATACGATGAGGAAAAGAATAGGTATTTGTGATACGATGAGGAAAAGAATAGGTATTCATGATACGATGAGGAAAAGAATAGGTATTTGTGATACGATGAGTAAAAGAATAGGTATTTGTGATACGATGAGGAAAAGAATAGGTATTTATGACACGATGGGGGAAAGAATAGGTATTTATGACACGATGGGGGAAAGAATAGGTATTTATGACACGATGGGGGAAAGAATAGGTATTTATGACACGATGGGGGAAAGAATAGGTATTTATGACACGATGGGGGAAAGAATAGGTATTTATGACACGATGGGAGAAAGAATAGGTATTTATGACACGATGGGGGAAAGAATAGGTATTTGTGATACGATGGGGAAAAGAATAGGTATTTATGACACGATGGGGAAAAGAATAGGTATTTGTGATACGATGGGGGAAAGAATAGGTATTTATGATGAATAAATTCGAGATACGATGAATAAATTCGAGATACGATGAATAAATTCGAGATACGATGAATAAATTCGAGATACGATGAATAAATTCGAGATACGATGAATAAATTCGAGATACGATGAATAAATTCGAGATACGATGAATAAATTCGAGATACGATCAATAAATTCATGATACGATGAATAAATTTGAGATACGATGAATAAATTCATGATACGATGAATAAATTCATGATACGATGAATAAATTTGAGATACGATGAATAAATTCATGATACGATGAATAAATTTGAGATACGATGAATAAATTCATGATACGATGAATAAATTTGATATTCGATGAATAAATTCATGATAAGATGAATAAATTCAAGATACAATGAAAAAATTCACGAGATGATGAATTTATTCATAAGAAGTATTCTTTGAAACCAAAGACGATATCCTCTGAATAGAAAAAGGAAAATTAATACAAGGGACTTTGTAGAAGCAGTTAAGCAGAATAGTGTCAGCATATACTAATAAAATGAAGAGGATAAACGTCTGCTTAACTCTAAGTCATATATCGCTGAAATTAATAGAAAATTAAATACAATAGACTGGAAGAAGCAATCAAGAGAGAAAGTGGCTCCATGAATAATATCCCCTAACACAAATCTATAGAAGTGCTCATGGACACAGAAAAGCTACTTCATCCTAACACAAAATTATATTACCTTGTAGTTAAAAAGCATTGCACTAACACTATCACTTTGAATTCAAAGTTTAGTATGATCGCTTATCAGTTGGGTTGTGACAATATGCTTTTAAAATCATAGATCCTGAAAATATTATAGACGGAGAGAATTAAAGAGTATTCAATGGTTCTACACCAGCGGTATATAGTATTCGATACCATTTCATTTCGTCTGTGATATTCTTAAGATCTATGATTTCAAAAGCATATTGTCACAACCTCACTTATCACACACCTTATCTACCCATCCATTTTTCGCGTCATAACATTTCTATTTTTTGAGAGCAAACTGAAATTATTTGAGTGTCCAAAGCATGACACCGACAGAGGCACAAACCATTGCTCAGGTTTCACCCTCACTTAGGAAATTAAGTTTTCAGTGAGCAGAGCATTAGAATCTTATCAGCGGAAACATAAGAGGTTTTACACACGTACTTTTTTTTAAGTCTTTCCACCAGACCTTTTGCTTAGCTCCTCCTTCTTTTTCATGGGATTTTTTAATGATACAAGCAAAAAAGATAAAAATTGTTATTTATTTTAGTTTGTATCCATGATACCTGCAGGTATCATGGATACAATTAATATTTAGGGTATCCGGATAACAAAGATAAAATAATAATAAAATCGTTTTTTTTATATGATTCAAAAGTCTCCAGGAAAAAGTAGGAGGAGCTTAGCAAAAAGTCTGGTGGAAAGACTTAAAAAAACCTACGTGTGTACGGCCCATAAGTGGTTGAGGTCACACTCTGAATATTTGAATTAGGTAAACTGCAATCACAGAACCACTTGCGCCACACGCTTAGAGGCCTGAAAGAAGCTACTCTCGTCCTTTCTTTTTTGTTTAGAATTTACTAAAAGGAAAGCGCTGTGCGCTGTCACCTTTTATTTCTGCTCTGAATTGGATACAATTTCTATTTCGAATGTGTTTTTGTCAGCCCTATTATTTTGCTCTCTATGCAGCCATTAAATTTTGTAGCATTGGAACACCATCTGAGAATTAAAGGCGACCTTTAAAGGACAGACCTAAATTAGGGTGAGTTTCGAATTATCGGACAGTTTCACATTTTCGATCATGAAAGAAAAAGTACATTTTAATTAATATTTTGCCATTCATATATTCATGAATATCAATAAAATTACAAGTTAAATTGTATACTTTTTCCTATTCAACCGAAAGTGTGGAACTGTTCGACAATTCGTTACTTATCCAATTGTTGCTGTTTATGAAATAAAAATGTGACTATTAAGACATGAGACTATTAAGACATGAGACTATTAAGTCATGAGACTATTAAGACATGAGACTACTAAGACATGAGACTATTAAGACATGAGACTATTAAGACATGAGACTACTAAGACATGAGACTATTAAGACATGAGACTATTAAGACATGAGACTATTAAGACATGAGACTATTAAGACAAGAGACTATTAGGACATGAGACTATTAAGACATGAGACTATTAAGACATGAGACTATTAAGACATGAGACTATTAAGACATGAGACTATTAAGACATGAGACTATTAAGACATGAGACTATTAAGACATGAGACTATTAAGACAAGAGACTATTAGGACATGAGACTATTAAGACATGAGACTATTAAGACATGAGACTATTAAGACATGAGACTATTAAGACATGAGACTATTAAGACATGAGACTATTAAGTCATGAGACTATTAAGACATGAGACTACTAAGACATGAGACTATTAAGACATGAGACTATTAAGACATGAGACTATTAAGACATGAGACTATTAAGACATGAGACTATTAAGACATGAGACTATTAAGACATGAGACTATTAAGACATGAGACTATTAAGACATGAGACTACTAAGACATGAGACTATTAAGACATGAGACTATTAAGACATGAGACTATTAAGACATGAGACTATTAAGACATGAGACTACTAAGACATGAGACTATTAAGACATGAGACTATTAAGACATGAGACTATTAAGACATGAGACTATTAAGACATGAGACTATTAAGACATGAGACTATTAAGACATGAGACTATTAAGACATGAGACTATTAAGACATGAGACTATTAAGACATGAGACTATTAAGACATGAGACTATTAAGACATGAGACTACTAAGACATGAGACTATTAAGACATGAGACTATTAAGACATGAGACTATTAAGACATGAGACTATTAAGACATGAGACTACTAAGACATGAGACTACTAAGACATGAGACTATTAAGACATGAGACTAATAAGACATGAGACTACTAAGACATGAGACTACTAAGACATGAGACTATTAAGACATGAGACTATTAAGACATGAGACTAATAAGACATGAGACTACTAAGACATGAGACTATTAAGACATGAGACTATTAAGACATGAGACTATTAAGACATGAGACTATTAAGACATGAGACTATTAAGACATGAGACTACTAAGACATGAGACTATTAAGACATGAGACTACTAAGACATGAGACTATTAAGACATGAGACTATTAAGACATGAGACTACTAAGACATGAGACTATTAAGACATGAGACTATTAAGACATGAGACTATTAAGACATGAGACTATTAAGACATGAGACTACTAAGACATGAGACTATTAAGACATGAGACTACTAAGACATGAGACTATTAAGACATGAGACTACTAAGACATGAGACTATTAAGACATGAGACTATTAAGACATGAGACTAATAAGACATGAGACTACTAAGACATGAGACTATTAAGACATGAGACTATTAATACCACATAAAATCATACAAGTTAATAATATAATAATAAGACCCTAAATACCGTACTAAATATTACTTCAGAGCAAGTTAGGTTTTCTCTTCCATGGCAGAACAAGCAAGATCTCCGGCGGCAATTACGGTATCTGTTCCATAAAGAATGGCTATTTTCCGGTGGGATGGATCTCTTGCCCCGCTACACCGGCTACTTCTTTCTCTCCAATAGCAAAATAGCGTCAATAGCCTTAGCGCATATCGTTAGATGCCATATCGTTAATGTACTTAACAATAACTATTTCTACTCTTTAATAGCTTACTAAATTAGTTTTATAATTGAAATGAGCAATACACATTGTCGGTTCTATTTTGTATTACAGTTTAACTCTCTATAGTGAATGTAGAGTCCTGTGTAAGAGAACTACCCCGTATAGTGAACAAATTTTCTTTATCAGCAATAAAATAGGCCATTAGTTTTAGAAAACTGATGTCCATTCATGGCAGACTAAAGAAAATTGTTTCATTATACAGGTTAGTTCTCTTACTCAGGACTCTACATTCACTATACAGGAGCTCTACTGTACGAAACATTTTGACTTCATTTCTAGATTTATAAAATTGTATATAATTCATTACATTTAATTATAATATACTGTTTAGTTATATGATCGAAACTGTGGGGCTGTACAATAACTTGAAGCTCACCCTAGTAACAAAGAGGATGAGTTGATTGAAAAGAAGGTGGACTTCTCTCGAGGGGAATCATGCAAATCACCTTCATATCACCTTCATCTTACCTGTACTTACACACTTCAACCTTCTTAGATGTTGTCATAGGGGTACAACTCAGGAAAAAGTTACAGTGCCTAATTCTAAATGATATGGCAATTTAAATTTAAATCTCACTAAAAGATTTTTGACTTTTCATCTTTGTACTTTCATTCTAAATTTTAGTAATAATAAAATTACCAATCAATAATATTTACATGATATATCTGGAGTTGATGAAAATCAAACAAAATTTATTAAAAAGTGGTTATACTATCATAAGAAGAATAGAACACGGTATATATGGTATAGCTTAATATACCACATGGTTAACAGTAGGCATAATATACCACATGGTTAACAGTAGGCTTAATATACCACATGGTTAACAGTAGGCTTAATATACCACATGGTATACACTAGGCTTAATATACCACATGGTATACACTAGGCTTAATATACCACATGGTATACACTAGGCTTAACATACCACATGGTTAACAGTAGGCTTAATATACCACATGGTTAACAGTAGGCTTAATATACCACATGGTTAACAGTAGGCTTAATATACCACATGGTTAACAGTAGGCTTAATATACCACATGGTATACACTAGGCTTAATATACCACATGGTATACACTAGGCTTAATATACCACATGGTATACACTAGGCTTAACATACCACATGGTTAACAGTAGGCTTAATATACCACATGGTTAACAGTAGGCTTAATATACCACATGGTTAACAGTAGGCTTAATATACCACATGGTATACACTAGGCTTAATATACCACATGGTATACACTAGGCTTAATATACCACATGGTATACACTAGGCTTAACATACCACATGGTTAACAGTAGGCTTAATATACCACATGGTTAACAGTAGGCTTAATATACCACATGGTTAACAGTAGGCTTAATATACCACATGGTATACACTAGGCTTAATATACCACATGGTATACACTAGGCTTAATATACCACATGGTATACACTAGGCTTAATATACCACATGGTATACACTAGGAATAATATACCACATGGTATACAGTAGGATTAATATACCACACGGTATACAGTAGGCTTAATATACCACATGGTGTACAGTAGGCTTAATATACCACATGGTATACAGTAGCCTTAATATACCACATGGTATACAGTAGCCCTAATATACCACATGGTATACAGTAGCCTTAATATACCACATGGTATACAGTAGCCCTAATATACCACATGGTATACAGTAGCTCTATTATACCACTAAAGTAAATATTGACGTATCTAGGTATAGGCCCCCATATGAGAAAATAAAACAATGGTTGGCTAAGTTCTGTTTTATCACCCTAACACATTTTGGTCAAAATAAAAAGTACATAATGATTATTGTTTATTAAAATTTGCGTCATGGATCATAGATAACAATCATTGCCCACTATAATCTAACATAATGACATCATTTCCCATGATACTCTACCATAAGCTTATCACTTCCCATGATACTCTACTATAAGCATACATTTTCCCATGATATTCTACCATAAGCATATCATTTCCCATGATACTCTACCATAAGCATACATTTTCCCATGATATTCTACCATAAGCATATCATTTCCCATGATACTCTACCATAAGCATACATTTTCCCATGATATTCTACCATAAGCATATCATTTCCCATGATACTCTACCATAAGCATACATTTTCCCATGATACTCTACCATAAGCATATCATTTCCCATGATATTCTACCATAAGCGTATCACTTCCGATGATACTCTACCATAAGCATATCTTTTCCCATGATACTCTACCATAAGCGTATCATTTCCCATGATACTCTACCATAAGCTTATCACTTCCCATGATACTCTACCATAAGCATATCTTTTCCCATGATATTCTACCATAAGCATATCATTTCCCATGATACTCTACCATAAGCGTGTCACTTCCCATGATACTCTACCATAAGCTTATCATTTCCCATGATACTCTACAATAAGCATATCATTTCCCATGATACTCTACCATAAGCTTATCATTTCCCATGATACTCTACCATAGGCGTATCACTTCCCATGATACTCTACCATAAGCTTATCAGTTCCCATGATACTCTACCATAAGCTTATCATTTCCCATGATACTCTACCATAAGCTTATCATTTCCCATGATACTCTACCATAAGCATATCATTTCCCATGATACTCTACCATAAGCATATCATTTCCCATGATACTCTACCATAAGCATATCATTTCCCATGATACTCTACCATAAGCATATCATTTCCCATGATACTCTACCATAAGCATATCATTTCCCATGATACTCTACCATAAGCTTATCAGTTACCTTTATCACCGTGAGAGGTCAGGTCTAAAGTTTATGAGGGTCAGATGTACAGAAATAGAAGTTATGGACCCCTCAACAAATTCATAGTATTAGAGCTCTGAAATGAATTGGTGGTTTAAAGATTTAGTAGATTATACTGTAGTTAAACCTTGCAGAAGAAAATAACATTGTGATGAAAAATAAAGAAGTAAATACTAAATACCTAATTCGTAAAATGACATAAACGAGAGAACTATAATAAATTATCATTTATTATAATATTACCCTATATCGTTAAATTATATTATTATCCTATACTTTTACTTTATGGCAGGTGTAAGACTCACTATCTGAATAATAAATTAATACAATAAAAGTTTAGTGCGTGACCACAACATCAAAATGTGGATAAAAATACAAAGGATAGATTTATTTACCAAAGAAATATCAGCTGAAGTACACACAGAAACGGTCTGGATTCAATATTTCTCCCTGCGTAACTTATATCTTATAGGCCGTATCAAGGATACACATCCGTATCCTAGGATACTCGTCTGTATCTTATATACCGGACTTTGAAACCCTAGGGCATTCATCTGTAAATAGGATACGGTCACCTTATTGATGAGAGCTACTATGTTCTGTGGTATTTCTATTGAAGGGTAGATTTTACTTTGATGAGAATTTAGTGTATCATAAATTAGTGCAATTCATTCGAAAATAAGAGGATATACAGCTTACATACACATATGCACAAATTGAGATACTTCCAGTTAACAAATTTTTCTCACACCAAAATCATTTATTGTTCACTTAGAGAAAGCGTATAATAAAAACTAAGGAAAAAACAATTCAGTTCAATATGATGATCTGCGAACTGAAAATTCCTCCTCCGAAATAAACTCGGATATCTCTCACCAAATCTAACACCGAAGATCGGAGTTGTTTTTTGTCGTAAGTTCTTTGATCCGTAGCGACTGGATGAGTTGAACTGTGTGACAGCAGTGCCAGAGATATCCGACATCTTGATTCACTTTTTAGTCCGGGCCTTACCCAACTCTTACGCGAAATCATCTCAACTTTATCGGTACAGAAAACAAAAAACTACTGAACATATCGATCGAAAAGGAGAATTGAACAGGTCAAGTTCAGAGTTATTGGACAGTTTTATTATCTCGATCACATATCATGGATACCAATTAATTAAAAGGTATCAAGGATACCAATTAACTTGCAGGTATCATGGATACCAATTACATAGTAGGTATCATGGATACCAATTACTTAGCAGGTATCATGGATGCCAATTAATAAACGGGAATCCTGGATACAAATTAGGTAATTAATTAAACAATTTTTTTCTTATAGGATCGATTATGGAAAACTCCGGTAACTATAAATTTACTCTATCTATAGTGAAATTATTTGAATTTATAGATTTAACTGTAAAGAGGGGCAAAGAAAACAACCAATCAGTTTTCCGGGGGATAGACAAAGATGTTGACACCAACAGATTAAAATGTGTCAGTTGTGTGGAAAAAAGGAGAGACAGCTTCTTCAGCCTGAGAGAACTAGACGTGAAATTACGAGAGAAAATATATTTTGAAATTGCAGTGCGTCGGAAACACCTGAAACAGATTGAAGCGACAGAACATGACGTCCCACAAAGATGAGATCTCTAAGAACAGGTAACTTTTACCGGTTAGTACACCGGGAACGGTTTCTCAGTAGGAGATACTCCATAAGCGCCACCTCCTGTGCTAGTGTAAACAGTAAAGTCATTCCCACGAGTAATTAAATAACCACTCAGAAATACAGAGAAAATATCTACCATTTCTTAACCCATAGCAATGAGTAGTAGGAATACGGTTCAAATTGCACACTCGCTCTATCAGTATCAAAGGACGGAGTACAAACAACTACAGCAACACACACATCTTCTATCGTTCTAAGACTGCAGAATCAATATCTGGTTGTTGGGTAATTTAAGTGTCAATATACACAGCGAGAAAGTCGGAATGATAAAGCCTGCCGATGCATTTGGGTTTCACTTAGGCTACTTTATCACTGCAGATGCGGGGCCAAAGAACACCAGACGGGTGAACTATTGGCAGCTGCCTGCGGAGATGAGAGAAAGTGAGGGAGTGAAGAGGATGTTGTAGAGAGAATGAGAAAAGAGAGACAAGAGAGAATAAGAGAGGGAAGAGGTTGACAAAAGGAGAATTAGAAGAAGGAGATGATAGTGAGCGAGAAGAGGATGGAGAATGAGAAGCGGGGAGTGAGTGAGAGAGATTGAAGACTGTGAAGGGTAATGAGAAGAGGGAGACTGACAGCTATGAAGGAGAATGTTATTGAATGAAAGAAGGAGGAGTGTATGAACCATATGGATAGTGTTTGAACTATATGGATAGTGTATGAACCATAAGGATAGTATATGAACCATATGGATAGTGTATGAACCATATGGATAGTGTATGAACCATATGGATAGTGTATGAACCATAAGGATAGTATATGAACCATATGGATAGTGTATGAACCATATGGATAGTGTATGAACCATTTGGATAGTGTATGAACCATATGGATAGTGTATGAACCATATGGAGAGTGTGTGATCCATATGGATAGTGTATGAACCATATGGATAGTGTATGAACCATTTGGATAGTGTATGAACCATTTGGATAGTATATGAACCATATGGATAGTGTATGAACCATTTGGATAGTGTATGAACCATTTGGATAGTGTATGAACCATTTGGATAGTGTATGAACCATTTGGATAGTATATGAACCATATGGATAGTGTATGAACCATTTGGATAGTGTATGAACCATTTGGATAGTGTATGAACCATTTGGATAGTGTATGAACCATATGGAGAGTGTGTGATCCATATGGATAGTGTATGAACCATATGGATAGTGTATGAACCATATGGATAGTGTATGAACCATATGGATAGTGTATGAACCATATGGATAGTGTATGAACCATTTGGATAGTGTATGAACCATTTGGATAGTGTATGAACCATATGGATAGTGTATGAACCATTTGGATAGTGTATGAACCATTTGGATAGTGTATGAACTATTTGGATAGTGTATGAACCATTTGGATAGTGTATGAACCATATGGATAGTATATGAACCATATGGATAGTATATGAACCATATAAATAGTGTATGAACCATATGGATAGTATATGAACCATATGGATAGTATATGAACCATATAAATAGTGTATGAACCATATGGATAGTATATGAACTATATGGATAGTATATGAACCATATAAATAGTATATGAACCATATGGATAGTATATGAACCATATAAATAGTGTATGAACCATATGGATAGTATATGAACCATATGGATAGTATATGAACCATATGGATAGTATATGAACCATATAAATAGTATATGAACCATATGGATAGTATATGAACCATTTGGATAGTGTATGAACCATATGGATAGTATATGAACCATATGGATAGTATATGAACCATATAAATAGTGTATGAACCATATGGATAGTATATGAACCATATGGATAGTATATGAACCATTTGGATAGTATATGAACCATATAAATAGTGTATGAACCATATGGATAGTATATGAACCATATGGATAGTATATGAACCATTTGGATAGTGTATGAACCATCAACTACTACTAAACTCTACAAATATCCACTACTACAGTTTTCGAAAGGTTTCAGCCCTGTTCTCTTTTCCAGTACCCCAAAGAGAAAGATGGCGGGTCAGAGGTGCCTGTAAGTGTCTGAAGTTTTAGGAGAGTAGAGTGCTGCTCTACATTCGTCTTCATTAGATGATGACACCAGCTTCTGAGAATCCACAAAAGTTAGCAGTGGAGTAAGCTACACGGTAGGCACTGGCGGTATCAAAGAGAGGAATAACTACCAAACAATTGTACACGGTAAAGGTACAGTCAGAAGTGGTCATGTTTAGTTTTGATGTTTCAAACACCTTTCATAAAGGAGCTTAAAAGAGTTGAGGAATACAGTTTTGTTAGTAAAATGTAGTTAAATTTGTAAGAAGGAAAATTCTAAAATTGATTGATACTATTTATTTAATCGGTTAAAATGACATAGCCAATTCATAGAGCTAGGCATTGCTTAACATATATATTCTATGGTTTAATATATATATTCTAAGGTTTAAGTATAGATATCCACTCATTACAAATGATTATAGTCTGTCGAATCAAAGTCTAGTGAGATTAGTCGTCAGGTTTGTAGGCTCAACTGATTGTGTTTGCAGATCTAAGATGCTTCATTAGGTGTCTATACATTCATCATGAGCAGCACTGGGTGAATGAAGACCAAAACAGAGATGTACTGAGGAAACGTGATGATCAATAACGTAAAATACACGTACTAGTTATTTTACAGTGACGTTATGTGTATTTTACCTAAACTGTTTTTGTCAATATCAAAAATTCGAGCAATAAAAGTGATGTCAACTAGACACATCAATTAATAGTACCACTTCCTCTTCTAGAGTTCCTTACTCTATAGTCCAGTATTTTTCTCACACAGGCACCCCTTGCTTTTCTCAGGCACCCCCTGAGCATTGTATGGCATTGAAATAGATTGAAAAGCTAAAATCATTTATAATATCTACATATATTTGGTATCTATGATGTGAGAAATTAAAAAGAAAAAATGAATGTATATTTTACATTTTGCATGATATTAAAAACTATAACCGAACTTATACCTAACTAGCATATAAAACTGTCATCCCAGGAACCCCCTATAAACAATCAGGCCTCAAAGGGGTGCCGGGCACCCTACTTCAAGAACCACTGGTCCAGAGGGTAACATCCAAAGGGTTACAGCATAGTTCTGTACCCTCAGACAGTATATCAGTGAGGGTAGGTGATGATGTTTACACAGAGATAATCAACTCTGAGAAGAAGACATCTAGAGTGAAGTGATTTCAAACTGATTGATTTATGAGATCAGTAATTACAGTCATTTATACATCGAACAGTTCGTTTCTATCTTAGAAATATCTTCAGTGGAAATGTAGAGCCTGCGGTAGGCCTAGGGTAACCCTACAAAAATTACGAGCCTAAATTTTAACTGGGAAAATTTAATGAAGATGACATGGCGTAAATAAATTGTTGTTATTCGTAAGGGAAAAACAATAATTAACTTTTTTAAATACCTATCTCGATTTGTAGATTTTTAACAGAACGTAAGGAAAAAGTTATTTAAGATAGAAATAGGGTAAATTCTGCGTTATCGAACTGTTAAACATTTTCGATAATACAATAAAAAATATAACTATATGTTATTCAACCTCTATTTTAATTTGTATCAATGATATATGCCACTGCAGGTATCATGGATACCAATTGAAATATAAGTAAAATAACAGTAATATCATATATTTTTTACCAACTGGTTGATTATAAATAAGAAAATTAATAAATTGTGGAAAAGTCATTTTATCTGAATATAAAGTTTGTTTAAACTAATACTGTTATTGTTATTATAACTGTGCCTTATGAAATATATCAATGAAAACAATAGACAATGTTTATACATGTAACACGACTGAGAACTGAAAAACGATTCCATATATTGGGCGATAAAATGTTAAATACTGCTATAATATCTTGCAAGATGGCAATAATAAGTACAATTTAATACTATGTACTTTTCTCGACATCAGCATTTCTATGTGTTATTCACACTAGGTCAGACTATGTAGAGATAATGTGGAGAGACGATATGAACAGCAGATGTCAACCCCTAACCAATATTGCGTCATTTGTTTCAAGTAACGGCCTACATATTAAGTGGCGCTAAACTGCGCCACATATGTGATGTTGGGAATGAAAATGCTGTTCAATGAATGTGAATGTGATTATTGGTAATGGAATGTGAATGTTAATATATGTGAATAATGTTAATGGAATGTGAATAATGTTAATGGAATGTGAATAATGTTAATGGAATGTGATTGATGGTAATGGAATGTGATTGATGGTAATGGAATGTGAATAATGTTAATGGAATGTGAATAATGTTAATGGAATGTGATTGATGGTAATGGAATGTGAATGTGAATATGAATGTAATTATTGGTAATGGATTGTGAATGTGAATATGAATGTGATAATTGGTAATGGAATGTGAATGTGAATAATGTGAATATGAATAAAGTAAATAGTTACTTTATGTTATTTAAGTAGGAAAGAATGTACATGAACATTAATACGACATAACTTATAATTAGAATTACCGAAAGATCAATTTAAGCAATAGGTATGAATTATGAAAATCACCACAAAATTATTTAATAAAAAGTAACTTATGACATCTTTTTTTACCTAAAACTGTGGAAATTACTCTGAAACTTAATCTTTTTCGTAAACTATTCTCTCAACATTTAAAAACCGTATTCCCCTAAAAAATTATCAAAAATTACCCCAAATTATAGAAAATATCACAAAAATTCTTTTAACATAATTCTTCACAGATAAAATTCAACACCTCTATTCAACACCTCTAATGTACCACATTTGGTACATTATGCAGTCTGGGTATAAGAATCAATAAAAATGAGAGAGAGAAATAAAAATAATTATCAACTTTGGTAAAAAGAAAGATTGAAGTGAAGTGAGAAGTATTCGATCACATGAAGAGACGTGAAGTGTTGGGGAAAGTTTATGATAAAGTATCGAAGATGTGGAACTGTTCGATAATTTGAAACTTACCCTATAGATTAGCAAGGAGTTACTTAACATTTTCTATTCCTAATAAAAATTAAACAAAAAATTAATGGAGGAAAAGTGGCTAATGGAACAGAGATTTTTTTTTATTGAAATTGATTTTATTTTATTGAAATTGATTTTTTTTATTGAAATTAATTTTTTTTATTGAAATTGATTTTATTTTATTGAAATTGATTTTTTTTAATTGAAATTGATTTTTTTATTGAAGATACGTTATTTTGGGTAAATCACGAGTTATCAATCGGCCACCACGTTATCGATCATATAAGTAAAAGTAAATAAAAACATTTATTTACCACTTTACTCATATTGGTATCAATAATAGAAAGATTAACATTTGTTAAACAAATTTTAATACAACCATAGGAAATTAAAATTGAATAAAAATATATTAAAACAATTATTAACATATATAAGCTAAATTAAAAGGAATAAATTACTTCTACTATCAAGTTTTTGTTTTTCTTCTTCTTGGTGGAACGGACGGTAGTGATTTAGTGTGTACGTATGTGATCGGTAATCGATGAGATACACAGATAGGGGAGAGACCCAAGAATATTTACAGCTAATAGAGAGTCGAAAGGGAAATAGATATAGTGCTTTGATATGTTTATTAGGGTGAGTTCCATGTTGTGGAACGGTTCCATATTTTCGGTAATATAAGAATTAATATATAACTTATTCACCTTTATTCTAATTGGTATCCAAGATACCTGTAGGTATCATGGATACCAATTAGAATAAACCAGTTTTAATGTTAAATTATTCGTATTCTTTCTCTATGACCGAAAATAGGAAACTGTTCGATAACACGGCACTTACTCTACATTTAATCAACTTCTTTAATAGGCAACTATTTTATTTTTCTACTTTTCTGAAAATAAAGTTTGCAAAATTATATACCAAATACCAATAAATCAGAAAGCATTGATAGATGATATTTATCATTGGATAGGCACTAATGAAAAGTCAGTGAACAGTTCACTAATTCGCTGTGTGATGTTCAAGCTGTAAAGTCTCGCTAATTACCAATGTACTTTTTGTGATGCTCTTAGGAACAGGAGCATTGGTACATTTTTAATCATTGTGAATGATTCCAAAATCAGTACTGATCTATTTTGAAAAAGTTATATGACCACTGGTGAATTGCATGAACAAATAATATTAAACGTGTGTACAGTGAAGTTCATGAGTTATTGGTTTCTTCATCACTCAAAGCCACTCCATATCTCGGGTGCACTAGATAGTTTTCTATGATTCAAATCATAGAAAACTATAGTCATTAAGGAATAACTTGGCGAAATTCTTGACTTATATCGTTTTCTATAATTTATACATAGAAAACTACTTCATAACTCAGGTACTTCATTGCTCGAGTACTTCATAAATCAGAACTTCATAACTCAGGAGTTTTGATGTGATGCTCTTCTTGTAACCAACAAAATATATTTGATAAAAAGTCTACGGTATTTACGAACATTATTTGACTTACTTTTTCACATATATCAACTTCAATATTTTATATGGAAAAATCTGATTCAAAAAAGCATCATCGGTTATAAAAAATGAAAACAAAGGACTTACAAGAAGCGGTTTGTACATCATATAACACTAATAGCCCCATTTATTACCCAATCTACCCAATCAAGTGGGTACGCTGATTAAATGGTTAAGAGTCACCAATTTAATGGGGCAGCGATGGGGCCATTCATTGAGAGGGAAAAATCCTCTCTTTTGTGGGACTAATGTATTATATTATAATTTAAACGGAGGGAAACTGTACGTAAAATGGCTAGTTAAAAACAGTGGATTGCAGTTCAATGGAGAGAATATTATTTCAAATGAATTTAATGCGGTAATTGAGTTAAGATTTGGAAGGTAAATTTAATGATATTTTATATTGTGATATTTAAGTTTTTTTAATCATTCATTCTATTAATTCTCTTTAAATTAAATCGAACTCAGTTTTTTTGCTAATAGTTTTTGTCAATTTTTGTAATATTTCATATCTAGCCATGAAAAATCTCAAAAAGTAATGAAATAATGTTCGTAATAAAAGTAGATTTTGTTAATTTGATATGAACATATATCGGTAACTGGAAAGTTTCTCAATGATTTATAATATAAATGTATTTATTTACCTACAAACTAAATAATTTGGACACATACTAATACCTTATCAACATTAATTAATGAATAACTATTGATAATCATATATTGTGAAGGTGGAATTACGAATAAATTAAATAGTGTTCAAAAACACCGTAGACTTTATGATACAAATTTGAAAAATTCGGTTGTATGGATTTAATTTTTCAAAAAGCTAAAAATTTATTAATAGTTAATATATGTACTAATTTTAATTAGATTTTAATGAATTTTTTCCCCAGCATGTTACGCGAGAGTCACATTCGTCACTAGGTTGCACACATTCATCTTACCACAGCAAAGTCCTTTTTAAAAGATCGATTATTACCTTCGCAGAAAGAGGAAGGTTATTTATTATACGGCATTTATTTATTTAACATCTTTTTTCCTTATTATTTGTTTTCAATTTCCCATGTAAAACATTGACTGTTTTGCAGTTGATGAAGCTTAGAGACAGACCATTTCAGCTCGTGGTTCTACGTCAGTCAATTTACCTGCAAAGAAAAGAAAAGAGAGTTAGAACATGTGAGACAGTGTATTAGTCTGCTATCTGCAATTTACATACTTATTTGAAATGAGTAGAATATAAATACGAATGAATTAGAAAAAAAGTAAATATCATGACATCATTAATATGAACACTGGGGAAGAGGGTAAATTATCATTATCGGACAGTTCCACATTTTAGAATATATATGAAAAAAATCATTATAAACCTTATGGAATTTTTTCTGTTTGCTGGGTGCATTTGAAAATAATAGAAAAAATATATATATAATGGTATCATAGTTACTGACTTTTAAAATTAAATTATTTCGTTAGAGAATATACAAACTTGTTATCTATACTAATAATTTCCCTCGTGTGTTTATTTATTTGGTGTCCGCTTTTACACTACGGGTATTAAACACTAAGAATGTAACTATGATACGCACGGGAATATATTGACTTGATATTTAAATTCCCCTGTTTTTATTCAATATTTGGTTGTATATTTTATCTATAAAATAAATTAAACTATGGAGAGAGTTCAATTTTAATTTAATTCAGTAAAAGTAACCTAATAACGGGTAATAAATTGGTATTGACGATGACCCGTTATTTTTAACGGGAAAGTACACTAGTATAATTACAATGCCAATTTCCTTGAACAAAGTGGTATTATGACGATTTGGAAGCAGATCTGTTGAATAATGGGATAAGTTCTGAGTTATCGGACGGTTTCACATTTTCGATCATGTAAGATATAAGAATTATATTTTTTACTCGTTATTTTAATTATTATATCGTTTTTTAAGGTTACTCCTAATCATTAAATTACGACGCGTATTCATGATATAATATCATTTGCATTAATTGCATTATTTTCAAATGCACCCAGCAAACAGAAAAGATCCCCCTTATGAACCAGTAAATTAATATTTATTGTTCACTCTTATTTTTCTATGATCGAAAATGTGAAACTGTTCGATAACTTGGAACTTAGCCTAGTGTACGATCAACTGTAGATCAAGGGTTGGACATTCAAATAAGTATTAATTATATACATATAAAACACAATTAGTTTTAATTATTACATATAAAAATCAAAAAGTTTTCGATAGTATTTTGAGTACAATTTACATATTAATAAAATAATTATAACTCATTACACAAATGTGTACTAAAATACGAATGCATAATAGAAGTATAATTTTATTTTACCTATATTTAGTGTAAACAGATTACCAAGTTCTGTTTGGTGTAGGTTGATTTGCCTACTTACTATTTAAATGAAGGTAGGCAAATTTGCCTCCTCATTTTAATGTAGGCAGGTTAGTTTGCCTCCCCATTTTATTGTAGGCAGGCTAGTTAGGTTCATATCAGAGCAGTTGGAAGCGTCTCTCTGAATATGACCCTAGAAGTTTTGAGGCGTGTAATATCACACTGTTAGAGCATAACTTTCCGCTCTTTAGTATAATTAGATGACAAGGGGCAAAAACAGACAGGGTATTACGGGGAACAGTCCACACACTTTCAAATCACACTTGGTTAATTTAGTCCGAGTTTTAGGGCTTAAGTACAAATGAAAGGAGTTCAATATTAGGCTTACAAATTAGAAAAATAACTCAATATAATGACTGATATTACATTGCTTTAATATAGTTTAATTTAGTAGGGGTTGAACGTCTGTTTCAAACCCAAAGACCATATTGCTGACGTCAAAAGGAAATAAGATACAAGGGACTCGAAGAAGCAGTTAGAAAAGAAAGCGGCTTTATCAATTTTAAGTTCTCACATTTTAAAATTCCAATATTTACTAAAAATTGCACTATTATAAACACTTTACATACATAAATTTTAATAAATACTTATCATATTTCAAATAAAAAGTTGGATAGTACACAATAAATTATATACCTAACTATTCATGGAGAAGTTTATTTGTATTTAAATTTAACACAATCTTTACTGAAGCTATTCATTACTAGATAATTCATACTAAAGATGCGGTGAGATATCATTATCTTTGTCATAGATATACTATAGCAGGGTAAGATATAGGATATGAGTATCTGTCATAGATATGAGAGTCACTGGTTAGATATAAGATATGACAGTCACTGGTTAGATATAAGATATGACAGTCACTGGTTAGATATAAGATATGACAGTCACTGGTTAGATAAGATATGAGAGTCACTGGTTAGATATAAGATATGACAGTCACTGGTTAGATATAAGATATGAGAGTCACTGGTTAGATATAAGATATGAGAGTCACTGGTTAGATATAAGATATGACAGTCACTGGTTAGATATAAGATATGAGAGTCACTGGTTAGATATAAGATATGACAGTCACTGGTTAGATATAAGATATGACAGTCACTGGTTAGATAAGATATGACAGTTACTGGTTAGATATAAGATATGACAGTCACTGGTTAGATATAAGATATGACAGTTACTGGTTAGATATAAGATATGAGAGTCACTGGTTAGATATAAGATATGAGAGTCACTGAAATGAGAGAGTTATAGGAAAACTATATTGGAAAATCTCTACACTGAAATCTCTACATCATTTGAACTTATAACTTAAAAAATATACAATAGTTGTGAATTACAAATTCATTAATAATTAACAAAGAAAACTAAGTAAATTAGTCTATACATTTTTCTTCCATAGGAATAATTTACTGCAATAAGACAATAATAAACTTGTTGTGATATCCTCCATAGGAATAATTCTATAAAAGTAGTACCATACTAATCGACTAAATAATAAGGTAAAACAAAAACAATCAAAAAAGTGACCAGAAGAGTTTACCATTGAGCATTGCAAAAGTTCATCCCCAGTGTTGTGTTTTTCTCCACAGACTAGGTTATAAATGTCACACTGTAGGTACTAATCCACATTGCGCAGTTTTAGGACTAACTGATGCAAATGAATGCATATCCTTCAGAACATCACACTATAGGCAATGTGCGATAAAAAAGAACTGGGGTATGGTCACAGTTATTGGACACTGCTACAATTTCGATCAATAAAGTGCCACATTTTTCATTAAAGGGACACATTTTTCTATCACATATACTCAAATATATCAACAACCTGTTAGTTTAATTGGTATCCATGATACCTGCAGGTTATTACAGGTATCATGGATACCAAAGGTGGCCAATAAGCTACAAAGGGATCATCTGAGAAGGTATCATGAATACCGAAGGTGTCGAATAAGCTACAAAGGGATCATCTGAGAAGGTATCATGGATACCAAAGGTGGCCAATAAGCTACAAAGGGATCATCTGAGAAGGTATCATGGATACCAAAGGTGACCAATAAGCTACAAAAACTAACTACATGAAGTTAGCAAAGCAGAATTGAAAGCATTGAAACTGTTTACAGTGTTTCCATTGTTTCCGTTTATCCTTGAAAGGTAATACAATAAGGTTTTCATGTTAGACAAATAACGGCAGCGATGGTAGTTTTTAGCGCTTTAAAATCAGCGCAATATTTCATGGGGATGATATCGGATTCTATCCTACAGATCACAGATAAGCCGGGGCAAGAACAGCTAACCCCTCTAAAATATTAAGGAGCAAAGAGGGTATTACTTCACAGGCTCTTATGAATACATCAAATAAAGAGGGCAAATTGATGTAATAGAGAACTAGGGTTAGTGCTGAGTTATCAGTCAGTTTCACATTTTCGATCATATAAGAGAAGACTGCAAAGTGTAATATTTTAACTTGTTATTTATATACTTTTTTCTTTTATGGTCGAAAACATGGATATGTCCGATGTCTCGGGATTTACCCTGAATAAAACATGTTCATACAAAACAGTTAAAAATTCTACATTTTTTCACTACAAAATTGCACCTAGAAGCTACGGTGAGCCAGCGATGATTTGAAGGGACCCAATTTAATCTTCTATGGCCCCACCATAACACTTTGCTTTCTCTCTCTTAATCTTCTATGGCCCCACCTTAACACTTTGCTTTCTCTCACTTAATCTTCTATGGCCCCACCATAACACTTTGCTTTCTCTCTCTTAATCTTCTATGGCCCCACCTTAACACTTTGCTTTCTCTCACTTAATCTTCTATGGCCCCACCATAACACTTTGCTTTCTCTCTCTTAATCTTCTATGGCCCCACCTTAACACTTTGCTTTCTCTCACTTAATCTTCTATGGCCCCACCATAACACTTTGCTTTCTCTCACTTAATCTTCTATGGCCCCACCATAACACTTTGCTTTCTCTCACTTAATCTTCTAAGGCCCCACCATAACACTTTGCTTTCTCTCTCTTAATCTTCTAAGGCCCCACCATAACTTAATCTGCTAAAACCCCACCATAACACACTTCTCTCTCTTAGTTGACAAGATTATCATTTGAAATGACAAAATAAAATCCTCTAATTTTCTCTAATTCAATCCTTTCTAAAATCACGATAGGAAATTCACCTCCTAGACTTTAGTAGAGTCCTCACCAAGATAGAGTCTGTGCCTTATTTGCATGCGGAGAAAGAGGGATATTGATTTCCAATAGAATAACAAGCCCTCAAATTTGCAATCTCCAGTTTGGGGCCAAATTGATACTGCCTGCCATTATGAAACTGAATTCTTTGCCGTAATTGAGGGGGCGAAAAATTAGACCAAATATTAGACTGTTGAAATAATATCCTACGAAAGAAAACTCTGAAATCACCTTACCGAATTATTAGCCAATTTAATTCAATGGGGAATTTTACCAATGACCACATTTGTTAGCGAGAACATTTAAAATTAAAATTGGATAGGGTGATTTCCAAGCTATTGGACGGTTTCATATATTCGATCATGTAAGAAATGAATATATGATTTTATATTAGAACTCATTATTTCACATATGTTTTTTCTATGGTCGAAAAGGTGGACCTGTCCGATAATTCGAAGATCCTTACCCAAATGGATTGAAATAAAATTAGGTTTGAAAAATGAAATCCAAGAAAGAAAGCAATAGTTTCTTTAACGATTAGGTAGTGTATACGTTTTGAAAATATCTGCAAATCAGATAAATTTTAAATAATTACGTTTTTTAAGAAACCACAAAATAAGAGTTATTATACAAGCATCAGCGTACTATTCTTAATAGGCACCATCAGATTGAAATTTATATACCACCAAGATAGAGAATAACCTGTATCGTATTTAGTTCAAAGCTTTTAGACAAATATAACTGTACAAATGTTCAATGTTCATATCAATAATTATTATAATTGTTTTAGATTCCAAAAGTTTTTTTTTAAATTTAAAACTTTTCACCATACACTGAGAAAAAACACGAGTCAAATTGATTCGAAATTTGAGTTTTCAGGTTGTCCCAAAACCGTCTCAAAAATGTGAGTCAATTTGACTCATTCTAACATTTTACTCAAAAACAAGAGTCATATTGACTCTCATTTCATAGTCAGATTGACTCAGGTTTAGTCAATCAAGAAAAAAGACTCCAATATTGTAGTTTTGCAGTCTTGACTCAAGTGATGAGTCAGGTTGACTCGCAATTGTTTCTCAGTGTATGTCGTTCAAGAAGTGTACCCCCTGCGGTAAGAACCATCGTGTGAACGGAGCCGTGACTACATTTTACTGCAAATTATTCCAAGTAACAAAATCTAGATCACTAAAAGACTATTTTTGAATAAGATGGTACAAGTTTCTCTAATCTGCCCAGACAATATAAAGACATAGCTATGCTCTTCCATTTAAAACTAAAATAAAATAAACTAGATTACGTTCACTTGGTAGAGCGCATACCTTCGCCGCAGCTCGTCCTTTTGCTACTAAAATCTAATAAACTTGTGACTGGATATTGACCGATCGTCCCACCAAGTTTCATGCAATATGGTTCAATACTTTTTGAGTTATTAAGTTATAAATGACCTTTACCTTGACCTTTGACCGGATCGCTCACAAAATTCTACCAGATGGTTCGTGAACATTGTTCAATCGTCCCATCAAATTTCAGACAATTAAGTTGAATACTTTTTGAGTTATTGAGTTATAAATGGCCTTGACCTTGATCTTCGACCTTTCACCTGATCGCTCCCAAAATCTAACAAAATGGTTCCTGTATATTGACCAATCGTCCCACTAAGTTCCATGAAATATGGTGCAATACTTTTCGAGTTATAAATGACCATGACCTTGACCTTTGAACGGGTCGCTACCAAAACTCTACCAGCAGGTCACTGAACATTGCCCAATCGTTTCATCAAATTTCAGGCAATTTGGTTGAATACTTTTTCAGTTATACGAATAAAAAGATGATAAATAAATAAATAAATAAATAAATGCCATCCATAATATAACCTTTCCGCATTCTGCGAAGGTAACAAGTACTGATGAAATTAAATGACACACAACAACAATCATACTTTAATTATAGAGCAGGACTTCTTCTCAGCCAATAAATATACAAGATATCTTTCTACAATAATAGTAACGATATAATTTAGCCTCTACTACAATTTAACTTATCATTTATAGACAATGAGGCATGACGATAAAAAGAATAAAATCAGTTTTCTTGCTCCAGATGAAGTGAAGCAAAAGGATTAGATTTCCTTCCTGCAGGAGATAATATTATAGCACAAGAAACACCATCACAAAATATCTTATTTATTTCGCTTTGAGGGTCATTATACGCCGAAAAAACTGCCAAATAGATTAACTAGCTGAGTTTAAAATAAGGAGGGGATATATGACATTCTAAATAATATTATATGCGAAGATTTTAAGTGGTACACTATATAAGTTTTATCTAATATGCTATGTGATATCAATAAAAGAGATTCAATGACTTTTTTTATATCAATACAATATCTGTCTTCAGAATTAACATATCTAACCAATTCCCCCTCTTTTTTTCTCATCATTATTAAGAAAATTGGTGGAGGAGTAGAACATCTGCTTCGGAACTATAGACCATGTTGCTTTTGTATAATGAAAATTAAATACAAGGGACTGGAAGAAACAGTCAGAAAAGTAAAGTCGCTCCAGATACGTAGCTACCTACATCAACTGTCAGTGACAATGCTCATGAATGCAGAAAAGCTATTCTGTGAAATCAAGGAATGAAATGAAAAAAGATACAATTAAGCACCGGTGGCTGTACTCACGGATTGAAGAGGAAAATGAAGAGGTGATAGTAAATGAAGCCTACGAGTCTGCCTAACACAAAATATAAGACCTAAAACTGCAAGTAGCGTAAAAAAATGATAAACATGGTGAAAATGAAAGAGACAAAACAGAATTTAAATTACAAGAGTTCGGAGCACAATAGACAACACCCCCCCTCCCCGCCCCTTCTCTTCCATTCACCACAGACAGCTTCAGGATAGAGCCCCCGGGGGTTCTTTTTCAAAATTACCTGACAGAATAGCAATAAATAAGTCAAAAGGTCACAACACAACAAGCCATAGTTCTTAGTTCAACTGTTAAACCACAAACAGACTATAGAAAAAGCATAAAGAATTTATTTCCAGCAGTCAGAGGATATTTTCCGGCAGTCAGAGGTCATTTTCCAGCAGTCAGAGGTCATTTTCCAGCAGTCAGGCGTTTGTACAGCCCCAACTTGTAACAAATCTACCCGCTGCTGATAAGAAAATATTTATTGCCCTCTGCCAGAAAGTTGGGAGGTTTTCTGCATTCGGACCCCATAGGCCAAAGCCTGACTGAATCCACAGCTGCTGCTGGTCTCTCTATCGGCAAAGCCACTCAATTGAAAGATAAAACGGGGCAACGAACCGAAAGATTATTTATAAATTCTTAAAACTTATTTTCAAGCATCGAAAAAAATACTTCCTGTACAATTTTCAAGCCCGCAGTGCTCGGGAAGTGGGTGTTGCTTGGTCATGGTAGGTCAGTCATAATTTTCTAAAGGTCAGATTGGACCTTGACCTCTGTCAGCACGCACTTTCTGAATACTGGGAGTGAAAGAGTGAGGTGACGTGTCAGTGAAGTACGAATTTTAAGATAAAAGAGAATATGCAAAATAAAAAAATAAAATACATTAAATGTAATGATGTAAGTTGTACCTACACATTGAAATGGTTTGGAAATTCTTTAAATTGAAATACAAACTCGAAATTATATTCGGTAAATCATTTCCGCACGATAATTCATCATTTACCCGTAATAGAAGAACGGTCGAGTATCAGTTTTTGTAACTGGAATGATATTATCAACATGCCAAAATCATATTAATATAATAGATACCTAACTGGAGTAATTTTATAATTTATATTTAGTAAAACGGTTAAAAGTTTAGTTTGGAACCAAAGGCCATCATATCGTTGTTAAAAGAAACTAAAAGGGACTGGAAGAAGCAGTCAGAACGAAAAGTGGCTCCATGAGCATTGTCACTTACCACCAGTCAGTGACAATGCTCATGGATGCATAACAGCTACTTCGCGAATGCAGTCACTTGCAAAGGAATGTGACGAAAAGGAACACAAGCACCAATAGAAGAGGAAAATGAAGAGGTGATAGTAAATGAAGCCTACGAGTCTACGTAACACAAAATATAAGAGGAAAATGAAGAGGTGATAGTAAATGAAGTCTTTGAGCCTACCTGAAACAAAAGTCTAAGACCTCGTAATTGAAGAGGTAGCTTACAGATTATTATAGAGTAAAGTGACTAATTTCCTCTTGATCAGGCTTTGGAAAAGTTTAGGAGGCATTGCTTACACGGTCCAGAGTTTTGGAATGCAAGCTATTCGAGGTGAGAGCGGCTCTCCATTTCCCTCTTTCCATTCACACCAGGGATATTGACTCAAGTTACTCCAAACTTGGGATGGAGTTATGAAAAAGATTTCGCTTCGTAAAAGATACAAAGTGTAGTTTGCCTCAAGAATTTGAATACACTGGAAACCTATTTTAGGATTTGCTTCAACACTTTCATTATAAAAAACCTACCTATTTCTAATTAAAATGAACTGAATTACTATTAGAATAAACCTATGTTGCTTTTCGGTTAGTGCACCGGGTATAAATAGTCTGTGACTCCAATTCTAGTCTCCACAAGCGAAGTCATTCATACGAGTGATTACCAAAATAACTATTTGAATAACTATTTGATTAACTAATAACTATTTGAATAACTATTTGATTAACTAATAACTATTTGAATAACTATTTGAATAACTAATAACTATTTGAATAACTATTTGAATAACTAATAACTATTTGAATAACTATTTGAATAACTAATAACTATTTGAATAACTATTTGAATAACTAATAACTATTTGAATAACTATTTGAATAACTAATAACTATTTGAATAACTATTTGAATAACTAATAAATATTTGAATAACTAATAACTATTTGAATAACTATTTGAATAACTAATAACTATTTGTAAACAAAAACAGAAAAATAACCTTGGTACTAAATGTATTGTTAATGCATATATAAAGAAATAACCTAAAATGATTTGAAAAAGATTGAGAGGGACAAAAGAGACTATTATTGGACGTAAGAAGAGTAATAATCCGGGTCGTGACAATATGCTTTTAAAATCATAGATCTTAAGAATATCACAGACGGAATGAAATGGTATCGAAAATGTCACTGAAGTTATTCCAAATAGTTTCCAAGGAAGGAGTGTAAGCACCCTGTACTATATTATCTACCATTATAATTTTTTTCCTTTTATTCACTGCCTTTTAGTAAGTAAAATTAGCTAAAATTAGAGTTAGCTCTAAGAATGACTTTCACGCAATGACAAAAATAATCACCCTCACTCTTTGCTTACCTGTTCCTAAACTATGTCCATCAGTTCAAAATGGTTTTTACCTGTTAATAGTACAAGAGCAGGTGGAGAAAAAGAGACCAAGATAAAGTTTTTTCGTTCATTGGTTAACGATTTACAAGCATTTGAAAAAGCGGAAACATTTCTGTGGCCCATACTGTATGTACCGCTGGTGTAGATCCATCAAAGACTCTTTTATTCTCTCCGTCTGTGAAACATCCGGGATCTTGATTTCAAAAGCATATCGTCACAACCCTATTAACCACGAGTATATTAATCAATATAGGGCGGCTAAGAGAAAAGCACATCAAGGATGTGTTAGGAAATAAGAAGAGAACCTTTGAAGTTAGTGGTGGGTAATTAGGACAACTTTAGAGGGTTCTCAAGAAGCCTTAACTGATGTTGGAGTTTGTAGTAATTAATAAATACGCCGAGTGAAGTCATATGAGAATGTGTGGTGTACGAAACAATAAGAAACTCCGTGATATGGTAATTAAATCGATGGGGATTGACACTTATGATGAAAAGGAGCAAAAGAAGCAGTCAAACGGGGAAATGCATCTGGTGACAATGCTCATGGATGCAGGGAAGCTACTCCGTTAATCTAGTCACCAAAGAATTTGAGGAAAAGGGAGACAAGCACCGGTGACAGCTTTCAGATGGAAGAGGAAAATGAAGATAGTAAATGAAGCCTACGAGTCTACCAAATTAATAATTTCAAATTATGAATATTTGTTCATCATTTAGTTAGGGATTACTTAGTGAGAACCATATTCATACATTAAATAGCAACTATATATGTATAATCATACGATAAAGTACTTTAGGGGATTCATAACAGCCCCCTCGCCCCACTCCTCTCTCCCCCAAATGCTCTAATCGGGTCACACTCTCATTGTCAATCACTTAACTCGAAATGGAGGAAATGGTCAGCTTCAGCCCTTTATTTAGGAGGTACAAATTAAAATCCTACCACAGACCTGATTGGACAGTCGAGAACTTATATATGGTCACCGCACTGATTAGTAGCGGGGGGGGGGGGTGTATAGGAGGGGAACTGGAAGACTATTAATGTGGTTAATGAGGAGCTATTAACACTGTAACACAATCAATTGTAACCTGCAATACATTGGCACTTGTAACACTGTAACACATTGCCATTTGTAACACAGTATGACACTGCCATCTGTAACACTTTAATCGGTAGCTCTGTAACCCAATAGTTAGGTCAGAGAACATCCCTTATCAGTGTTACAGAGCACTGTAACACAATGTCATTTATAACACTGTAACACACTGCCATTTAGTAGCTCTGTAACCCACTAGTTAGGTTCTAGAACATCCCCTAACACTGTTACAGTGTTAGATTCACTCCTTACAGGTGTTCTAATTAGGCCTATAAATAGAGAGTTAATCAGTGAGAGAGACACCTGGTGATGAAAAGCTGAGGACTACAGCATGCCGAGACTACAGGGCTGGGACTATATTAAAGAAACTACATCGACGAAACCCACATTTATGAGATTACACTGTAGTGATAAAATTAGAGAGACTAACTTAGGAACCATATGATTGAGGTTATAGTAAAGAGACTACATTGCTCAGCTCAAATTAAAGCCCAGGTTACAACGCCCGAACTTTGTTGGGACGTTCCTTGAGCGGTGGAAAAAAAAATCGACGCTCGTTACTGTTCACAGAAGTTGGTCCCCGTTAAAGCAACGCCGTATGCGCTCAGTTTCGAGCTGCACATAATATTGCAAGTGGTGAGTAGCGGGCAATTTTTCGCTCCAACAAAGTTCACCACCGCTCCAACAACGCCCTGTCATAGTTTGGCACAGCTAGACGCAAGTTCATGGATGCTAGCTTCGTCACCGTTAAGCAGCGAGCGTTGGTTTAGCGGTATGGAGCTGAACAATATCCATACCAACGCCAAACCAAAATTCATCACCGCAATGAATCGCTGCTTCAACGCCCGACACCATTTCAGCAATCCCGAGTCCACCGCTCGTAATACGCTTACAACCGCTCCACCAAAGCTTTTTACAACGTTTAATCACCATCTGGAAAGCCTGTGAAGCAGCCGTGGTTCCAGCGTTTATATCTGCGTTGGATTAGTGGGCCCAAAAACCCACGAACTTACGTCTAGTGATGCCAAACTTTGACTGGGCATTCTAGGGGCGGTAATGAACTAGGCCGGAGCTGAAAATTACCGCTCCTTACCGCTCGTAATATTTTGTGCTGTTCAAAACTTTTGGAGCAGTAGGAGTAACCATAAGCGGTAGTCGAGCGCATACGGCGTTGCCTGAACGAGGGCCAATCTATGGTGAACGGTAACAAGCGGTGCTGATTTTTCGCACCGCTCTAGGAACGCTCCATCAAAGTTTTTGCGGTATGACGGGATCTTCAATTGATGACATTCAAATACCGATATCGAAAAATCAAACAGAACCTCTATCAAACGATCCTATCAGCTCCTTAGTCAAAGCAGTAGTCAACCCCCGCCGAGCAAACCACCACATTAGTCGAACGCAGCTTTATCAACGGTCGCGTCACCGCGATTAGTTCCAACTTTTGTACTCTGTGATGAGCGTTGTCGAAATTCGGCCCACTCGCCCTCCTTTCAAGGAATGCCCCAACAAATTGGGATTACCTGAGAAACCTGGGCTTAACTAAGGAACACCAATGCAAAATTAGTTCAACATTTATTATTTATCCAGCTCCCCCCCCCCCCTCCCTTCGTCAAGGATCCCCCTCACTCTTTTGGGATTTAGGAGGAGTTTTGAGTACTCCAGAGGGTTTAGCCTCAGAGGTCTAATGGATGATGTAGCATTATCTCCAGTCCTTCAAATACTACTCCAAAGATTTAACCCCGAAGGGTGTAGCCCCAATGGTCTACTGGTTGGAGTACCCCGAAGCGTTTGGCCCCAAAGGGTTAAGCCCCAAATGGGTGTAGCCCCAAAGCGTTTAGCCCAAAGGTCTACTCATGGGATACTCCAAAGGGTTTATTGTAGGTAAAACTTTTCGCCATCACATTACTTGCCACTTTCCGAATTAAAAGTTCTAGAAGTGAAAATAGAAGCAAGTAACATTTAGAAAGTTACAATGAAGAGTTAGTGTTCTTTGATTTGATAGAGGGACTTGCTCTCTATTTAGGGACCTGTGACTTGAAAGCACGCACCATTTTGTGAATTAACCTCTATTTATTCTACCTGTAATTATTTTCTCACATTTTAAGATTTTCATAATTGGGTAAAAAAATATGTCCCTTAATTAGTAATATTCTAATTATATTATTGATTTTTTTCGGTTTTCTAATTGTCTATTACTAATAATTGATGAGTTTCCATTTTAGTTTCCTCATAATATTTTACCGACAATTAATCAGTTCACCATTTTATATTTGTTTACAATTATATTCAACAAACATCAAAGTTTAAGCAACGATCATCAAAGCGGATTTAATTCGTAAAACCCCAAAAAACTGAATCATTTATAGAGAATTATTTCTAAATTATCCCTTTACAAAGAATACATGAATAATTAATTGAATAATTACAGACTCCCTTTCCATTTGGCTTACAAAGCAGTTATTTCTAACGCCAAGTGATTATTTCGTTAGTACATCACCAACAGTCACTTGGCTAATTAGCTCGTATGTTTTTAACAGCGTCAGTGCATAACAGAAGTCATTGCCACACTAATTTGGCAAAAGAGTAAAAAATAATTCAGCAGCGTATAATACCCCCGTCAAGCCACCCGTCACTTTTTTCCCAAATGTTGCGGAAAGAAAAAATGGAAGTTTGCATAACGTGAGTCATTTTTTAGTCCAGATTGTGTACGTGCAATGGAGATTTTTATAAGGAAATATGCCGGAAAGGGGAGTTTGCCTGATAGAGGAATTTGCTGGATAGAGGCAGTTGCTGGATAGAGGAATTTGCTGGATAGAGGTAGTTGCTGGATAGAGGTAGTTGCTGGATAGAGGCAGTTGCCTGATAGAGGAATTTGCTGGATAGAGGAATTTGCTGGATAGGTGTATTTGCTGGATAGAGGAATTTGCTGGGTAGGGGTATTTTCTGGATAGAGGAATTTGCTGGATGGGGGTATTTACCGAATAAGGGCATATGCCGGATAGGGACATATGCCGAATGGGGGCATTTGCCAGATAGGAGCATTTGCCGGATAGAGGCATAATTCGGTTAGGGTCATTTATCTGTTAGGGGCATATTCTGGATAGGTCAATGTTTCAGTAGTTACTAAATGTAACAAAATAATAAAAACACACGACAAGCGTTATAGTTTAGCAGAAAAGTTACAAAAAATTTAGAAATATCATCTGAAGTTTAATAGTTTGAATTCAGTCTAATCGAAAGTTTATATTAGTACCTTGTAATTAAAATGGCACTACTTTTGATGAAATTCATTAATTAGGTATCTTTCACTATTTAGTTAATGGCATCTTATTTACTACGTAAGAAGGAGCTTATATTAACCAATTTTATCAAATATCAAAATATTGTTTTTGCTTATAATAATTCAACTGTATTAAAAAAAAAATTTCCCGCGACAACACATTCAGAAAAGTTATTTTATTCTTAAAAATATAATCAGCGAATAATTATCTCTATATCTCCGAAATCGAGTTCAATATTTGGTAATCGATTCAGTTTTTCATTTATTTAAGACACGAATCCCTTATATAACCCAAAATTCCTTAAAAATCCATTTACTTTTTCACCCCGAGTCTAATTAGCCAAGAGGCGTAACCGCAACTTTTCACATTAGGCGGCAATTCAATTCAAATAAACTCAAACGAATCGCTTCTTAAAACTCACAAGAACCGTCAAAGTAGAAGAGACTCTTCCGTAGATTTCTATGGACTAACCGCAGTTTTTCCACCCCCATCATTTGGGTGGCGGAGACATCAATCCTTTGACAGGTCGGGGCAAATGGGCCGTGCATGCGAGAGTGAATCGGGGGTCGGAGACCTTTATGGAAGCTGAAGCCATTTCAAAATACGCACCTACTGGAAGATATTTATGGTCCTTCTAGCCCTCCATCGACCATTGGGCCTATCTAGCCCCTTATCGACCATTGGGCCTATCTAGCCCCTTATCGAACATTGGGCCTATCTAGCCCCTTATCGACCATTGGCCTATCTAGCCCTTTATTGAACATTGGGCCTATCTAGCCCTTTATCGACTATTGGGTCTATCTAGCCCCTTATCGACCATTGGGTCTATCTAGCCCCTTATCGACCATTGGGCCTATCTAGCCCCTTATTGACCATTGGGCCTATCTAGCCCCGTATCGACCATTGTGCCTATCTAGCCCCTTATCGACCATTGGGCCTATCTAACCCCTTATCGACCATTGGGCCTATCTAGCCCCTTATCGACCATTGGGTCTATCTAGCCCCTTATCGATCATTGAGTCTATCTAGCCCTTTATCGATCATTGTGCCTATCTAGCCCCTTATCGACCATTGGGCCTATCTAACCCCTTATCGACCATTGGGCCTATCTAGCCCCTTATCGACCATTGGGTCTATCTAGCCCCTTATCGATCATTGAGTCTATCTAGCCCTTTATCGATCATTGTGCCTATCTAGCCCCTTATCGACCATTGGGTCTATCTAGCCCTTTATCAACGATTTGGTCTATCTAGCCCCATATCGACCATTGAGCCTATCTAGCCCCTTATCGAACATTGGGTCTATCTAGCCCCTCATCGACCATTGGCCTATCAAGCCCTTTATCAACCATTGGGTCTATCTAGTCCCTTATCGAACATTGGGTCTATCTAGCCCCTTATCGAACACTGTGCTGCTGAATATTCTTCCGACTTTATCCTTTTATGACCAATCTAACATTTTCCAAACGCTTCAAATTATACGAAGTTCTATTAATAAATGTGCAATAAATGTTACTTTAATTTCAATTTCAGTTAAAATACCCAAAATATAAATTTCAGAAACATTCGTCACCTATTTCGGTATTAGATCTTTTCCCGAAATCGAGAATATTTCATCGAAAACTGTCTGTGGGTCTCAAGTTGAGATGTTAAAGTGATCTATCTGCAGAACAGGAAGCACCGGTACCTCATTAATTGGTCGAACATTCTGATATATTATTGACCTTATCTCAACACTTTAAAGGTCAATGGTCACTCATCAGATAAAGGTCAATGGTCACTCGTCAGATAAAGGTCAATGGTCAGATAAGCGGAAGGGCCATTTTCAGCCTGAAGAATTAGTGACATCAGCAAATGATGTCAGAGGCTGATATCGAATCTACTATAACTTAACAACTTCATAGATAAGGACTCAACTAGTTCATTTTACTGCCGTACGTTATCTTTCGTATCCGGAAAATTTCGTATTTATTTTATTAGTATGACTGTGACAATATGCGTTAAAAATCATAAATCTGGAAAGTATTATGGACGGATTGAATTAAAGAGTATTCAATGGTTCTAAATCAACGGTATATAGTATTCGATACCATTTCATTTCGTTTCGTCTATGAAATTCTTAAGATCTATGATTTTAAACGCATATTGTCACAACCCGAATTATTAAATTTTACCTACATTTACTGAGATTTAATTTATTCTAAAATATTCTTAATTTGTAATGAAAACACAATATTGTAGATGAAACCATCTGAAATATTGAATTAGTTTCCAATCAAAATCTTGAGATGCGTGGAAATGATAGCCAAGAAGAGGCAGCGCCATCAATTAACAATGTGGTCTTTAGATTATATTAATTATTCTTCCTTACAATATTCTCATTCTAAAAATCACAAGAAAGTCAATAATACATGTAATTCACAGTTCAAAAAATAGTTACCAATTATCGCTTACTAAGCAGTACGTAAATCTTTTAAAGTTCAGATGAAGTGTTGGCTTGTGTCTCGGTGTTAAGGGACAATCTTTTGATATATTTTCGATAGGATGAGTGAAGGTTGTCTCGTGCATTTTTGACACTTGTTACTGCGTGTTGTGAGTGTCCGCTGAAAGAGAATAGCAAATGAAAAGGAAAAATAGCCTGTGAGTGTAAAAAAATGAAGGATTGGTACTGAGAGGATGTAGAGAGAATATTTTGAGAATATCTGATGAACATTCGAAGAATATCGGATGAACATTTGAAGAATATCGGATGAACATTCGAAGAATATCGGATGAACATTCGAAGAATATCGGATGAACATTCGAAGAATATCGGATGAACATTCGAAGAATATCGGATGAACATTCGAAGAATATCGGATGAACATTCGAAGAATATTGGATGAACATTCGAAGAATATCGGATAAACATTCGAAGAATATCAGATGAACATTCGAAGAATATCGGATTTAATGTCTTCTGAGTATCTGATGTAGAATTAAGTGTAATATTCACTAATACTGAAGATATACTATCGGCCGACCATTCTACTGCCTTGGTTTTCAAAAGAAAAGAACTGCATTCAGCTACAGAACAAACCTCCATTTTCATGTCTGAACAAAAAGTCATTATCGCCAATAAATTGCATGGATATCCTACACACAGGACGTCAATCTTCAGAAGGATAACTGTTTATTATCAAGTGTTCTTTTCAGAGAGAAAGAGAAATGCTATCGTCCATTTTTAAAAGAAAAATAGACAATAGAGAGATGATTCATCAATAGATAAATCAGGAGCAAATGGCTATCGTGCATAAGCCCCTCCACCCCCTCGGTACAAAGTCCTGTATTGTCGGCAGCGATATTCACAGCCCAGTCGATAGTTTATAGCCAATTCGGCTTTTCAGAACTAATTTGAAGGCCCCTCTCCAGGCTATATATAACAGCTCATGAGAAAATCCGGCGGCGAATAATTCTTCCACACATTCAGATGCGAAGATGAGCCAGCGTTGCTACTGATGCTAAAATATGGAATTAAATGCTCTACTTCGGAGGAGTTTAAAGGAAGATTGCGTAAAAAGAAATACGGTTGAACCATACGAAAATGGTCTTCGACTCAAGTGTCCACAGATTTTAAAAGATTTTGCAATCAAAATATATAGGTACAATTTTCGTATAAATATACTAAATAAAGTGTCTATGTATTGGGTGTAATGAAAACAGCCTGATTTAGCATGTCCGTTATAGCAGTCACCGGTAATTGATGGTTGACCCTAGAAGCTTTCATAAAGACGTAAATCCAATGTTTCAGTCTGGTGAAGTCATTGTTTAAATGCACGTCGTTATGAGGACTACATCGGAGTCTTAAAGATATATCGCCTCACATTTCCATGGTAGTCACCACACATTGAATGCTTCGTATGCTAAATAATGTCCTGAGAATAGTTACTATGCCTAGTTAGTTACCAGACATGTTAGTAGTTAGTTTTGGTTACCATATTCTGAGTATGTACCAAGAGGGATGTCCAAGAAAAAAATAGTTAATTTATCCATGAATAGAAGTAATATGGGTATTGATAAGTTGGTATACATCATGAATTTGGTAGTAAGGTGGTACAATAGTAGTAAAATTCGCACGACTAATGGAATACATACTAGAAAATCTATGGGAAAATCCCATGAATTCGAAAGATCTTAATTATTATTGAAATGCTTGAAAAAAAAGTTGTGGAAAAAGTCATAAATTGGGAAGATGCTGTCAGTAAAATGATCAAAATGATTAAACTGTGTGAAAATTCTATAAATGGGATATAAAAATTTATATCCCATAGATATGAAAGAAATAGCGGGAAAATCCCATAAAATGGATAGAGAGCTGTCGGTATAAAAATGTTGCTAGCCACAGCGGCTAGAGCTTCTGACTGTTTTTTGCAGTCATCATAGCGCAATTCTCTGAATGCACACAGGAGTTTTTGTTGTCCCAAGTTAAAATATCGCTGTAGAAAGTGGGGAAATGTCTTGCAGAGAAGAATGCATGGCATGTTTTCATATCGAGTTCCAAAGCGCAGACCCATTCACTCTCATCATCTCACATTAATGTTCTGGCGGAAAAAAGCTCTGGTCTTGAATAGAAATCCTGTAAGTTGTGTCTTGCTCTTCAGAGAGGCATGGCTTTATAGACACTCTTTGGCCACAAGAAACAAATTCTACAACTAAAAAATATTTAGTATATTTTTGAATTTGGATTATATATTGCGATTAAATTACAAGCCTATGTACACAATGAGTCAACCTTCATGACCCGTCTCGTATTAATTATGATTCACCAATAGAAATTGAAAGGGTTCGATGCCATTCAGAAAAGTCAAAAATGATGAAATAATCTATTCGTCAAAACAAACCTTCAGGTGTATAAAAAACACAGTGTCAATATTAGAATCATAGCTGGTCTGTAGCGCGTATAGTGGACAGGCAGCTAAGAGCGCATCAGCCATCCAACCCCCATATAATTGGAAAAATAGAACCAGCCTTTCATCCTAGGCTCCAAAAAGAAATCAGTGCCGCACTGACTTTTGTCGCTAGTCTACTGATACATCTTTCTAGAGCGGGATGACCTGATGGTAGAGATGTTTCAGTCTCTCCTGGGAACTTATGTTTAGGATTGATTGACGCTTTATGGCTATGTCAGTTTCAGTTGTAGAGATCCGTAACAGGTATCTTTTGGAAAAGAAAGAGTTATTTTATAATATAATATTTTTTTGAATATATGAAGTAGAAAAATTTATAGCTAAAATAATTTCAAAACAGGGATTTCCAATTTTTTTTCTATGTATCTTCTTAATTAAGATTACAATTTCAAACATCTCAATGTTATATCGTGAAACAAATATTCCTCTTTCAAAGTGTGGTAGTTACCCTGAAAATATTCATTTTATATTAAAAATTAATTTTCAATTATTGGCTATAGCGAAATTTTAGCATGAAACAAAAGCATTTTCTTGTGTCATGATCTACATGTACACCACATATCAGAACTCTTAGATAATTAATAAAGAAAGATATTCTGAACGGCAACGACTTTCATAATAATCGTAATGATGGACTTTGTGACTTTCAATATTCGAATTTCAATTATCAATAGTTTAACTATAATTAAAATACTGTCGTTACAAATGAAGATGAAAGCGATCCAATGGATAGAAGATCAATAAACCTAAATATTAATCGCCATAAATGTTATTTCAAGAAGACAGAGGGTCGCAACAGACACAAATCAAAACAAACGATTCGAACAGAGTTTCGAAAAATGTGAGCAAACTGCTATAACTTTGAGATGAAAAATCAGACTACACGAAGCTTACTGTTTGCTCTTCGTATCGACGAACTAATGAGGTATAGTGTGTACAGTGGATGCAGCAGATACGATCTGAAGGTGTGTAGATATGCACGCAGATACGCTCTAAAGACACGCAGATACGCTCTAAAGACACGCAGATACGCTCTAAAGACACGCAGATACGCTCTAAAGACACGCAGATACGCTCTAAAGACACGCAGATACGCTCTAAAGACACGCAGATACGCTCTAAAGACACGCAGATACGCTCTAAAGACACGCAGATACGCTCTAAAAACACGCAGATTCTAAAAAATAAACTCCGAAGTGGTGAGAGGGGGATTACATAAATAAATATGGAAGTTTTGAAATGCAATACTAATAAGTTAGTGGTATAGCAAAGGGGAGTTCAATTTACAGTTGAGATGATAAATCGGGACAGAGGAGTAGAAAAGTTTTGTAACAAGGAATATATAGGTAGGTGCTGGTGCTGCTCATATTTAGGAGAGAAAATGGAGAGAAAAAGAAGGAGAGATGGAGAGAGAGGGTGGGGAATGGAGGAAGGAGAATGAGAGATAGAGTAAAAGATTGAAAGATAGACCAGTGTATAATAAAGAAGAAGGTGCGATGGAACTAAATAATACTGAAGAAGATAAAAAGTTGGCGAGAAAAGATGTTGTGGAAGGAAATTAGAAATAGATAAAATATAAATAGAATTAAATTGGAAAGAAAAAGAATATTCAATCAAAATGTCATATACTTTAAAATGTTTAATTGAAACCTATTTATAGAAATTGATAAAAATTTATATAAACTTGATAAAAAAAATTGTATTGACAGTCTATCATTGAAATATAAGAATCAATATGACTATTTTTGAATTTTTATGATTATATTTTATATTAACTTTGTACATGAGAAGCTTATAAAAGAATTCAAGTGAACTAACTGTACAGGTTCTTCTCATTAATGTATTTCTATGTAGTTCATTAAACCTTCTGTTTCAAAGGTATTTAGGAACATGAAAGCAATAATATTGTAACCAACCAAGGGAGCTTTAACCACTTAGAATAATAAAGGTAGACAGGTATAGTTGCTTTTGCAGAACTAGCTACATAGATTTGGTTTAAGTAGAAGTACAATTGCTCGCTAGGACACAAACACGCTATCTATGAATGGAACTGGTGTTGAGAAAACAAACTGAGAAAAGACTGTTTGCCATTGCAACAAATGGCAACTTATAATAGAAATTAATGTAAAAACCTGTGAAAAACATATATATTTAGTTTGAATTGAAAATCCAATTTATAAATTTGAAAACCCACCAATTGAATTCAAAAGTCCATCTTCAAATTCAAAAGTCTACCTTCAAATTCAAAAGTCCACCTTCAAATTCAAAAGTCCACCTTCAAATTCAAAAGTCCATCTTCAAATTCAAAAGTCCATCTTCAAATTCAAAAGTCCACCTTCAAATTCAAAAGTCCACCTTCAAATTCAAAAGTCCATCTTCAAATTCAAAAGTCCACCTTCAAATTCAAAAGTCCATCTTCAAATTCAAAAGTCCACCTTCAAATTCAAAAGTCCATCTTCAAATTCGAAAGCCCACATTTGAATTTAAAAGCCTTTATTACCCTATAAATTCTTTAACATTCAATTTTCCTTTCCTTTGTCCATTAAATTACCTAAACCTTTAAATCGCCCTACCTTTAACCTTTAAATCGCCCTACCTTTTAACCTTTAAATCGGCCAACCTTTTAACCTTTAAATCGCCCTACCTTTTAACCTTTAAATCGCCCTACCTTTAACCTTTAAATCGCCCTACCTTTAACCTCTAAACTTATAAGCATCATTCAATCATTCATTCACAAAAGTCTAATCCTTTTTTCAAGGATGCCAAAAAATGGGCCAAAAAGTTCTGAAATTACACTTGTTCTTCCAGAAGTTGTAATTATAAAGACGAAAAGTGGTATTTTTTGGCAAGTTACAAGAGGAGAACAAAGTTAGGCACCAAAACAAAACTCAGCAGCTAATTTCAGAGCCTGGGCTACAAAACTATGCCAACATTACACCGGATGAATTAATTCTAACACTCAGATAGACTATTTACAGGGAAATTTGCAACGTTGATTATGTTCGATAACGTAAACTTTGTGAGGTTTTATGGAGCCGTATTTTCTTTCTATCGGCATGTTTCCGAAAGAAATAATCCTACTGGAAAGAAGCAAGTGGATTTGGTAAATAGTAGCAAATGGTAGCAACAAATATTCTATTATGACATGAGCAAGTATAGGTATTCGAAAAAAAAAATTGTGTGCATTCAGATTTGACTATCATAAAGATTGTTCCCACAATAGATGCGGTATGTACATACATACTCCAGTTAAATGACATGCAAGGTAACTTGTTTCATACTTCTTGCTATGTCATATGACATGTAAGGTGACTTACACCATACTTCTTGCTATGTCATATGAAATACAAGGTAACTTGTTTCATACTTTTTGTTCTGTCATATGACATGTAACTTAATTTACATTGTCCTTCTTGCTCTGTCATATGACATGTAATGTATCTTGTTCCATACTTCTTGTTCTGTCATATGACATGTAATGTATCTTGTTCCATACTTCTTGTTCTGTCATATGACATGTAATGTATCTTGTTCCATACTTCTTGTTCTGTCATACGACATGCACGAAATCCTGCTAGGAGTCTTACATTTACTCACAGTCTCCAAAGAGATCATCTGCGTTAATTAACTGAAATGAAAATTGCCCGGACAGAGAGTTGGAACGCGTTGGCAGAGTGAAAGGCATTCGAAAAGGGATGACAATGATCATTGGCTATCTAAATGAGATGCCACTTAATGAACAGTGCGACAATAAGGAAATTAAAATGCAATTACGCTACATCGCCCGGAATTCAGACCATGGTCACGATCTCACATAATAACAATCGCTTTAACCAGAAAAAGAATAGTTTTAGTGGAAGTAATATCAATGTGCCGTGATTATTAATATCAATTTAAAATAAAGTATATGATGATGCTGAATCTGCAGTTATTTATAGGTAATGTATTTAAATATTTAACAGAATAGAAAAATTATCATATTCATTATACCGATTTGATCTTAGTTGGTATTTTATATTAAATTTGTACTTTAAACTATACGTAATTTTAGAATATTCTAAAGACGAGAGTGTGGTGGAAGATTTTTTCACTACAATTGGTCAGGAAATGTTGTAAATGTTCCCTGTGTTGAACAGAAGGTAACTAATGTAGTTGCACACTGACGAGGTGCCGCCTGATTGAAATGTTGAAAAGGGATTGACATCCTTGACGGCGGTAGGATGGATATTGGACTCTTCAGGAGAATCGGTTAATCCTCACGGCAAATTGTCCGATGTCAACCAGGAGACAAATCTGGTGATGGAAGTAATCTCACATCTGTGGAGAAATGGACAGACTGAGGTACTGAAAGAAAGGGGAGAGTGATGATCTAGTGATGCCTTTGAGGGGGGGTGGATAGGATGGGGTAGGGGTGGAGAGAGGGTAGGATTTCGGGGGAGGGGGAGACTATAGTTGATAAATTGGAATTAAGTGTCTGTAGCATCAAGAATATAGCGGTACCAGTGAAATTATAGTAAAGTTATTCCAGTCCAAAACCAATGAACTTTGTGTTAGTGAGTTTTCGAACGGTTCCACGTGTTCGATTATATAAACGAATATAAAATAATGTATTATTTCACATTTAATTTAATTGCTTTTCATGTACTCTATACGTTTATGTATAATGTTTATTTTTCTTATGACCGAAAATGTGGAATCGTCCGATAACTCAGAACTTACCCTAGTACGAATATTCCAAATCTCAAAAAATAATTCTGAGCGAAATTGACTCCATTCTACATAAAAATCATTAATAAATTATTCCATAATAGAAGATTGTTTTTCAAAACACTGAAAGTAGAAAAAAGTTTTGCAAGAAAATCGCAAAATGGCTTCAAACAACACACTGTTTGACAACAAAGAAAATTTTGAGCAGAGAAAAGTATCTGTTGGAGACAAGTTGATAGGACAACATAAAGATACGCCGGGCACATTACCAGAGGGTTAGAACGGTGTGGAACAGTGTAGCTAAGTTAGGAGACAGAGTCTTTGTGTCTTCACTGGTCGTTATGGCGAGTACGACCAAGCAGTTAGACTAAATAGTCCAAAACTTAGTGAATTGCCTCGGCAGATAAGAAATATAATAGAATGTTTGTAATAGATAGGGTTTGTTTAGAGTGGATGTAGCGGAAGGGAAGGCATACTGTAGGCCTCCACCATAGGCCTACCATTTTTCTGCGGTAAATTATATTTATTGGTTATTATAATATTAGATGAATAATGTTAATTGTAGAATAAAATTATTGACTATGATTATTTAAATACATTTATTGTTTTAAAATTATTTTATGCCTTTATTGAAAATAAGTTATAGGACAGTTTCAAATTGTTTGGTTATATAAAAAATATATAATAATTAAAATAAAGAGGTAAATTATAATTAATATTTACTAATTCTTATATGATCGAAAAGGTGGAACCGTTCGATAATTTGGAACGTACCCAAAATTATGAATTGTATTTGATGTTCATATTAAGACATACTGAAAAATATTTAAATTTTAATTGTGAGAATTTCATGAAGTCAGCAAAATTTAAATTTAATTTCCAATTTTCTCCACATTTCAATTGTCACATAATAACAAACAAAAATATATGCTAAAGTCTTAATAAAAATGGTCATACAATCAAGGAAATAAGAAGCATAATGAATGCACACGGCTTTATTTATCTAATAATATACACCATCTGTACTCATTAATAAGATGGTAATTGTCCCAAAGCTTATACCACAAACAGATCGTTAGATTGCAGAACCACGACCTGCAAATATAGAGCATGAAATGTACAGGAGTTGAAAGTAGACGAGTTGATCCTAGTGCGGTGGTGTATGAAGAGATAATCACTATAAATGAAGAGATAATTGGTGTAACTGAAGAGGTAGGCTGTAAATGAAGAAATAATTGGTGTAAATGAAGAGGTAGGCTGTAAATGAAGAGATAATCGATGTAAATGAAGAGGTAGGCTGTAAATGAAGAGATAATCGATGTAAATGAAGAGATAGGCTGTAAATGAAGATATAATAGGTGTAAATGAAGAGGTAGGCTGTAAATGAAGAGATAATCGGTGTAAATGAAGAGGTAGGCTGTAAATGAAGAGATAATCGATGTAAATGAAGAGGTAGGCTGTAAATGAAGAGATAATCGGTGTAAATGAAGATATAGGCTGTAAATGAAGAGATAATCGGTGTAAATGAAGAGGTAGACTGTAAATGAAGAGATAATCGATGTAAATGAAGAGGTAGGCTGTAAATGAAGAGATAATCTATGTAAATGAAGAGGTAGGCTGTAAATGAAGATATAATAGGTGTAAATGAAGATATAGGCTGTAAATGAAGAGATAATCGGTGTAAATGAAGAGGTAGGCTGTAAATGAAGAGATAATCGGTGTAAATGAAGAGATAATCGGTGTAAATAAAGAGGTAGGCTGTAAATGAAGAGATAATCGGTGTAAATGAAGAGATAATCGGTGTAAATAAAGAGGTAGGCTGTACATGAAGAGATAATCGGTGTAAATGAAGCATACAGACAGAGCTGTAGTGGAGGATAGTCTTACTTGATGACTAAGATGTAGTAGCACTCTATATGCTACTATATGGAGAATGTATATTTTGGCGCCAAGATGACGCACCAATCAGAGATTAGCACTACCGAGTACTCGTGACGTAACATTCTCTTAGCCAATCAGAGGAGAGTATTTTGTTGAGCTAAAGCAAAGCCCTGCAACCGTTTGTTGAGCTGATGTCTATCATTATCTCCTTAGAATATTGCGATGTTAATTATAGTGTATGGAGCAGGAGATCGGGTCACGAGCCAGAGCTGAGGAGGCGGCATTTAAAACCTCCAATAAAATGAGAGATAAAGTAAAACTCCAGAGTTATAGTTTGGTATATTTCGAGGTGAAGTTTGGACATTAGTGCGATTTATATGAGAGCAGCGAGAAATATTTTCAGTGTACAGTTCATAGTTATTATTTAAATCAGTGAATATATTGTACATTAAAGAAATTCGGCCTCTCGAGTCTTAAATCATTCATCAAACGACATATCGGAAATTGATAGAATATTTAAAGATATAGTTCATCACTGGTGATCGGGAACAATATTTGCTAATCAAACTGTATCAGAAAGGTATTAATAAATATAAAACTTACTTTAATCATTTGCGGTTAAAGCAAGCAGGTTTTAAAATCTAGTTTAATTGAGTTAATCACAAAAAAATAGAGGATTGAACCAAAATGAAGTCCAATTGAAATCTCATAGTGTTCCGCTTTTAACGTAGAAAATATCTATAGTTGCACTGTAGGACGATGTATAAATTAATACCAATAAGAAGAAGGAGCAACTGCTAATGTCCTTAAAGAAAAATCTATTTTGGTTTACTGCTCAACAGAAAGGTAGGTCGCTAATGTTGTAGCGGGTCACGCTACCTAGAGCTACTTAGAGGGTATACCTACTTAGAGGGTATGCCTACTTAGAGGGTATACCTACTTAGAGGGTATACCTACTTAGAGGGTATACCTACTTAGAGGGTATGCCTACTTAGAGGGTATACCTACTTAGAGGGTATACCTACTTAGAGAGTGTACCTACTTAGAGAGTATACCTACTTAGAGAGTATACCTACTTAGAGGGTATACCTAATTAAAGAGTATGCCTACTTAGAGGGTAAACCTACTTAGAAGAAACACCTACTTAGATGAACATACCTTATTAGAAAATACACCTACTTAGATGAACAATGAACATACCTACTTAGAGGAAATACTGATCATTTAAAATAAAAAAGTTAAGTACTAATTATTGTATAGCTACTCTTTTATATGGTCGGAAATGTTTTACCGTCCAATAACTCGTAACCCACCCTGGTTTTCATCACTCGACTCAATAACCAATCAAGTGACTGACGTCTCAAACTGACTATGCAACAAAACAATCAACACTTAGCGGGTGAGAGGCTTATCGTGTCAGTGTCTGTCCATATGGTGATGTGATGACGGGGAGAACGTAGGTAGTAGTGTACTGAATGATGTACTGAATGGTGTACTGAATGGTGTACTGAATGATGTACTGAATGGTGTACTGAATGGTGTACTGAATGGTGTACTGAATGGTGTACTGAATGGTGTACTGAATGGTGTACTGAATGGTGTACTGAATGGTGTACTGAATGGTGTACTGAATGGTGTACTGAATGATGTACTGAATGATGTACTGAATGGTGTACTGAATGATGTACTGAATGGTGTACTGAATGATGTACTGAATGGTGTACTGAATGGTGTACTGAATGATGTACTGAATGGTGTACTGAATGATGTACTGAATGATGTACTGAATGGTGTACTGAATGATGTACTGAATGGTGTACTGAATGGTGTACTGAATGATGTACTGAATGATGTACTGAATGGTGTACTGAATGGTGTACTGAATGGTCTACTAAATGGTGTACTGAATGGTGTACTGAATGGTGTACTGAATGGTGTACTGAATGGTGTACTGAATGGTGTACTGAATGGTGTACTGAATGGTGTACTGAATGGTGTACTGAATGGTGTACTGAATGGTGTACTGAATGGTGTACTGAATGATGTACTGAATGGTGTACTGAATGGTGTACTGAATGGTGTACTGAATGGTGTACTGAATGGTGTACTGAATGATGTACTGAATGGTGTACTGAATGGTGTACTGAATGGTGTACTGAATGGTGTACTGAATGGTGTACTGAATGGTGTACTGAATGGTGTACTGAATGGTGTACTGAATGGTGTACTGAATGGTGTACTGAATGGTGTACTGAATGGTGTACTGAATGGTGTACTGAATGGTGTACTGAATGGTGTACTGAATGGTGTACTGAATGGTGTACTGAATGGTGTACTGAATGGTGTACTGAATGGTGTACTGAATGGTGTACTGAATGGTGTACTGAATGATGTACTGAATGGTGTACTGAATGATGTACTGAATGGTGTACTGAATGATGTACTGAATGATGTACTGAATGGTGTACTGAATGATGTACTGAATGGTGTACTGAATGGTGTACTGAATGATGTACTGAATGATGTACTGAATGGTGTACTGAATGGTGTACTGAATGGTCTACTAAATGGTGTACTGAATGGTGTACTGAATGGTGTACTGAATGGTGTACTGAATGGTGTACTGAATGGTGTACTGAATGGTGTACTGAATGGTGTACTGAATGGTGTACTGAATGGTGTACTGAATGGTGTACTGAATGGTGTACTGAATGGTGTACTGAATGGTGTACTGAATGGTGTACTGAATGGTGTACTGAATGGTGTACTGAATGGTGTACTGAATGGTGTACTGAATGGTGTACTGAATGGTGTACTAACTGATTGATCTGTGAATTTGATAATAATAATAATAGCTGAAAAATAGACAAAGTGAATTCATACACAATTCTATATAGTTCTTTCAGACAAAATGATATAATGATAAATTACACTAATTGTAATTACTTTCTCTTTGATAAGGTTGATTGTAAGGGAGGCAATGTGGCAATGATAACAAATAAGGAATGGTAAATTTAATTCAATTGTTTTCTCTATGATAAGGCCGTTTGTAAAGGAGGCAATGCTACAATGGTAACAAATAGTGAGAAAATACACTAATTGTTTTCTCTATGATAAGGCCGTGTGCAAGGAAGGCAATATTTCAATTGTAGTCGCAATCAAGTAATGCTTTCCAATATTACAAAGTGACTGTGTCTTCCTGAGCCACAGTTTGATGAATGAAATAGTAAACAATTAGCGGCTAGATATGTGTCCGCAGATTAGGGCTGTTATAAACTAGATGACGGGCACTCTTAGAGCGCATACCTTCGCCACAGTTTGATGAATGAAATAGTAAACAATTAGCGGCTAGATATGTGTCCGCAGATTAGGGCTGTTATAAACTAGATGATGGGCACTCTTAGAGCGCATACCTTCGCCACAGTTTGATAAATGAAATAGTAAACAATTAGCGGCTAGATATGTGTACGCAGATTAGGGCTGTTATAAACTAGATGATGGGCACTCTTAGAGCGCTTACCTTCGCCACATTTTATAAATGACATTTAACCCGACCGCTCTCAAAATATAACCAAATGGATCCTGGACTTTCACCAAAAGTTCCACCAAATTCCAAACAATTTGGTCGAAGACTTTTGAGGTTTGCGCGAAACAAGATGATAAATAAATATTAAATGCCGCCTAAAATAGAACCTTCTGCAATCTACGAAGGTAATAACGTACAATATAACTTTAATGACACACGGCAAATAGCTAAAAACTATCAAATAATTTAATAATATAGTAATAGTAAGTATTATATGTTCAATTGTAAGGAATTTTCAGTTGAAATAAATAAATAAAAATAAAGACAAAACTAAAGTACTTACTATATTTTAAAAGGCATTTTATATTCATTAAACCATATAATAATTCATCAAATAAAATTATGTTAGTATTAAATAAAATTTAAAAAGACCACAAGATGGAAGATGATTCTCTATTATAGTTTTCTTCTGACCACTAAATTGTTATTATTTATGACAAAGTAAAGACAAACTAAAGTTGTTCTTCGAGTTGTTTTAAGTTATTTACTGATAGAATGAGGAAATGGTATTGAATAAAAACATTCAAACTATCAACAGATGAAAATCATAAATGGATATCAATGTGGTTCGTATGATTCCACACAGTGGTAATTGTCGTTCACACAGTGGTTCATGATGTTCCTCGCAGTTGCTTACGCGGTGCCATGCAGTGGTTCAGATGGTTTCATCCAGTGGTTCACGATGTTTCATCCTGTGGTTCACACGGTACCATACAGTGGTTCAGGTGGTTCCAGCCAGTGGTTCAAGTGGTTTTCCCTCACTCTAGCCAATCACCCTAATGAAGTCTGACCCCCTCTCCTTTCTAGTTATTTCTATACATTGAAATAAATGACCAAGGCTCTATTTATAGACAGATGAATGGGCCCATTATTTGAATAGGGTTTGACGTTTGAGAGTCAAAATGTGATGACAAATGTGCTGAATGCACGTCATCAAAAGGGACTCGGTTAGGACAATCATGTCAAGTAGGTTTTTATGGCCTCGCTATGATTGAAACAAGAATTTATGACAGAGAACAGCAGCCTTAGTCGAATCTTGCCAAATGAAAATACGAAATTCACTCGAATGTGAATGAAGTCCAAGATTAGAAATGTTAAGAGTGAAACTGTTAGAAATGTTATCCTGCAAAGAATTCCACATTGTCACCACGTGGTAACTGTTAGAAATGTTATCCTGTAAACAATTCCACATTGTCACCACGTGGTAACTGTTAGAAATGTTATCCTGCAAACAATTCCACATTGTTACCATGTGGTAACTGTTAGAAATGTTATTCTACAAACAATTCTACACTACATGCACATAGTAACTGTTAGAAATGTTATCCTTCAAACAATTCCACATTGTTACCATGTGGTAACTGTTAGAAATGTTATCCTTCAAACAATTCCACATTGTTACCACGTGGTAACTGTTATAAATGTTATCCTACAAACAATTCCACATTGTTACCACGTGGTAACTGTTATAAATGTTATCCTACAAACAATTCCACATTGTTACCACGTGGTAACTGTAAGAAATGTTATCCTGCAAACAATTCCACATTGTTACCATGTGGTAACTGTTAGAAATGTTATCCTTCAAACAATTCCACATTGTCACCATATGGTAACTGTTAGAAATGTTATTCTACAAACAATTCTACACTACATGCACATAGTAACTGTTAGAAATGTTATCCTTCAAACAATTCCACATTGTTACCATGTGGTAACTGTTAGAAATGTTATCCTTCAAACAATTCCACATTGTTACCACGTGGTAACTGTTATAAATGTTATCCTACAAACAATTCTACATTGTTACCACGTGGTAACTGTTAGAAATGTTATCCTTCAAACAATTCCACATTGTTACCACGTGGTAACTGTTATAAATGTTATCCTACAAACAATTCTACATTGTTACCACGTGGTAACTGTTATAAATGTTATCCTACAAACAATTCCACATTGTTACCACGTGGTAACTGTTAGAAATGTTATCCTGCAAACAATTCCACATTGTTACCATGTGGTAACTGTTAGAAATGTTATCCTTCAAACAATTCCACATTGTCACCATATGGTAACTGTTAGAAATGTTATTCTACAAACATTTCTACACTACAAGCACATGGTAAACATATGCTTTGATGGTTAAACTAATGATCTATATTGTTATATTAATTGATGGGTGATGAATACTGAAAGAGATTTACTAACAACCAAATGGTTAGGAGGTTCCTTCAAATTGAGTCGTTTCCCAGTTACTGAAAATAGATGAAAATTCTATCTCGAAATTGGAACTAAATAAAGTAGTGATTAGATTTATCTCGAGAGATGTAAAAAGAGATGGAAATGATAGGGAGGAACGAGATAACTAATTTTGTGGGTGAAAAGAGTTACATTAATAAATGATAGTAATGCTAAATGACCGGTTAAACACATGTTTTTATATAGAATAAATGAATCAGTATATATAAAAATAAATTAAAATCACATTTATGAACCACTAACTCACCAATGTGAGTGAAATCATTCACAAAATAAATTAAATAATTCTCCCCATTATATTTTACAAATAGTTACTCAAATACTGGTTGTCATTTCCGTAGATTTGATAACACAGACAACTAAGTTATTTTAATTCAATAACAAAATTAATCCATTGATAGCATTATTATAAACTCTGACATCCGGATTAACATCTTTTTAATTAAAAGATAAGTGCTTAATTCAGGCATATGGCGGTAGATAAGTTAAATAGCTTGGAAAAACATGTAATGTTGATGTAAATGGTAGGAAAGAGAGAAATTTGATTTAGGTAAAAATAACTCAGTATAGTGAGTAAAATTGATTTTAGTAGGGGTTTAACGTCTGCTTCAGCCATATTGTTGACCATATCACTGACGTCAAAAATAAATTAAATACAAGGGAACGGAGGAAGCAGTCAGAAAGAAAAGTGGCTCCATGAACAAAGTCACCTACCAAAGTCAGTGACAAGCTCATGGATGCAGAAAAGATACTCTGTGAATGCAGTCACTTACCAAGAAATGTAACGAAAAGTGACACAAGCACCGGTGGCAACACTCACGGATGGAAGAGGAAAATGAAGAGGTTATAGTAAATAAAGCCTATGAGTCTACCTAACTCAAAAAATCTAAGACCTCGTAGTTGAAGAGCATAACTAGCGCTATCCTCTAAAACTGCAAGTAGCGTTAAAATAATGGTAAAAATGTAAAAAGATAATACATAATCCAAATTATAGTGAGTAAATATGAAACAATAACTAAAAAGTGATTAAATCTGACACACTATACTGTATAGTAACTACACACCTAGTTATCTAACTACACACCTAGTTATCTAACTACACACCTAGTTATCTAACTACACACCTAGTTATCTAACTACACACCTAGTTATCTAACTACACACCTAGTTATCTAACTACACATCAAGTTATCTAACTACACACCAAGTTATCTAACTGCACACCTAGTTATCTAACTACACACCTAGTTATCTAACTACACACCTAGTTATCTAACTACACCCTAGTTATCTAACTACACACCTAGTTATCTAACTACACACCAAGTTATCTAACTACACACCTAGTTATCTAACTACACACCAAGTTATCTAACTACACACCTAGTTATCTAACTACACCCTAGTTATCTAACTACACACCTAGTTATCTAACTACACACCAAGTTATCTAACTACACACCTAGTTATCTAACTACACACCAAGTTATCTAACTACACACCTAGTTATCTAACTACACCCTAGTTATCTAACTACACACCTAGTTATCTAACTACACACCAAGTTATCTAACTACACACCTAGTTATCTAACTACACACCTAGTTATCTAACTACACACCTAGTTATCTAACTACACACCTAGTAATCTATTCTCACAGTGAGATCATCATTACATTTCGTCACTGACTCTTTACGGCATATTGAAATATTACACAGATTATGAGGTGAAATAATGAGGTGACAACACAGCTTGTTGTAACAAAATGGTATGTTGTGAACATGATGTGAAGGTTCTATTCACATTATCTGTGTCTCCATTCACAACATTTTATAGTTGTTTTTAGAATTCAAAATAACTTCTAGTCTCTCACCTCAATAATTATTGTAAACTATTTTCTACCCTGTACCACTGGTGGCACACGAAGCAGTAGTGGGTTAAGGCTCATTTTTTTCAGGTCACTCTCTGGTTTGTTTTGAGATTAAATTCACTTTTTCTTCATTAGGTTCTATCGAATTAAGAGCTGGGGCAATAACACCTTTACATTTCTTTGACTGATGTGAGACGGGACAGAAATACAAAACACAGTGGTGAAGGTAGGCGTACAAATGCACTATTGAGGGGTTTAACGTTTGCTTTAATCAATCAGTGACCTATATAATGATGTTAAATTTAAAAAAGTGAATTTGAAGAAAATGCCAACATAGATTGAAGGATAATTAAAAGAACTTAGTGGGGTTTAACGTCTGTTTTGGAACCAAAGACCATATCAATGACGTCAAAAGGAAATGAAATACAAGGGACTGGAAGAAGCAGTCAGAAAGGAAATTTTAAACGATAGAAAGTAATTTGGAGTGATGAGAATTTATTGGAAATTCATATTTTCGGTAGAAAAAATAAAGGAATTACTCTACGTTATAAAATTGGTGTACTTATGAGTTAAGATAAATACCAAAAAACTTCAAACGTGAAGGCCTTGTTTTTCAATTGTCAAACTAATGTTTTCAATTACCGTTTTCACTGAAGCTAAACTATAATTGATTATAATGCTTGAATATCAATTTATCAATAAATATGATAGACAGTGAAATATTTCGAATAATGTTATAATACTTCAAAATTATTATAGTGCCACAATGGATAAAATGAAATTATAAGCATGATACACTTTACGAAAATGAAATGGTTTTCGACCATCAATGCGAGAAATACTTAAAACTGCTGTTACTTGTAGGATTATTCCTTCTATTGCTGTTACTGGTGGGAATATTCCTTCTATTGCTGTTACTGGTGGGAAAATTCCTTCTATTGCTGTTACTGGTGGGAATATTCCTTCTATTGCTGTTACTGATGGGAATATTCCTTCTATTGCTGATACTGGTGGGAATATTCCTTCTATTGCTGTTACTGGTGGGAATATTCCTTCTATTGCTGTCACTGGTGGGAATATTCCTTCTATTGCTGTTACTGGTGGGAATATTCCTTCTATTGCTGTCACTGGTGGGAATATTCCTTCTATTGCTGTTACTGGTGGGAATATTCCTTCTATTGCTGTTACTGGTGGGAATATTCCTTCTATTGCTGTTACTGGTGGGAATATTCCTTCTATTGCTGTTACTGGTGGGAATATTCCTTCTATTGCAGTTACTAGTGTAAATCTTTCGCTATGCCCAGTAAAACTAAGAAGTTTACGATATGACTGCATTCACCCCGGACCAAAAGAAACCATCAAATAGCTCTGTATCGGGACATCAGTGCCATATTTATTACACCTCTAAATTCCACTCTTGTACGCAATGTAATAGTAGAGAGATATGCAATTGAAAAAGTTTTAACCCCTCGGGTCCAAGGGTTCTCAAAGTGGTCCTCGTTGTGAATCTATGAACCAGAGGATGGTTTCCGACTATTTTTTTTCGACAGATATATTTTCGACTATTTTTTTTTAACAAATTTTTTTCGACTTTTTTTCACTACTATTTTTTTCAAATATTTTTTTCGACTAATTTCAGTATTTATATTTTCCTTTTATAATCCAAGTGGTGTTTCAATGTAGTTTATTCATTTTAAGATTTAAAATCACTGGACTACACTATATATTTATCCATTTCCTGAAGTATAGAGTTTATAAAAATGAAAGATGGTCCGTGGATCTTCAAGAGATTTAAATTTATTCTGCAAGCTTTACATTATCTTAAAATTTCCCTGCATTTTTAAAATCATTCATTTTAGAATAAAATCTCAATTCGATGGTACAAAGTTTCCTTTTCAAAATAATCAACAAGAAGCATCTTTTTCTCGTCAAAATGTTACCGTCACCATCTTTTTATTTCACTACATCCAATCATCGCTAACTTTATTTGATCGAAGACAATATTTATTCTATCAGAGGAAAGAGAAATATAACCAATAAGATTTGTTCTACTTAATCCCAACGAGATTGAGAGACGAAGGACGGACAGACTGACTGACTGCGCTAGGCAAAAGCTAATGTCGAATCAGACCACGTCGTCGCGTTCATTAATCTAAATAGGTGGAAATAATGTATTCCGTGGTGACACCAGCCCGGTAATTGATAAATATCGTCAGAGGCAATGATTGATCACTGGCATATGGTGTGGATCCTTACAATAAAGGAAGCGATCTTTGTTAGGCTTATCAGAACACTTATCGGAGGGAAAATGAAGGAGAGAACAACCATCTCCTGCTGTGATTGAGAGAATGGCTTTTTAGACAGTTAGTGTTAGTTGATAACGACTGAACACTTTGATGAAATTTGCTTTTTATAAGTAACGTGAATTAAGAGATGGAGTAATAACAGGAAAAAGAGTAGGACAGAGTGCATAATAAAGAACGAGAAGGACAAGGAACAGGAAAAAGAACAGGACAAGGAACAGGACAAAGAACAGGACAAGGAACAGGACAAAGAACAGGACAAAGACCAAGACAAAGAGCAGGACAAGGACCAAGACAAACAGCAGGACAGAGAACAGGACAGGAAACAGTCAAAAGAAACTGGGGATAGGATAAGGAATCGGAAATAGAGCAGGACAAAGAACAGTACAACGAGCAGGACACACAGCAGGACAAATAACGGGACACATAGCAGGACAAATAACGGGACACATAGCAGGACAAAGATCAGGTCGCAGTGCATGGCTAGGCCCATTCCCCGTATCATTTGTTTGATGGGATGCAATATAAGGAGATATTTGTGAGCATCACACTACAGATTGCTGCCTTTGGCTTCTTCTCAGTGTGATGTAATGTGGCGCACATATTGGCTATAATGTGGCGCACATACTGGCTATAATGTGGCGCACATTCTGGCTATAATGTGGCGCACATTCTGGCTATAATGTGGCGCACATACTGGCTATAATGTGACGCACATTCTGGTTATAATGTGGCGCACATACTGGCTATAATGTGGCACACATCCTGTCTATAATGTGGCACACATTCTGGCTATAATGTGCCACACACTATGGCTATAATGTGGCACACACTATGGCTATAATGTGGCACACACTATGGCTATAATGTGGCACACACTATGGCTATAATGTGGCACACACTATGGCTATAATGTGGCACACATGCCGACACAGTCACTGTCAACAGAAGCAATGGGCTCCCATCTCACAGATTTAGGGTGAAACACTACTTTATTTGGCTATTTTGCTCCGGGAAAAGTATTTTATGTGGCAAGGCGAGGTGAAAGCAAGCAAGCAAGCTATGCCTTTCCACCAGTGAGATCTTTGGTTGTAAATTCAATGCATACGTTGGAGAAAAGTCTTAGGAGAGCAATGCGAAAAAGATGCACTAAAATGATAAGAAATAGGCAACATTTTTCATAAATGTAAAACAAATTTCCAAATGCTTCTAGTAATAACTAGATGACGTGCACTCTTAGAGTGCATACCTTCACCACTGTATATAAATGACCTTGAACATCCCATGGTTGGCTTTGAGTTATAAATGACCTTGACCTTGACCTTTAACGTCTGAAAGCAATTTGGTCGAAGACTATAAGACATGAATGTAAAAAATTACCATATGGAAATCTAAGCCAAATTATTATAAGCGAACAGTAATATATATATTTTTTTTAAAGACAATAATTTTCCATTACACAGTAATATGAATACAGGTAAGTTCCGATTTATCGAATAGTTCCACATTTTCGATCATGTAAATAAAAAGAATATTGTTTAACTATTTTCTTTATTCTAATTATAATTATTACTATATACTTTATTCTTGTACGATCGAAAATGTGAAACTGTTCAAAAACTGGGTACTTACCCTAATCCAGGCAATAAGGGGAAGAATAAAAAGAACAACAAAAGCACGTGTTTGTGTTCAGTAAATGGTGCGAATGCATTAGTATTTTAATCAAAGGATTAAACCCTAAAGCCCAATTCAATGGTACAACTTAATGGAAATCAGATTTAATAGTATGGAAAAATAGATTATTAATTAACGTCATTGTGATGATATCTTGTTACAGTATTTTAAGTTTTTTAGCTTATTTACCGGTGATATTGTTAAACCATTTTTAATGAATAGATTTATTCTTGGAAAGAACGAATATTTGATAATAAATAGTACAATAAATATAGTATTATAATATTGCTAACTTTACTTTATAATTAATTAGGGACTTGCATTAATGATATATAAAAATAGAAACACGATTAACTTAAGTTTTCAATAGTGATAAGACATGAAAATAAAATTTGTGCAAACGTGCGAGAAAGTCCATATTTTTTTCAAATTACCAAAATAGGTATTATGAATAACTGGAATATAAATGAATGGAAACATTTTTTAGCCTAGTTTCACATGGTGCCAAAAATGGCACTGCAGGCAGTGAAGGGTTAGCACAAATCTCGAGTTCAAAAAAGCGAATGATTTTTTTTTTTTCGTGAAGTGAATAAATTGGAGTCATGACTCAGACTCTAATAAGCTCTCAAAGATGAGGTGGATAAATGAGTCACATCCCTTAACCAATGAGCCAATTGACTCTCCTGATTGGGGACATCAAAAAGGACTGACTTTTTCGAAAAATATGCCAAAAAATTATATCGAAAAAATCCAAAAATATACTTAAAAAGTGGCTAGTTAGGAACAAATAAATATAAAAAATTTAATATTCAAATCTTTTGCAATTTCATATTGAAATTTACTTTATTTCTAAAAATACAACCTTTTTCACTTGGTAAGCAGGGTAAGTTTCAAGTTATCGAACAGTTCCACATTTCCGATCATATAAGAAAAAAAATTATATAAATTTATTTGGTATCCAGGATACTTACAGATAACATTGGTATCTATGATACCTGCAGATATCGTAGATACTAGTTATAAAAATGAGTTTAAATGTTAAATTATAAACATTTTTTCCTATTGATTGATAATGTGGAACCGTTCAACAACTCAGAACTTACCCTATCGTTGTAATTACTACCAATCAAAATAAATACAATCCAATTCTCTTTTAGGAATTAGCATTCCCATCTCAGTTAGTTTTAGCTGAAGGGACTGTACCTTGTAATGTTTACTTTACAATTAGCCTAAAGTTTTTCTGTTTCTTTGCCAGAGGTACAAACTTATAAAACTAAACCACAATGTTGCCTTATTGGATTGCTACAGCCTCTCTACTTGTTATCTTCTGCTTGAACGATAAAATGATACCTAGGGTTGGGACAATATGCTTTTGAAAATTCTGCTTGAACGATAAAATGATACCTAGGGTTGGGACAATATGCTTTTGAAAATTCTGTTTGAACGATAAAATGATACCTATATAGGGTTGGGACAATATGCTTTTGAAAATTCTGCTTGAACGATAAAATGATAACTAGGGTTGGGACAATATGCTTTTGAAAATTCTGCTTGAACGATAAAATGATACCTAGGGTTGGGACAATATGCTTTTGAAAATTCTGTTTGAATGATAAAATGATAACTAGGGTTGGGACAATATGCTTTTGAAAATTCTGTTTGAACGATAAAATGATACCTAGGGTTGGGACAATATGCTTTTGAAAATTCTGTTTGAATGATAAAATGATAACTAGGGTTGTGACAATATGCTTTCAAAAATTCTGCTTGAACGATAAAATGATACCTAGGGTTGGGACAATATGCTTTTGAAAATTCTGCTTGAACGATAAAATGATACCTAGGGTTGGGACAATATGCTTTTGAAAATTCTGCTTGAACGATAAAATGATACCTAGGGTTGGGACAATATGCTTTTGAAAATTCTGCTTGAACGATAAAATGATACCTATATAGGGTTGGGACAATATGCTTTTGAAAATTCTGCTTGAACGATAAAATGATACCTAGGGTTGGGACAATATGCTTTTGAAAATTCTGCTTGAACGATAAAATGATACCTAGGGTTGGGACAATATGCTTTTGAAAATTCTGTTTGAATGATAAAATGATAACTAGGGTTGGGACAATATGCTTTTGAAAATTCTGTTTGAATGATAAAATGATACCTAGGGTTGGGACAATATGCTTTTGAAAATTCTGTTTGAACGATAAAATGATACCTAGGGTTGGGACAATATGCTTTTGAAAATTCTGTTTGAATGATAAAATGATAACTAGGGTTGTGACAATATGCTTTCAAAAATTCTGCTTGAACGATAAAATGATAACTAGGGTTGGGACAATATGCTTTTGAAAATTCTGCTTGAACGATAAAATGATACCTAGGGTTGGGACAATATGCTTTTGAAAATTCTGCTTGAACGATAAAATGATACCTAGGGTTGGGACAATATGCTTTTGAAAATTCTGCTTGAACGATAAAATGATACCTAGGGTTGGGACAATATGCTTTTGAAAATTCTGTTTGAATGGTAAAGATTAATGATAACTAGGGTTGTGACAATATGCTTTCAAAAATTTGCTTGAATGATAAAGTGATAACTAGGGTTGTGACGATATGCATTTTAAGTCTAGATCTTAAGAATGTCACAGACAAAAATAAATGGTATCGAATACTATATACCGCTGGTGTAGAACCATTCAATGCTCTTTAATTCTCTCCGTCTATGATTTTAAAAGCATATTGTCACAGGCTTAATAATAGCCTAAACTAGTTAAATTGATCTCTAAAATAGGAAGTAAATTTGTTAAATTTAATCAAACAGGTTGACAAAATATGAATAATGCTATTATAAATTCATTAAAATTTTATATACGATGATATTTAAATGTATTGTATATAATTATTATGAAGTTCTGCTTCAATAATTTTTTAAACGCCGGTAAAAAATATAGAGCTAATAATTGAAATAATAAAACCATTTCATTTTAAATAATAAAAAGCTGTTATAAAAAAACATACAATAGAATTTAACCCTTTTTTTCTGAAGCGAAAATACAACAGCTAGAGTTTATCAAATAAGTTCACATTATCATGCAGGCAGTAAGTCCGTAAAAAATGTATATCAGAAACAGCAATGCTAGACAAATATTCCAAGCGTATTCCATGAGACGGATCTTGATAAAACTAATCTGACAACTGGTCATCCAACTCACATAAATCTTACCAGAAAAACTGTACCTGGGAGTAAGAAAACTCCTTACCGTATGCTAAGCAAACGTGTTTCTATTTTGAAAAAAAGGTTGTAGGTAGAATTATTCGATTTTGCAGTTTATGTTGCAATAATATTAGTACTATAAGGTTAGTACACCGGGTGTTCAGTATGTGAGACTCCAAATCAAGTCTCCATTAACGCCACCTCCCGTGCTAGTGTAGACAGTAAAGTCATTCCCTGGTTAGTACACCGGTGACTCAGATTCCAATTCTAGTCTCCATAAGCGCCCCCTCCCGTGCTAGTGTGAACAGTAAAGTCATTCCCTGGTTAGTACACCGGTGACTCAGATTCCAATTCTAGTCTCCATAAGCGCCACCTCCCGTGCTAGTGTTAACAGTAAAGTCATTCCCTGGTTAGTACACCGGTGACTCAGATTCCAATTCTAGTCTCCATAAGCGCCACCTCCCGTGCTAGTGTAAACAGTAAAGTCATTCCCTGGTTAGTACACCGGTGACTCAGACTCCAATTCTAGTCTCCATAAGCGCCACCTCCCGTGCTAGTGTGAACAGTAAAGTCATTCCCTGGTTAGTACACCGGTGACTCAGATTCCAATTCTAGTCTCCATAAGCGCCACCTCCCGTGCTAGTGTGAACAGTAAAGTCTATCTCTCGAGTGATAACAGAAATAACTAATTAAATCATTTATTATAGTTTGGTCAATTATTCCTTTACAAAAAAAAATAATCAGGCATTTTCAAAAGAGTTGTGATTCACAACGCTTGAACTATTATTTATGAGAGTTTTCCATTTCTTCAGAATCACAGTCTCGATAGATTTTTATACTGTCGATTCCCTGTACCAAAGTAGTCTGTGGGCACACAACAAGAGACCTCGCATCAATTCAGTCCATAATAGCAAATTTACATAAAGTTTAAGGAGGCAAAAGACGGAGGGTGGCTACAGTGTCAGTGACAGCGCATTGCAAGTTATAGTTCGTGCCAAAAGCCTTCACACCACAAACAAACATAAATTATCAATAAATAAACGACCACCAGCACCCCACTAAATATTTGAGTTGCACAGAGAATATGTCCGGCAAGATTTGCTGTATCAGGAATAAATTATGCCCAAAAAAACGTTATTGTGTCACAAGACTCAGGAATTTTCTTCCACAGATTTTCCGTTAATTATAAATTTGTGAAATTTTATACAGTTTATCTTCAGTACTACCAGACGGGGTGAAATATCGCAATGATTAAATAATGTGATGGTATTAGCCATTGTAGCGTGTGAGTCATTTCTAAGCTATGGAAAAAAGCTGAATCTTATTTAGTAGGACTTCAACGTCATCTTTCCTTCCCTCTTCTGGTTAGATTGCCTAAACTATGGATGGGATTTTTGCTGACGGAGCAAATGCTGCAACTCCTAAAACACTTCCTTACAAGCCCAATAGCGATAGTCAATCAACTTTACGAAGTGAATAACAATGGAAGCGAGATGCACCGAGAGAGAGAGATTGCAGACACGCTTCGCTAAGCGATTTCAGGGGAATTATGAAATACAATTTGCGAGAATCTTTTCCGCATGGATTTCAGGGGTCGAAATCCCCCCTATCACCGTAAGACTTTTTGGTAAAGTGTCTCCGTCACCTCTGCAATATTCATAGGACTTTGGCTAAGCGATGCTAGCACCGCTTTCTCGCTCAGACAAATTTGGCCATCCTCGCTAAGACGCTATTGGATATTTTCGCTTAGGCCTCTTTCAGAATGGCGTTTTTTCATGCCGCAGCCAAGAAAATTGCGTAAAAAACGTTACTACTGAATAATCGTATGTGTTTTGTATGTTCACTTAGATTGACCACTTTTTCATGCTAGATTTCTGTAGAAAAAAAACGCCACTTAAGAAAAAGGCCTAAGACTACATCATCGCAAGGAGTCACAATTTATACAACTGATAGTACTCTAATATAAGTTATTGAAGATCAGTTCATTTTACTACCAACTGAGTGAATGATAAATAACCTATTTGACGAATTAGAGAAAGAAGATCTATTATTTAAAGGTTATTGAAAGGTTAATTCTTTAATAAATTTTGTACCCAAAATTAAACAATTAAATGAATACAATTGTTTTGAATGAATCTGTTTAGATGTGCACTCATTTAAACTTTAAACAAATAGTATTACTGAATCCTCTGCATAAACAGAGATAAACAGTGTAAATTATTAGGCCATTGTGGACCGAATAATTTAATTTAGTGGGGGTTTAACGTCTGCTTCGGAACCAAAGGCCATATCGCTGACATCAAAAGGGAAACAAATGCAAGGGAATATAAAGTAGAAGTCAGAAAGGAAAGTAGAAGTCAGAAAGGAAAGTGGATGAACCATATTATTTCCCACAATTTGACGAAAAGGTGTCCAAAAACACAGTTGCTACAAAATTCTAAAGCAATGTAACCAACATCAAAATTAGGATAATAGGTACAAAGGACTGGAAGAAGTAGTCAGAAACGGTTGCAGAAAAGCTACTCCCTGAATACAGGGTCATGGAATAGATAGTATTGACGGGCCCATCTATTAGCATCTTTCTTTGGTATTATTAATTTCCAGAGACGGGGGCGAGAGTTATGACCTCAAAGGAGGGAAAGTTCAAATTAATGAATGCTCTGCAACAGACTTGTTATTGGAGATAAAATTCACACTTGTTTATTCCATTAAAATGGAAGCCTTTACAAAATCATCCCAGTGGAAATAGAACATAACCTTCCACAATCTGCGAAGGGAATGATATCAATTCCATATTAGAAGGAAGCATCGTGATGAATGAAAATAGCTATATGGATAGAATTTCAGTAATTCTATATAATAAAAGTCCCAGAAAGGTCTATGGTGTAGAATGAAATGAAAGTCGTATAGTCTATATAATTTATGATATTTATTGCGTATTTAATTATCCATACAAAGGGAAATGACAGTTATTCTATTTAAGAAAAACAAAAACCTTTTATAAAAATAATGGCCAACGAGTTTCTAAAATAAAAACACAATTTTCTGTAAGTGAAATAATGCTCTTGGAGGAAATAAATTAGGCCAAATAATTAGCAGTGACTGTTTGGAGGTCATTATAAAGCAAGTACAGTTGCTATACTTTAATGGCATATCAGATGTAAGAAAAGAGGAGATCAAGAGTCTCAGCACTAAATCTCAGTTTTAGTCAGGGCAGCAAACCATTACTGTTCAGAAAAGAGACTTCATGGGCTGCTCCATTACAAGACAAAAATTTCCCACAACATAATCTGGGGTCCGAGAAGCCGCGGATTACTGAGGGACAGATCTTTATTTCGGACTGCAATTACTGAGGAAAGGGGGCCAAACGTGTAGGAAAAATAGGTTTTGGTTACTTCTTGATGTTACGTATGACGATTAGCCCAAGGACTTTCGTTTTCATCGGCATTTAAATAAAGCATAAGCCAGCAATAAGGATTTTTAAACTATTTTAAGAACCACTTTTTAAACAACTATAAGCATGTTTAAACCACAAAATATATATTAAAAAAATACAATTTTGCCTAGCAAATTCAGTTTGACATAAAAACAAAAGAATTAAATAATAATAATCGAATTGGAAGAAAGTTTCGAACTTACGTTTCTATAGAAATATATTGATCATGATGGATCAATATAGAAAAAATTAACTGAACATTGATTTACCATCTAATTGTTTTATCCTTCATACTTTTATAAAATATATTTTTGCTAAACAACCCTCGACTTTTGAAGAAGTAAAGCATTAAATAGTTTCCTTATTTATGAGGAGAGAGTATTGCTAATTGATGGCTAAATGAGGGAGATTGTAAAACAGTGCATTCATCAGGGACCAAGAGATCGACTCCAAAAGGTGTCTATAGGCTTTCTTTTTGCAATATCAGCATTAATTAATGAAGAAGACTCCTCTGCCGTCCAAAGACTTTCGACTGAATAATATGCTAATTCTTTGAAAGTGGTTTAAGAAACCAAATTGGCGCGGATTGAAGAGCTACTACTAGATGGATGGATTGTGTCCGGTAACCGGGAAAGAACCATACAAAGCTGAAACAGGATGTAGACCAGGTAATAGGTGAAATTGTAAAAATATTGAATTTTTGAATATGAATAATATACGTCATGAAGTTATTTTTTAAAAAAAATTTAAAATTTGAGCATTTTGAATTTTTTTTTTTTTGAGAATTTTTCTCAATATTTCTTGTTATTTTTCAAGAATAAACTAATAATTGACCCCAAATTAATAATTTAAACCCTTTTCTCTCTCCATTAGTTCCTCTTATTGAAGTTCCATTTTCTGTAGTACAGAATCTACTGTACGATATAATTTCCCTCACAATTGTTGGATATATCCTTTAGTCTTAAATTAATACTTCATAATCGAATTTTTACACATAATCGATTTGTAAACTTAGTTATATTACAAGTAAACACTCTGACTGTACTCAAATACAAAATAATTATTCACATTTCAAACTATGTCTTTTGAATCAGTGACTGTCAATATTTAACTCTAAGAGCAAATCCCAAAAATCATAAGAAGTTCGCATTTACTCACCAAATAATGGTTTACTCATCAAGTAAGGTTACTCATCTATGAGTCCCAAATATCATGATAAGCTCTCATTTACTCATCTAGTAAGAATGTACTCCTTTTCTCATTTCCTCATCATGGTTTACTCATCTATTTCTGGGAATCAATGAGCCAGTGGAAAAAAAGATGGCGGGAGATTGGTGAGGACATTCCTTTCCAGTCTACCATCTTAAGAACATAAGCCTACCAGATTCCTCCAGCTACGACTAAATAGGCCATGTGTGTGTACCGTCAGAAAAGCAGCTCTACTAACGAACATTGATTGTTGTTATTGTACTTCCCTTTAATTACATTCTATTGGAACTGATTCAATAAACTTTGAACCTTTTAATTGAACTTGGATTCAAGATGTTTCAAGTAATGTATATGCAGAAGAATAGAGAAATTTAAATGTTCCTTATATATAAATTGACAATACGTTTAGTATAGAAAGTTGTCCAAGTTATTAATTTTCTATTTTCCTAAGTTGTCATTTTGTATATCACTGGGATAAATAACTTTACTGTTTACACTAGCATGGGAGATGGCGCTTATGGACTATAGATTTGGGGTCTCACATACTGAGCAACTGTACCCGGTGTACTAACCAGAGAATGACTTTTATTTACTCTAGCACTGGAGGTGGCGGTTATGGAGACTAGAATTGGTGTCTCACATGCTCTGTACTCGGTGTACTAACCAGGGAATGATTTTACTGTTTACACTAGAATGGAGGCACTTATGGGGACTAGAATTGGAGTCACTGAGTAACTGTACCCGGTGTGCTAACCATAGATTTGGACATATTTCTCAATTAAAGTCACGATCATACCGTTTGGACTTTGTTGGAGCGTTCTTTGAACGGTAGAGAGAGCTAGTGGACCGAATATCACCGCTGAAGCTGGCGTTGCTTTAGCGTTGACTCAACGATAGCCAGAATTGGTTTAGCAGCGACGCGAACATTGATATAGCAGCGTTCTACGCATGCGGGCGATGGTTCTGCGGTGTTCTGAAGTTGGTTTAGCCGACATACCGTTTCTCAATGGATCACTTTGATAGAAGTTCTAATAGATTTTTGAAGTTCATCTTTTTAAGACTCTGTCATCGCAAGAACTTTGGTAGTGCTCCTGGAGTGGTGAGAAAAATTTACCACTGTTCGTTACCGTTGCCCCCCCCCCCCTCTTGAATGCAAAGCCACAATCGCTCGACCACCGCTTATGATCCCTTCTACCGGTCCGAAAGTTTTGAGCTGCACAAAATATTGTGAATGGTATGGAGCGGGCAATTTCCGGTCCGGAAAAAGTTCACCACTGATCCAACAACGCCCAGTCAAAATTTGGCATTCAAGTTCATGGACGTTTGTGTGCAGTAGGCCAACCCAATAATATTCAGCACTGGACCCCCCTCCCCCCCCCCCCACATCTTCTCCAGCTTTGCCCGGGCGGTGATTAAACGTTGGACGGTTTTAAGCGTTTGACGCGCGGAGACGGTATTGTTGGAACGATATCGGCTGTTCAAGCAGCGATCAATTGCGGTGAAGAACTTTGATTTGGAGTTGGTGTAGAGGTGACCCAACTCCATATCGCTAAACTAACGATCGTAATCTCTCGCTACTGTTAAGCACACGCTATAGCAACGTCGATTTCCGCGGTGCACTGGTCGCCGTATTTCGTGCTGCATAAGCGGTGGCCGAGCGTATACGGAGTTGCCTCAACGGTGATCAACTTCTGGGGAACGGTAAACAGCACTGATCAATTTTTCGCCGTTCAAAGAATGCGCCAACAAAGTTCAAGTGGTACGACCGGGGCTTCAATTAAACTCAAATAAATGAATTACTTTAAGATAAATGGCTAAATATTTGAATACATTGGAAACACAATGGAATTAATTAATTTTTAATACATGTATAAAGTATGCCATATCACTGATGGCCCAATTTAAATTAATACAAGGGAGTAACAGAAAGACATAGTTGTCTATTCAATGTAAAAATATCCTTCAAAATAGAGCAATATAATGTAAATAAACAAATATTCTACAAGCGTCCTAAAATTCTTTTTTATTGACTAACTTTGGCATCCAATTAGAGTGTAACAAAAACTATAAACATGATAGTAAGGAGCTAAGACATCAGAGGGGTGCAATCCCTTCAGTTTCAGGGGCTTATCACTGTCATCATCGGCTGATGAAGAATTTAAAGGTGCTCTTCAGGATCCGCCAGAAAATGAGTTTATTACATAATATTGTAGAGGTCCAGGATAATTAATCCGAAAATCCCATAAAATTTGGCTCGGTATATATTTTTTATATTTATTTTTTTGATACTTGGTGTAGGGTAATTTCTTAATTATCGGTCAGTTCCCATTTTCGGACACGTAAGAAAAAACAATATAATAATAATTATTTAATTTTTATTTTAATTGGTATCCATGATGCCTGCAGGTATCATGGATACCAATCATGGATACCAACTTACCCTGCAGTAATTGACGAAACACTAATCTGACGCTGAAGAAACAGATTGTACGCTCTATAGTTTGATTTTATGTTAGAGTTTCAGAAACATACTTTTCATGCTTAGCATTCATGTAGGTTGCACATAAATATCAGAAGTCAATTTCGGTTTCTATAATAAGTTTCTCATATTTCCAACCTCTTTCCGAATGCCTAATATTAAATAAATTATACCTAACAAGACTGCTTTCATTCTTTTCCTTCGGACTGAAAATTTAGCAAGTCGGAATACAAACGGATATTGCAGAGTATTGATTTTAAAATCTTTAAAAGCATATAAAAACAAATATATGCTACCAATTTTCATAGAGTGTACATAAAATTGATGAGAAACATTAACCGTAATAATAAGGACAATGAAAAAACTTAAAATGGGGCCTTAGAATTGAGGAAGATCGATTTAAACCTTTAGTATATTATAGCTTCGATTTTCCCAAAAAAAAAATCTATAACAAAATTTGTGGAAAAGAAAACATTTATTTTCATGGATTTTAGAAATTTATGTATGGCCATAAAAGATTGAGAGGGGTCGCCTCTTCAATCTTCTATGGTCCCACTATAACTTCCTCTAACAGAATAAATTCAATGTGTATTTTTTTCCATCTTTTGATAACATTCCATGTTGCTCCTCCCTATTTATAATCTCGGGCAATATTCCCTTCCGACAACCTTCTAGTTATAATTACCTTTCTTGGATTAAGTTGATTATAATATTAAAGAGCCCGCACACTCTGAACCTTTTAACCCTCCCCCCCCCCCCAATTACCGGAAATACAGTGAGTGTAGCGATAGGCTATTTTGTTGACATAGAATTTCAATTTGGTGCTCAGAGTAGACTATAGGTGCTATTAGAGTAAACCCACTCCTGCCTCCTGTGCCATATTCAAATTTTTCCTCCCGACATTATAATGCCGAGTCACGCTTTGGAAGACCGAAGAAAAGCGAATTAGACATCTCTTCATGTCCTCTGCAACTGCCAAAGGAAAATTAAATTCTCTTGAGGAACTTGACTTCATTTAACTTATTTAGTCACCATTAACAGTATATTTCAGCTGACTGGTGGTTCAGTGTGGGGGTGTGAGTGACTTATGGGAATTTCTCTTCTTTTGGCGGACTGGTGGTTCAGTGTGGGGGTCAGAGTGTTTATTCACAACCATCACAACTTTTTTTCCAAAACCCATAATTGCCGATGGAAAATAAAACAAAGTTTCAGAAATAATCAGCCTCTATATCAATTAAAAACGAAAGCGATTGGGTAAAACCTGGACCAAACCTACAAATTTACATATTTTTCGATGTGTTTTCTAGGCAGTGAAACACACAAACAAACAAACAAACGGTTCAATCAAATAAAAGTTAGCTCCACTGAATACAACTCTATGATTGGGCCAATCTGTACCAAGAGTTCAAACCTAATCTTGGAACATCCCGGGGGAAGAAAGGGATCAGAGGGGGGAATGAACACTCAACCCGGGGGACAAGGGAATAACCCCTACCCACCAACATGAAGAATGTGAACGTACTGACAATAGCAAGCCAATAAATAATCCCCCGTCACAACGATTTGGATGGTGTTTTTTTATCTGCACTGACATTGATAAATACTTTACAAATAAGCGGACTGTGACATTCGCCATTGATTTATGGTATTTGAATAACTTTAAATTCACTTTGACTTAAAATATATCTATTAGAAGTAGATAATGAAATCATCGAATTTTGCCGTTTTTCTCAATTCGAGAAAACGGATCATAATATAATTTTCAATACTGCCGAAAGAGAATAAATTGTGAACTACTAATTCTAATATATTAAAGATAACAATTAAGAGTCAAATTAAACTGATAAAGCAAACTGTCAGAATTATAAAAGACCTAATAGCTTGGAGCTAAACTTCACTTGCTATAAAAGGGACAATTTTAGGGACAGGAGAAATATCTGTACAACCTCGGGTCAAACCAGCCTAAGGTCAAACACGGGATGTTTTTATTGGTCAACTATTCTTGCTAAAATTATTAGAGTTTTAGCAAACAATTAGACCTGTTTATATTGATTCAGACCAGTGAATTATATTAAACAGGAAGTGAAGGTGAATTGGGGGAAGAAATCGAATCAGGACATGAAAGGGGGAAGTGGGAGGTGGATATGTAATAATATACATTTTTCGAGATTTTTGCATTAAATAATTTCAAACTAACTGTAGACAAGTTAAACTATCATCTATTTGGTTGAAACTCAAAATGCCACGAAAAGAGCAAGCTAAAAAAAGGCGTGTGTGTCGGGGTAAAGTTTTAAACGAATTAATATCCTATCGGGCAACTTATAGTCTCAATTTAATAAGAGGTTATTGCATTAAAACATATTGTCTAAAGACTGAAAATGAATGTATGAGGAGAATTAAAAAGGAGTTTAGTAAGGAATTAAAGTTAATCGCTTGGCAAAAATGAAGTTATAAAATATTATAGAATCCATGCTATGATCCACTATATATTCGTAATCTATGATCCACTATTTGCAATCTATGATCCACTATTCGTAATCTATGATCCACTATTCGTAATCTATGATCCACTATTCGTAATCTATGATCCACTATTCGTAATCTATGATCCACTATTCGTAATCTATGATCCACTATTCGTAATCTATGATCCACTATTCGTAATCTATGATCCACTATTCGTAATCTATGATCCACTATTCGTAATCTATGTTCCACTATTCGCAATCTATGATCCACTATTCGCATAGGATTATTCACAAGGACATACAAACAATTTAGCAGCACTAATTTAAAAAAAATCATCAGTGAATGAATAATTAAAATGATATCTTCAATATTGCAAACACCAAAACAGTAATATTGAAGTGAATGGAATAAAGTATATATAAAGTATATCTGCAATCCAAAGAGAGAGAGAGAGAGTTGGCTGAGATTTGTCACCGAAGTTGTCTCATCAAAGAAAACGGACTGGCTTCTCGTGTCAGAATTATTTGGCTTGGATGAAAAAGAAGAAGAGGCGCATAAATTCAGACACCAAAGCCACAAACTTTGATCGTTTATAATTTAGGCGAATAATGAGCCATTGAATAGAAGTATACGCTACACTAACCATTCGATAGGCAACACAAAATATGTCCGAAACTCAGAACTTATTGAAGGACGAACAAAATATGTCTGCACTTTCTGAAGTGCGGAAAAAATATCTCACTATGAAAGTAGCGACGTAAACAAATATTTTATGAGGGATAGGAATTACTTCGATAAAATTACCGCATTCAATTTAAAGATCTTCAGTAGGCCTATCCTAGATCTACAGTAGGCCTTACCTAGATCTACAGTAGAACTACCGTAGATCTATAGTAGGCCTGCCCTAGATCTACAGTAGGCCTACCCTAGGTCTGCAGTAGAACTACCCTAGATCTACAGTAGGCCTACCTTAGAACTACAGTAGGCCTACCCTAAATATTCGAATCAGGTGCACTCATTTCAAATTGGTTACGTAGAAATCCCAATAAAGAAAGTTTGTTCTTTTTCTGTGCCATCAGAACCAGAGTGACCGGTCGTTTGTTTTCTATCTTTCAAATTGGTGAAGAGTGATCTTAGATAATGTCATAAGACACACCATCAATATTTCTCCTCCCCTAAAATGACTGACTTTTGTGATTTACGAGACTGCAGTTCATTTTATGGTCAGCTTCAAATTTTACGACGCAGTATACGCTAGTCGAAAAGAACGCGCGCTAAAATTAAACGGGACTTCCTTGTTTAAATCTAGTAAAACTGCTTAACTGTACTTAGGAGTAACCTGCTTAACTGTACTGAGGAGTAACCTGCTTAACTGTACTGAGGAGTAACCTGCTTAACTGTACTTAAGAAGTAATTTGCTTAACTGTACTGAGGAGTAACCTGCTTAACTGTACTGAGGAGTAACCTGCTTAACTGTACTGAGGAGTAACCTGCTTAACTGTACTTAGAAGTAACCTGCTTAACTGTACTTAAGAAGTAACCTGCTTAACTGTACTTAAGAAGTAATTTGCTTAACTGTACTTAGAAGTAACCTGCTTAACTGTACTTAGAAGTAACCTGCTTAACTGTACTTAGAAGTAACCTGCTTAACTGTACTTAGGAGTAATCTGTTTAACTGCACTTAAGAAGTAACCTGCTTAACTGTACTTAGAAGTAATCTGCTTAACTGCACTTAAGAAGTAATCTGCTTAACTGTACTTAGAAGTAACCTGCTTAACTGTACTTAGAAGTAATCTGCTTAACTGCACTTAAGAAGTAATCTGCTTAACTGTACTTAAAAGTAACCTGCTTAACTGTACTTAGAAGTAATCTGCTTAACTGTACTTAGAAGTAACCTGCTTAACTGTACTTAAGAATATACCAGTAGGTACCTGAATAAATAAATAGCTATGTAACTTGCGTCATGCTTCTTCTTCTGTCAAATAACCTACCTACATTCCTACAAGGAAACTCGCACCATTTTGTTTCTTAATGTAAGCTGGCCACTAGACAGGACAATACTCTGACTAACAAGCCTCACTAATTCCCGTCAGTGTAAATTTCAGCATCGGTTATATTGGATAATCCGTAATTCCTCCAAGAATAAGGCAAAGGCTCTATAACTCTGCCGTTCACAAAGGATACACGCAATATCCTTTGCACTGGATCCTATTTCCCGTCCGCATACGTCAGTCTGAAGATGTGCATACAAATCTGCACATAGATGTCGTACCTTACAACCACCGACAATTAGATTAACAAACTAAGCTGCTACCAATGTATAACCTGCTTCTTCTTCTCTGTTCGAGAGAACAATGCCCACGCTTCTGATTTGAATATAATTGGCTGGGACCAAAAGAAGAAAAGAGATGTAGACAATGAAAGAGATTCGCTACAGTGGAGTCTAAGAGAGAACCACTAAATGGTTTCAGTGCCATGAGAGACTCTCTACAGTAAAGTCCTATGGTGAAAAAGAACACGTCAATGGCTTTTAGTATCATATTTGATAATTAAATATGATCAAATTCGACTTGGAAAATTTTTTAGAGTCGACAACGAATTGAATTTCTTGCACTTTCATATGAAATGTTGGATGAAATTAAAAAATATTTCAATGAAATAATAAAAAAAAATAAAACAACAATTGGGTATGAATATTTATATCAATTGGTATGTATGATACATGCAGGTATCTATCATGGATACCTGAATACCAATCGAAATTCGGTAAAGATTTCTTTTTGTTTTTAATTGAAATTTAGAAAAATATTAAAATTAAAATAACGCGTTACAATGTTTAATGTGTTTTTCATTTTATGATCGTAAATATGAAATTGGTCGATAACTCGAAACTTACCCAATCGGCGTTTTCTTTATGATAAACGTACGACAGAATATTCGTCAGAACATTTACCATCGCATATACCTATGACATTTACTGACGAAAAGAGTTACTGACTGAAATCTGCACACTGGTCGTCAGGTGCATATCGACTATCCGAAACTCGACTTGCTAGTCCGACTGGTCATGACTTCGACAGATGTATTGACTGCTGTGCCGTCTACAATCGACAGTTGTGTCTTTCAGTCAATAAACAGACATTTTTCAGTGGTCTGGTAACCACTTGTCAAAATAGTGACCAACATCTTGAATTGACTTATTATACGGGAGGAGAATCAAATTTTAGTAACCATGAACAATGCTTTGAACAACAAAGCGAGTTACTGGAACTGAAAAAAAAGACAACTATAACTCTGAATAATAAAACTCTATAGCTCCTTCACAATTGCGTTTCTCAACGCCGCCTTTAAAAAAATGCTCATGGGGAAAAGTTTAGCTGCAATTGATTTAAACGGAGCCATTAACACTTGCGTTTTTTTCACAAGCATTTTTCTAACGCAAGTGTGAAGGACTCCGCTAAAATCAATTGTAGCTAAACTTTTTGCCATGAGCATTTTTTTAAAGGCGGCGTTGAGAAACGCAAGTGTGAAGTGGGCCTATCTACTTAAACTTTCAAAGTAAGGTAACTTTAAAAATATCGCACATTTAAGCAGCCTTATTGAAACGGTTAAGAAATGAATGTAATTTTTACTATTTAAAATAGAGATCTTAATTAATAACTAATGACAGCACATCATCTTTTTCCACTGAAACATCCATCACTATACTATATACGAAGTTACGAAAACATTCGACAACTACAAATTGATTCTTACTGTATGCAATAAGCAATGTTAAACACCTGACTGACTTGAGTTACAGCTGACTAAGATTCTGCTATCTTTCCTAATCTCCACTCTAAAAACCGGCAACAACCTTAAATAAAGTAGGCAACAATCAGTAGAAAGATATATCAATGATGATCATCACAACGATTTATCGTATCGATATATTATAAATAAAGGATACCCAGATCTCCAAAACACATCTTCACGGTCACAGCAAATTATGTCCATAGTTTCAACTTAAAAACACAATCATCATTCTGCCCAATAATCGGAAAGCCGATATGAATCCAAGGTATTCGGCAGATACAATCCCAGTGTTCGGTAAACAAGATTCCGAAGCCGCAACCGAAATGGCTTAGTTTTGACGCTGAGCTCTAAACACCGCGGAAAACATTTCCCGGAATCTATTGAATCGTGGGGACATGACGTGAACGATATGGTGGCCGTGTAGGAACCCTCAGATCTGCATGTTAATGTGCAAAAGCCTCCTACGAGGGGATATGGAGGGGATGTCCATAAAGAAATATGGTAGAAAAAGAGTCAGTCAATGGATACCGAACTATTAAATCAAACATATATATTCCGCACTACAACTTTCAAAATGTGAACTTGATAAAAAAAAATTAAACAGGAGGAGGTCATAATCATAAACTGTCAACTTCAAATTGATTTAGAAACTAAATTTTAGAATCAAAATAACAGTTTGAGATAGTCTTCGATATTATTGCAAGATTTAAACTATTTTTGAATGCTTCTAAGCATTAGATTGATATTCTTTGCAATCATCTTCACTCATCGGTTCTTTACCTGATATCAATAAATGTTGCTTAATCTGTTCGAATGTTTTACAATGCAATAGGTTCATCTCTCAATCTTCCTACCAGGGTGTATATATAGCAATAATAGTGACTATATAAATGTTAATATTTGTTCACCCAATAATTTGTTTCGTTTCTAAAATATTGGGGCAATGTTGTAACAATACTGGACAAAAGGCTTTTACTACTCTCATATTATATATAATTTTGGTTTTTGTTTAATTCTAGGTGCTAATATTGTATTGTGTACTTGAACTGCTTTGTCCTAATCTTTTTTTATGTATGAATGAATATTGATTCTTGTATTTAGAATTTATAAAGGCTGCCTTTGAATCTTCTTAAATGAGCCATAATGATTCCTCATATGTTGGGACATATTGTTTAGATAAAATAAAATGAAAATCTAGCATCAATATCAGGGAAATATTTCTCCAAGAATTACTGTTACCTGTTCTACTGTTCATTGACAACCACTACTGTTACAACCGTACCTATACCCTCTCTACTGCCCATAACTTCAAAGCGTTATTTCCCTTTCTCGTGACTCCTGATCAATTGGGGGGAAATTCGAAGTCAAACTGCAAATGAATTTCAGAGAGAAGAAGTCCCCATAGATCATATCTCTAAATCAAAGCTTGGCCTCCACCATTACAAATGCTGACACAGTGGAAACGTCAAAGAAAGACTCCTGAATGCGATAAGCTGTCCGAGATAAGGTAGATAATTGTGTGCTGCTCTGCACCGGACTTTTGAGTAGCTTTACGACCGTCATCCGGTGAAGGAGATTTTAATGGAGATTTTCCACAAGAGTGAATTGTGATTTAAGGAGATTGTGAATTTATTGCCGTGGTATTTCAATGTGACAAACCATATTATTATGTAAGACTGCAATTGTAGAGTCTTGTACGATTATAGGGGGAAAGAAATTTGAAATAGGTTTTGCTTTAATAGATACTTAATTCAAAATGTATGAATTCCTACATAATCCTGTTTTGAAGTTTTACAATAGAATTGAAAACAGCTGGTATTAAATTTGTGCAATTTGTCAGTATCTGGTATTCTTCGATGAATCTGGTAATTTTTACTGTATCTGGTAATTTTTACAGTATCTGGTATTTTTTAACGTATCAGGTAACTTTTACAGTATCTAGTATTTTTTAACGTATCTGGTAATTTTTACAGTATCTGGTAATTTTTACAGTATCTGGTAATTTTTACAGTATCTGGTAATTTTTCACAGTATCTGGTAATTTTACAGTATCTGGTAATTTTTACAGTATCTGGTATTTTTTAACGTATCTGGTAACTTTTACAGTATCTGGTATTTTTTAACGTATCTGGTAATTTTACAGTATCTGGTAATTTTTAACGTATCTGGTAATTTTTACAGTATCTGGTATTTTTTTAACGTATCTGGTATTTTTTTAACGTATCTGGTAATTTTTACAGTATCTGGTAATTTTACAGTATCTGGTAATTTTTAACGTATCTGGTAATTTTTACAGTATCTGGTAATTTTTACAGTATCTGGTAATTTTTACAGTATCTGGTAATTTTTACAGTATCTGGTAATTTTTACAGTATCTGGTTATTTTACATCTTATTTCTGATAACTGAAAATACAGTAACATCAAATACAGGGTAACGATTACTCCAAGTAACACCCTCAGTCTATGTTTCTTCTAAAAAAAGCACAATTGAAAAAGTCGAGTAATATTTAGGAGCATTGGTAGTCAGGCTACGTAGCTACACAGTCCAAAATATGACCGCTGCCAAATTGTGCCGTCCGTGAGGATTCTACCGTAACGATGTTTGGATGATCAGAAAGTCATTGGGTCTATCCCCCAGATACCGCGCACTGTCAGTGTCTAACGCAGTTACCGTTCACCAAACAAATAACCAATAAACAGCAGTGGTGGAATTTTATTAAATAACCAGATTTGAAAGGAAAGGAGTTTCTACGATTGGAAAAAGATCCTCCTGGAGAAAATTGCAATGGGACGTGGTGGCTAAAAGATTTCTTTGCTGTTATTCATATTGTGTTTTTTTTTAAGGTTGAGAATTTAAAGGAAGGTACTAGGTATTCAAAAGCTGCTTTTTAATAAGGGTTAATTTTACCAGTAAATGAAGAAGTCTAAGATTCGGAATTTAATTTTGAAATTTAAAATAGAATAGTTCAAATTACCCTATGAAACTGAATATAAATTACTAGACATGTTAAAAATAATATAAAATATATATAAAATGGTATTTTATATATTCAAGAATTTTTTTCAACAAACTATCATATTTCTGATAAAATTATAAATTTATTTTCTAATTAATCGAATATTTCTCATACATTTTACATAAACTAGTTTTAATTCCATGGGTCAAACATGTTACAAAATATGAAACCGTCACTGAAAACAGAAAAACAATCAAAGGGCTCATATAGAACATTTCTTGGTCTCCATAAAAATAGGGTGAAAAATACATGATCAAATAAGGTTAGGTTAGCGGTCCACTTGGGAGGGGGGGGGGAGGTTCTAGGAGATGGCTTCGATAGTAACAAAATGTTTACTTTACTGAGTATTGATCAGTAGAATTTGTATATTGGGGTATTAGTCCTAGAACCAGGAAGTAGAGCCCCCACCACCTCTATAGGCTGAGTTCACGACTCCCACGGCTTCTCCGGTGAAGCCAAGGGCCATCTCCTCGGCCCGAGAATATTTACAGTAGAAAGAGATATTCTCCGACTGAATGGTCGAATGAGGAAGGCGGAAAATCAAACTAATGTCCGAAGAAGATCTCGCATAAATTTTCCCATTGCCATTCGGTAAATGATGAAGCGTAATTTAAGAAGACTCGAGCGAAGAAAGAATTATTCGATTGCTAGCAAAGATTCCACTGAGATACTCTCCATATAAATCACAGAGGAATAACGAGATGAATAATTTGAAAAGAATGGGATATAATCTTCTGATTCAATGACATGAAGAATGAAGGCATTATATGATAAAATATCTTCTCTGTATTTTGACTATTTTAGGGTTAATAGGATATAGTTAATAGGATATAGGGTTAACAGGATATAGGGTTAACAGGATATAGGGTTAAGGATATAGGATTAAGGATATGGGGTTTAGGATATAGGATTAAGGATATAAGATTAAACATATAGGGTTTAGGATATAGGATTAAAGATATAGGGTTTAGGATATAGGATTAAGGATATAGGGTTAAGGATATAGGATTAAACATATAGGGTTTAGGATATAGGATTAAGGATATAGGGTTAAGGATATAGGATTAAACATATAGGGTTTAGGATATAGGATTAAGGATATAGGATTAAGGATATAGGGTTAAAGATATAGGGTTTAGGATATAGGATTAAACATATAGGATTAAGGATATAGGGTTAAGGATATAGGATTAAGGATATAGGGTTAAAGATATAGGGTTTAGGATATAGGATTAAACATATAGGATTAAGGATATAGGGTTAAGGATATAGGATTAAGGATATAGGGTTAAGGATATAGGATTAAGGATATAGGATTAAGGATATAGGATTAAGGATATAGGATTAAGGATATAGGATTAAACATATAGGGTTTAGGACCTATCTACCACTTAGTTAATTCTCTATGGAATAATTATCAAAATAATGACACTAAACTATCACTAATTATTTTAGAGTCAAGTAATGGAGAGTAATATAATTAATAGGGTTGTGATAATATGCTTTTATAATCATAGATCTTAAGAATATCACAGACGTAATGAAATGGTATCGAATACTATATACCGCTGGTGTAGAACCATTCAATACTCTTTAAATCTCTCCTTGTATACTATTCTCTCTACGATTATAAAAGCATATTGTCACAATCCTAATAATTAACCCCTCTCCCAACCCTTCCCCCCCCCCCTATCACTTAATTCCAATCTAAGAAAATGAGAGAATTATGCAGTCAATTGCTATGGGATTGCAATCAAAGTTGAAGGAGAGAATTTAAACCCAATTAAGGACAAAATATAAAGAGAGGCTAAGAGTTGGGAAAATGACCTGTAATAGTCTCTATTTTAGGTAATGTTGACTAACTTAGATAGTCATTTGACTAGAGCTAAAAATACCATTTCCATTTTAACACATATGTACTTTTTTCAAATAATAACCATGATAAGAAGGTTTGGTGGGCTATTGAGTATAAACCATTCTCAATCTCCTATTGCCCCACCATAACTCTATCCCTGACATTCCAGAGGGTTAAGAGTACCTCACTAGGTTCAGAACTCTCTGGAATAATATACAGAGGTGAAAGTTGAGACGAATATTCCATCTATTGAGACCAATTCTAAAGTACTTTATTTTATATGAAACCAATAGTCTTCTCTGGTGAGGAGCTTAGACTAAAGCTTTACTTCCGCTTAAAGCCCTCTCCATCTAAGCCCACTCTAAACGCTAGCTCCATCTAAGCCCACTCTAAACGCTACCTCCATCTAAGCCCACTCTAAACGCTACCTCCATCTAAGCCCACTCTAAACGCTACCTCCATCTAAGCCCACTCTAAACGCTACCTCCATCTAAGCCCACTCTAAACGCTACCTCCATCTAAGCCCACTCTAAACGCTACCTCCATCTAAGCCCACTCTAAACGCTACCTCCATCTAAGCCCACTCTAAACGCTACCTCCATCTATGCCTACTCTAAACGCTACCTCCATCTAAGCCCACTCTAAACGCTACCTCCATCTAAGCCCACTCTAAACGCTACCTCCATCTAAGCCCACTCTAAACGCTAGCTCCATCTAGGCCCACTCCAAACGCTACCTCCATCTAAGCCCACTCTAAACGCTACCTCCATCTAAGCCCACTCTAAACGCTACCTCCATCTAAGCCCACTCTAAACGCTACCTCCATCTAAGCCCACTCTAAACGCAACCTCCATCTAAGCCCACTCTAAACGCAACCTCCATCTAAGCCCACTCTAAACGCTACCTCCATCTAAACCCACTCTAAACGCTACCTCCATCTAAGCCCACTCTAAACGCTACCTCCATCTAAGCCCACTCTAAACGCTACCTCCATCTATGCCTACTCTAAACGCTACCTCCATCTAAGCCCACTCTAAACGCTACCTCCATCTAAGCCCACTCTAAACGCTACCTCCATCTAAGCCCACTCTAAACGCTACCTCCATCTAAGCCCACTCTAAACGCAACCTCCATCTAAGCCCACTCTAAACGCAACCTCCATCTAAGCCCACTCTAAACGCTACCTCCATCTAAACCCACTCTAAACGCTACCTCCATCTAAGCCCACTCTAAACGCTACCTCCATCTAAGCCCACTCTAAATGCTACTCCCATCTAAACGATTTCCCCATCTAAACGCTACTCCCATCTAAACGATTTCCCCATCTAAACGATTTCCCCATCTAAACGCTACTCCCATCTAAACGATTTCCCCATCTAAACGATTTCCCCATCTAAACGCTACTCCAATCTAAACGATTTCCCCCATCTAAACACTAACCCCCTCTAAACGCTTTCCCCATTTATTTGTTTATTCATCCGAAGGAGGCACGCTCACAGACCGATATTCTATTGATACTATTGGCATTGAAATAAGAATTGTAAATAATAATAGAGTGAAAGGGATAAATATAATAGAAAGAAAGAGTAAAGCAATAAAAATATGCTGAATATAAACAGAACACAAAAGATAAATTAATGCATACAATACACAAAATAAAGTTATGAATAAAATACAAAAAGGAAGAAAGAACAAAGCAATAAAGAAACGGTAAAAGGATAAACAAAAAGAAAGAGAGAAAGAGTAAAGCAATAAAAAAGTCATGAGCTTCTTCATGTTTGGTGATTACTTTCTAATTATAATATATATCATATAGTTTCTATATATTTATATAACATTGTTTCTAATTATAATATATCACATAGTTTCTATATATTTATATCACATTGTTTCTAATTATATTTATCACATAGTTATTTTTCTTTGTTTATATCATAACAACAGAAAATGGCCAGAGGAAAAATAACTAATGATATAATATTAGTGTGGATGCTTTAATTGAGTACATAACTATATTAGTTCATATAAAATTAATTATCTCTGTCAATTAATTAATAAATTAAATACATTTTATTCAATATAACCAAATATATAACAATTTAATTATCACATACACAAGTCAAAGATGATCGATAAATTAATATTAATTGAGTTCAACTCCTCTATAGTGAATGTAGTGTCCTGAGTAAGGAAGTAACCTCTATAGTGAACAAACTTTCTTTAGTCGGTCATCAGTTTTAGAAAACTAATGGCTTTTTATGGCAGACTAAAGAAAATGTGTTCACTATACAGGGTAGTTCTCTTACTCTGGACTCTACATTCACTATAGAGGACTTCTAGTGTATGTGTTATAATAAATATTTAAAATGGTAGAGAATTACTCACGGTAAGAAATTCACAGCAACACGGAACTAAGGTACGTACCTGAAAAAAGACACAATGTTAGTTAGGTAGTCTATAAAAGGTAAACTATATGGGGTAAGTTACGAGTTAACAGACGGATCCATATTATCGATCATAGAAGAAAAAATGTACATTAATTATTTTTACTATCACAGTACCTGTTGTTCATCCATTAATAATACAATTAATATGAAGAGTTTACATTTAAATCAAGTAAGTACGTATAATCAATAAATATTTGACTTAACTTTCACCCTTAAAAATCAAAAGTATGAATTTTTTAATTACTAATATTAGTGTGACCCGTAGCCATGGCTACAAATTATATGTTTTTCCTTTTAATTTGTGTTACCTAATAAAAGTGTTACAGACAGACAGACAGAAGTATCTATTATTGTCATATATATACTCATACTTATTTTCTTATATGATCGAAAAAGTGGAACTGTCCGATAATTTGGAACTAACCCTAGAAGAGATGAAAGTTTAAGCTACCATCTGAAGATAAAACTATCGGATAATTTTATTATTTTAATATGGGTTTAACAGCTGTTTCGGAACCAAGGGCAATATCGCTGATGTCAAAAGAAATTAAATACAAGGGACTGGAAGAAGTGGTCAGAAAAGAAAGTGGCTCCGTGAACAAAGTCAAATATCAAGTTTGATTTTACAAATGAAGAAATAACAAATTCCAAAAGTGAAATTGGAAAAATAAAAAAACAGAAATATAAAACCTGGCAACCACCAACAAGGTGAGCAATTATCCATAGTTAAATAATAGTACTGATACATTTTATTAACCTGCATATTTTGTCCACCTGTGTATTTTACTTTCCCTGTTTCTGTGTATTGTATATTTTATCCCCTGTGTATTATATCCCCTGTGTATTATATCTCCTGTGTATTATATCCCCTGTGTATTATATCCCCTGTGTATTATATCCCCTGTGTATTATATCCCCTGTGTATTATATCTCCTGTGTATTATATCTCCTGTATATTATATCTCCTTCAGACCGCGTGTGTACTCTCTTGTCATAGGAATACCATTCCATGATACCTAATCTAGGTATTAGTAGGGTCAAGTGACAATTACCGGACACTGACACTACCGTATGATACTTTTTAAAGTGATTTTATTCAAAGATATACCAATATTCAAACTATTAAACAGATCAGTATATACTAGCCAATGGAGTTTTTATAAGAAATACATTGCTGAATGTTCACAAACATTCATATAGGCCTAGGCAATGTGACCTCCAGCCTATTTTGACGATAGGAAAGCAGTCGCTGTGTTTTGGTTCTCATATGCAGAACATCAAGCGCTTCCTGCAATATTTAGGAAATACTCTTCATCCCTTAACATCTTGCCAATTTCCTGCACAGAGATCAGATTCGCTGCATGGAAGGAGACATGCAAGAAGAACAAGAACGTCTCTCTTTATTTGCTCCGCTAGACCTATTGATGTGTCTAATGGAATACTACTGATAACATGCATGTGTAGTCAATATGCACTTGAGAAGGAACAGGGGGAATTCTGCGTTATCGAACGGGGTTCACATTATCGAACATAGAAGAAAAAATGAATAATATATAATGTAAAAACTGAGTAACACATTTTATAATAATTGGTATCCATGATACCTGAAGATTTGGGATCCATTATACTAGCCTGTAGCATTGATACCAAATAAAATTAAAATTATATAATAATTCTTTTACTTTCTTTTTATATGTTCGAAAATATGAAACCATTCGATAATTTGGAACTCACCTAATACCAATAATTAATAGTTACAACATAATTTTAGATTACGAAATCAGCAGTATTTTTTTTCAACATCAAGATGATTTATTATCAATTGCAGCAATTTCAGTTTCATGAGAATTCGAACAAATTAACATAAAGTTTGTAAAGGATATAAAAGCATCGAGTGAATAGAAGCAAAAGCCATTTTGCGAATGGTATCGCTAGACTCAGGTATGTACAAAGCACATAATATGCAAATTAAATTATTTTTCAGCTGTAGCAGTTCAGATATTTTCATTCGAAAAGAGGATGACGAAGAGGAGAAGCTTTGACAGCCCAATGGCCAAACTTTGGCTCTGAGCAGTAGGTTATATTGGATACTGTGCGATATTCGGGTGAAAAGTTTGGGGGTCAGGAGAATATAGCCTAGCTTGACTCACTCAAAAGAGTCGAGAGTATATAGTAGACTCAACCTACCGTGACTCAATCGATACCCTTCAGAAAAGAAACGGCTAAAACACTATGAGCAAATATTACAGTCATAGCTGGTATGTAGCGCATACATTGGAAGTGAAAGTTTGAGGGGCAGCTAGCCAACCAACCATCCCTACACTCTAAGCTCCAATGAGAAATCAGTGCCTCACTGACTTTTGTCGCTTGTCTAAGTGACACATCCTTCTAGAGCGAGATGAGATGATGGTAGAGATGTTTCATTCTCCTCTGAAAACTTATGCTTTGGGATGATTGACGCTCTATATTTTAGTCAGTTTTTGTCGTAGAGATACGGGACAGATCTCGTTTGTAAGAGTGTCACTCTTGTTTCACTTAAAGAGATGGGAGTAGACTTAATAAAAAATTCTCACTCTACACTCACTTAAAGAGTGAAAAGAGATTCGAAAGACGACAGCCTAAATGTTTTATACTAACGATAAATTGTTATTGGATTTTTGTAGAACAATTTATTGTGGTAAATAGCTGATCATCGATTACAATCACTGATTGAAATCTGACGTGAATTTTAAACTGTAAGTTAGGGTTTTTTTAGCAATGAAGTCAGAAAATCTGGTTGTTATATTGTCAATCTGGTCGTTATACTGTCATAGGTAGGTTGTGATATTGTTTAGCTGCAGTGCATTATAAAGACCCTCGCACCTTCCAGTCACTGAAATTGTTCTTTAGCGATGCATTATTCAGTAGGTTTGCTTTATGAGATGCCAGAGGCATAACTCATAGACCAACTCATAGACCAAATTATAGACCAACTCATAGACCAAATTATAGACCAACTCATAGACCAACTCATAGACCAAATTATAGACCAAAATATAGACCAACTCATAGACCAACTCATAGACCAACTCATAGACCAAATTATAGACCAAATTATAGACCAACTCATAGACCAAATTATAGACCAACTCATAGACCAACTCATAGACCAACTCATAGACCAACTCATAGACCAACTCATAGACCAACTCATAGACCAACTCATAGACCAACTCATAGACCAACTCATAGACCAACTCATAGACCAAATTATAGACCAAATTATAGACCAACTCATAGACCAAATTATAGACCAACTCATAGACCAAATTATAGACCAACTCATAGACCTACTCATAGACCAACTCATAGACCAACTCATAGACCAACTCATAGACCAACTCATAGACCAACTCATAGACCAACTCATAGACCAACTCATAGACCAACTCATAGATCAAATTATAGACCAACTCATAGACCAACTCATAGACCAACTCATAGACCAACTCATAGACCAACTCATAGACCAACTCATAGATCAAATTATAGACCAACTCATAGACCAACTCATAGACCAACTCATATGCCAAATTATAGACCAAATTATAGACAAACTCATAGACCAACTCATAGACCAACTAATATGCCAAATTATAGACCAAATTATAGACAAACTCATATACCAACTCATAGACCAACTCATATGCCAAATTATAGACCAAATTATAGACAAACTCATAGACCTACTCATAGACCAACTCATAGACCAACTCATAGACAAACTCATAGACCAACTCATAGACCAACTCATAGACCAACTCATAGACCAACTCATAGACCAAATTATAGACCAACTCATAGACCAACTCATAGACCAACTCATAGACCAACTCATAGACCAACTCATAGACCAACTCATAGACCAACTCATAGACCAACTCATAGACCAACTCATAGACCAACTCATAGACCAACTCATAGACCAACTCATAGACCAACTCATAGACCAACTCATAGACCAACTCATAGACCAACTCATAGACCTACTCATAGACCTACTCATAGACCAACTCATAGACCAACTCATAGACCAACTCATAGACCAACTCATAGACCAACTCATAGACCAACTCATAGACCAACTCATAGACCAACTCATAGACCAACTCATAGACCAACTCATAGACCAACTCATAGACCAACTCATAGACCAACTCATAGACCTACTCATAGACCAACTCATAGACCAACTCATAGACCAACTCATAGACCAACTCATAGACCAACTCATAGACCAACTCATAGACCAACTCATAGACCAACTCATAGACCAACTCATAGACCAACTCATAGACCAACTCATAGACCAACTCATAGACCAACTCATAGACCAACTCATAGACCAACTCATAGACCAACTCATAGACCAACTCATAGACCTACTCATAGACCAACTCATAGACCAACTCATAGACCAACTCATAGACCAACTCATAGACCAACTCATAGACCAACTCATAGACCAACTCATAGACCAACTCATAGACCAACTCATAGACCAACTCATAGACCAACTCATAGACCAACTCATAGACCAACTCATAGACCAACTCATAGACCTACTCATAGACCAACTCATAGACCAACTCATAGATCAACTCATAGACCAACTCATAGACCAAATTATAGACCAAATTATAGACCAACTCATAGACCAAATTATAGACCAAATTATAGACAAACTCATAGACAAACTCATAGACAAACTCATAGACCAACTCATAGACAAACTCATAGACCAACTCATAGACCAACTCATAGACCAACTCATAGACCAACTCATAGATCAACTCATAGACCAACTCATAGACCAACTCATAGACCAAATTATAGACCAAATTATAGACCAACTCATAGACCAACTCATAGACCAACTCATAGACCAACTCATAGACCAACTCATAGACCAAATTATAGACCAACTCATAGACCAACTCATAGACCAACTCATAGACCAAATTATAGACCAACTCATAGACCAACTCATAGACCAACTCATAGACCAAATTATAGACCAACTCATAGACCAAATTATAGACCAACTCATAGACCAACTCATAGACCAACTCATAGACCAAATTATAGACCAACTCATAGACCAAATTATAGACCAAATTATAGACCAACTCATAGACCAACTCATAGACCAAATTATAGACCAACTCATAGACCAAATTATAGACCAACTCATATGCCAAATTATAGACCCAATTATAGACCAAATTATAGACCAACTCATAGACCAACTCATAGACCAACTCATAGACAAAATTATAGACCAAATTATAGACCAACTCATAGACCAAATTATAGACCAACTCATATACCAAATTATAGACCAAATTATAGACCAAATTATAGACCAAATTATAAACCAAATTATAAACCAACTTATAGACCAAATTATAGACCAAATTATAGACCAACTCATAGACCAACTCATAGACCAACTCCTAGACCAACTCCTAGACCAACTCATAGACCAACTCATAGACCAACTCCTAGACCAAATTATAGACCAACTCATAGACCAAATTATAGACCAAATTATAGACCAAATTATAGACCAACTCATAGACCAACTCATAGACCAACTCATAGACCAACTCCTAGACCAACTCATAGACCAACTCATAGACCAACTCCTAGACCAAATTATAGACCAACTCATAGACCAAATTATAGACCAAATTATAGACCAACTCATAGACCAACTCATAGACCAAATTATAGACCAACTCATAGACCAACTAATAGACTAACTCATAGACCAACTCATAGACCAACTCATAGACCAAATTATAGACCAACTCATAGACCAACTCACAGACCAACTCACAGACCAACTCACAGACCAACTCATAGCCCAACTCATTTCTTACTCATTTGGTCTAGTGTCTGTTCAGCCCCATCTTAGTCTACCTAATCGAATCAACCTCTTCTCTGTAAGGTATTTAAGCAAATTTGCAAGCTTGACATTAATGGTCTACTGCATCTTAATTAATACACAGAACAATTGCTAACATTAAATGTACCTCAGAAATTGTACTTTTGTGGTATTTAACGTTTTATATGGTTAAATTAGGTTAAATTACGTTATTCCGACCTTTAAGGAATTTTGTATATTAGTTACTTAGTTAAATATTCAGGCAGTTTGACTGAACCTGTCTTAGTGGATATTTACTTTAATCGTTTTACATTTTTCTTAATAATTCATTAATGACCATTTTTCAATTCTGACAAAAATCATCAAACAAATTACCATAAATTCTTGAACTATAAATTATATCAATTAAATTTATTCTTAATTACCAATTAGAACATAGTTACTAATTCGAATGAATAGCTACCAAGTAGCGTAAAGTCTTTTCATTGAAATATACAACACTCTTCAGTTTCTAATATAGCATTGAGTTAATATTTAATTAAAGATACACAGAAGATGAATTGGTAAAGTGACGGGGTTTGAATTATCATAAGGATGACTTAGTCCCGAGAGTATATCATTGTGAATAATTTAAAGGTTATTATTAATGGCTGTGACAGTTTAAATGGAGATAGGGAAGTCAAAGCACATCAATTCAAATTTATTTTATATAGACTAGCTTAAGAATAATTTTTAAAAGAACGTTATTTATGTTTGAATAATGTAAATAATAATATGGAGTAAATGGTCAATTATCGGACAGCTTCAAATTTTCGATCATATAAGAATAATGTATGTAATTTGTTAAAAAATTAACTCGTTTTTCAATTGGTATCCATGATACCAGCAGGTATTCAATAATACACTATATAATTATTGGTATCCGTGTAATATATTTTGATTGGTAACCATAACTGCAGGTATCATGGATACCAATTAAAATAACAAGTTGTATATTCATTATCATATTTCTTTATAAGATCGAAAATGTGCAACTGTGCAATAAGTCCTAACTAACCCTCTGGTGGCTAACTATCAAATCATTCCGAACCACATTTATTAAATACTTACAAATGCAGTCGAAACTAAAGCAGTTCAGATTTTTCCATCTCTGCTCCTATCTTTATATCTTTAACGTAAATTCACCTATTAACGATAAAAGTTACAGGATAAAATCTTTGGAAAAGGTTGATATCCCCGAGGCAATTTCCCGAGACTGGAGACAGAAAAGTAGGAATTAGCTACACACAATGTGCTGCCAGACTCTTACAACTGAATTGAAATTCAAAGTTTCAAAAGACTTCACCAATATGAGATATTAGGTGATAATAAAGAAAAAGATTATAGATTATTTTATATTGTAATAGATAGAGGCTAAGTTATGAATTATCGGTCAGTACTACATCTTCGGTCATATAAGAAAAAACAATATAAAAATTGTTATTATTACACAGTGCTATCTAATACTTCTGCAAACCCGGGTACAGAAAATTACTGTAATTGGGAGACGTGACATTCACAGTTCTCGGAAAGTGGGTGCTAACATTGACCTTGAACCAATCTGACCTTTAAAAGTATCTCTGATTGACCTACCTTGACCTGTGTAAACCCCCACTATACGATTACTGCGTTCTCACTCCTATTGAAGTACATAGACTTTGAATTGGTTCTGAAGTAGGCATAACAATGACATTACAAGTAGGCATAACAATGGCATTACAAGTAGCCATAACAATGGCATTACAAGTAGCCATAACAATGGCATTACAAGTAGCCATAACAATGGCATTACAAGTAGCCATAACAATGGCATTACAAGTAGCCATAACAATGGCATTACAAGTAGCCATAACAAATGCATTACAAGTAGCCATAACAATGACATTACAAGTAGCCATAACAATGACATTACAAGTAGCCATAACAATGACATTACAAGTAGCCATAACAAATGCTTTACAAGTAGCCATAACAATGACATTACAAGTAGCCATAACAATGGCATTACAAGTAGCCATAACAATGGCATTACAAGTAGCCATAACAATGGCATTACAAGTAGCCATAACAAATGCATTACAAGTAGCCATAACAATGACATTACAAGTAGCCATAACAATGGCATTACAAGTAGCCATAACAAATGCATTACAAGTAGCCATAACAAATGCATTACAAGTAGCCATAACAATGACATTACAAGTAGCCATAACAATGACATTACAAGTAGCCATAACAAATGCATTACAAGTAGCCATAACAATGACATTACAAGTAGCCATAACAAATGCATTACAAGTAGCCATAACAAATGCATTACAAGTAGCCATAACAATGACATTACAAGTAGCCATAACAATGACATTACAAGTAGCCATAACAATGACATTACAAGTAGCCATAACAATGGCAATAAAAGTAGCCTTAACAAGTGGCAATAATAGCCACTAGGTAGAACAAGTAGCCGATACCAAAAAGAGATAAGTGCTATAAATCCAAATGAGAATTTGTTTGACGTTAAGCCCCTAACTTGGATTTACGGGAGACTCGGTCCTAAATTACGGCATTCTATCCTACCATCTGAAAAATAACTAATGTGGGAAGGAATAAAAGGAATATCGACTGAGACAATGAGTATTGATTGTAAGAGGGGGGGGGATATGAATAGTAATTCCTTTGATACGTTGAACGGTAAGAGATACTTTGTAAGATATTATTAGAGATGATTTAAATAGGGGCTTGCTTTTAGAATGTTATAAAGTAAACTGTGTCCATATATTGCTAACAGTGTCCTCATTGGGGTACTTACTGTGTCCATATATTGCTAACAGTGTCCTCATTGGGGTACTTACTGTGTCCCTATATTGCTAACAGTGTCCTCATTGGGGTACTTACTGTGTCCCTATATTGCTAACAGTGTTCTCATTGGGGTACTTACTGTGTCCCTATATTGCTAACAGTGTTCTCATTGAGGCATTTACTGTGTCCCTATATTGCTAACAGTGTCCTCATTGGGGTACTTACTGTGTCCCTATATTGCTAACAGTGTCCTCATTGGGGTACTTACTGTGTCCCTATATTGCTAACAGTGTCTTCAACTTGACCAAAATTTGCTTATCTTTAAAACGCTCTATTTTTTGAACACCAATAAAAAAAATGCAAAAAATTCAGTACAATTAACTTTCACTTACAAATACATTTTCCATTAAATTTTGAAAATAGAAGAATTCCAATTCAAGAAGGACCATGAAAATGTTTATTAATCAATAGGAAGCAGACAACGCTACATACTATCGAACATATCTCAGAAACATGACTGGAACACTGCCAGCGAGATACGGACCAACGTTACAAAAAAATTAAACACGCCTTTAACATATATTATAAAATGTTATTAGATGACGTAACTTGAGACTCACAGTTAGGTGTTGTATCTGATTCTAACATTGCACAGTTAGATAATTTGGTGTAACCTGTGTTGCAAAAACAGAAATTATGTTTTTGAAGAGTATTAATGTACAAGTTTTATTTACAATTTAGATAAATTTAATATTCTATCTATACTTCACACAAAAAAATGTCCGATATTCTTTCGATATCCGATATGCTCGACTAACTTAAAAATATGGAAAAAATTTCGATATATCGAATGGTTTCATAGTTTCGATCATAAAAGAAGAAATATATTACTACATTTTGAATTTCATTTTATTTGGTATCCATGATACCTGCAAGTATCCACGATACATGTAGGTATCATGGATACAATTTTAAATAACCAGTTGAATGTTAATTAATTCTGTTTTTTTACATGATCGACAAGGTGATAGCGTCCGATAACTCGTCGTTTGAGGCAGAATAGTTTCCGTTTCAAAAAGAGAGTAAGTGCAAAGGCTTTAGAAATCAGTGCCTCTCAAGCAACAACTTTTCTGATCAGGAAAAAGCAGCTACAAACTTTTTCACACGACAAGTTGTTGGGGGTGGGGGAGTTGGCTTTGAAGTGGGGGGGGGGTTGTTACTGACAGACCTAATGTGAAAAAGAAAACTGAATTTAACGAAATAATGGATTGATGTGATTAATACATATATGAAATTATTTAATCACGAAATGTACAACGACCAACGGATGATATTTTTATTATTACCATTATTTTTCTTATATTGTTTACATTCATCAAAAAACATAAATAAAGTAATAGAAATACATAGTGAAAACTTATTGATATTCACAATAATTTATTTAAATGAATACTTAATACACAAAACTCCCGAAAAAGTGTGTCATTCCTGCAAGTCATTCAAGAGAGAGGAGAAAAAAGACGGGGCAAAGTAGTCGATATGGCACGTACGTCTCTCTTGCCAGTGATGGAATTAACCAGAGCTGATCCCTTAATAATGAAGAACCTCGTGATATACAACATACACACCTATCCAACACGTTAAAGGCCAAACGTGTCTCAAAAACAGCAGGCATATTTATCAGACATCTTATGCAAACGACATCACAAAATATGGCACCACTTTCTTCACGGATAAAGATAATATAGACTATTTTTTCATAGGCAGAATATATTAAAGCTTGGGGGAAAATTGTGAAGAATATCCGTTAGAGCATGGATGAACATTTGAAATATTTCTAAAGAATATAAACTTTTATGCGACTTCAACTGGCCGCAGAGTCACTTTTTTCTTAGCATTGCATGTAAATTTGCGATCACTGAAGGAATATATCTCTAGAGTAGGACATGCAGATGACCACTCTGAATAGTGTAGTGGCAGTGCACGGCAGACATTTACTGCCGTAATTCTACCTCCTGACACAATATAGAGTATCAAGGCAGTACACGGCAGACGTTTACTGCCGTGACTCTACTTTCAGACACAGTATAGAGTATCAAGGCAGTACACGGCAGACATTTACTGCCGTAACTCTACCATCATTCACAATATAGATTGTAAAGGCAGTACACGGCAGACATTTACTGCCGTAATTCTACCATCATTCACAATATAGATTGTAAAGGCAGTTCACGGCAGACATTTACTGCCGTGACACTACCTTCAGACACAGTATAGAGTATCAAGGCAGTACACGGCAGACGTTTACTGCCGTGACTCTACCTTCAGACACAATATAGATAGTGTCAAATGTGAATAATGGAGCAGAGGTCAAGAATTCAGAATTCGAAATACACTGTGACAGACATTCAGTCAATTTTGTATTATATTATTATAAAAAATAAGATGTACCCGTTACAAAATTACAGTGGTAAATTAGAATATGTCAATGGGATCTCCTATTAATCTCCTATGGCCCCACCAAAAGGATATCCTCTGTGAGTTGAGAGACAAATTAAAAAAATGAAATATAATTATATTTTATTCTAAAATGATCGAAAATACGTAGCTGTCTGCTATATCGGAAGTTACCGTAAATCTAATTTCATATAACTAAAAATCATTATTTTATGCTCAAATTTGAGAATATCCTTTTAACAATAATTAGAATTGGTTCTAATAAAAATTCACGTTTACACAGTTGAAATACTAAAAAAAAGAATAGTAGAATTGCAACCCGACACTGCAAGCATTTTTCATCTCTGAAGACACTGTCCGAAACAGTCGATTGTGAGCATTCGTGTGAACCAATTCTTGTGAACGGTTCGACATGGTAAACCATTCCTTGTGAACGGTGAACCATTTCTTTTGACGGGTGTGACACACTAAGCCATTCCTTTGGAGTGTTATATTCAGATGTGTAACATACGTAACTCTTTGAATTTTGCACGGCGCGACTTCTTGAATTTATGAGAAGGGTCGACTTTGATGGTTTATCACTAGGGTTGTGACAATATGCTTTCCAAATCAGAGATCTTAAGAATGTCACAGACGAATAGAATTGAAGAGTATTGAATGGTGGTTCTACACCAGCGGTATATGTAGTATTTGATACCATTTCATTTCGTCTATGATATTTTTAAGATCTATGATTTTAAAAGCATATTGTCACAACCCTAATGATGACTATAGCTATTGTAATCAAAAACGAACTCTATTTACTCTATATATTTTAAATATTACTGAAATTGCAATTCTTACAAGTAAACCATACTTCTGAAAATGAATATAGAGTTATCATAAAAACATCACGATATGAGTTAGTTTAACCCGTACACGGTTGCTCAACTGAAACTTTGCTGATGTGCCACATCTACAGATTGCTGTCCCAAAATACGGCCAACCTCCATGTACGGGATAAAAGTTCTTTACCTTCTGTATATAAATTTAAAGTACCATATTACTCAACTCCTGTTTAAACTATCATTGGTAGGAATACACTAGGCTGATGTAGGCTCTTGAATCAGCTGACTCTTTTTGTGATAGTACTCATTAATATCTTGTACAACTGTCCTACAAAATGGAAAGTACACCAAAAAAATCTGTGCCTTTTTTTCCTCTAAATCCACGGAGACTGAGATACTCTTTTTACACCGAGTAATTGTTGTGGCGGTTAGATTTCGGTAATGACTACAGAGTCGCAATGTTGGGGCAATGTTGTGTATATCTACTAAAATGTTATACTTACAGTTCATATATTTACATTCGCAGAATGCGGGAAGGTTCTATTTTCATCGACATTTATTTATTTATCATCTTGTTATTCGCTTAACTAAAAAAGTGTTCAACCAAATTACCTGAAATTTGGTGAAACGATTGGCCCATTTCCAGTGACCTGCTGGTAGAATTTTTGGGAGCAATCCTGTCAAAGGTCAAGGTCATGGTCATTTATAACTCAAAAAGTATTGAACCATATTGCATGAAACTTGGTAGGACGATCATGGTCAATATGCTGGAACCATTTTGATAGATTTTTGGAGTGATCGGGTCAAAGGTCAAGGTCAAAGATCAAGGTCAAGGTCATTTATAACTCAAAAAGCATTCAACCTTATTGTCTGAAATTTGATGGTACAATTGATCAATGTCCAGGAACCATCTGGTAGAATTTTGGAAGCGATCCAGTCAAAGGTAAAGGTCAAGGTCATTTATAACTCAAAAAGTATTGAACAACATTGCATGAAACTTGGTGGGACGATTGATCAATATGCAGGAACCATTTTGATAGATTTTTGGAGTGATCGGGTCAAAGGTCAAAGATCAAGGTCAATGTCATTTATAACTCAAAAAGCATTCAACCTTATTGTCTGAAATTTGATGGTACAATTGATCAATGTCCAGAAACCATCTGGTAGAATTTTGGAAGCGATCCAGTCAAAGGTAAAGGTCAAGGTCATTTAGAACTCAAAAAGTATTGAACCACATTGCATAAAACTTGGTGGGACGATTGTTTATTATCCAGTTAGCAGTTTCTTAAATTTTGGGAGAGAACAGGTAAAAGCAGAGGCGAAGGTATGCGTTCTACCGAGTGCACATAATCTAGTTATCTATTTCCTAGAAGCAATCAGGTTTATTGGGCCTTACACATATATATAGTTTGTTGATAATAATGTATTTGATATGATTATTTCTCCCGATGCTCGTATGTAATGTATGGGAGCAGTTTAAATATATATTTTTGATATTTTTTTAAAAGATACGTCAAAGAAAACTTATAATTTTAGGGCAGTCAAATTTTAATTTTTTTAAATGAAACCAATTGCAATGCTGACATGACGAAAGTCTTGATAGATGTGGAAAAAAAAATTATTTTCTCTGATATTACATCTATTTTAACAATTTGAGTTTATCATCTAAGGCCAATTCTATGCTGGCGTATAAAACGCCGCGTTTTCACCGCACAGTTTACGCCTCTACAATTAATCACGGTTAAATTAATAGAAAGCGGTAGAAACGCTAATATAGAATGCAAGTATGCCTTACATTCATTTAACCGTTATTAATTGAAGAGGTGTAAACTGGGCGGTGGAAACGCGGCGTTTCATCTGCTAGCATAGAATATGCCTAACAGTTACACCGTGAGTTGTACATCTGAAATGCTAGATTGATTTCACTGAGGAAATAGGAGCGTATTTAATTAGCACAACTAAGACGTTAGGGGCTAATTTGTGGTGATGTGATTTAGATGTTCTAAGACGTTATTAGAGGATATTATTAGAGGATAGAGGACTCAGAGGGTGATTAGAGGCATGTGTGACGATGAGGACACTGTTTGGTGTATTTACATCTATAGGGAGAAAAGTATTACAGAATAAATTCATCTTGAGGTAGGTAGAACTTTGAGAAATAATCCTTAATTTGGTTCATTTTTTTCCAATGAACCAAATTATAATTTTATTTGATTTTTCTACATTGTTGATCATACAAGAAAATAGTAAATAATTATCAATACAGTCAGGTATCATGGATACCAATTAAATAATTATCAATACAGTCAGGTATCGTGGATACCGATTAAAATAATTACCTGTAGGTGTCATGGATACAATTGAAATAATTACCTGCAAGTATATTGGATACTAATTAAAATAACGAATTAAATCATTTTTTAATCTTATATAATCGAAAAATTTGAACCGCTGATAACTCGAAATTTCCATCAATTTCGTAGTTACGTATCAATTTAATAAACTATTTCATGAAGTTACATTAAATCAAGAAAAAAATAATAGTTTAAAGAGTGACGTACTATCACATCAAAAGGTTTCGTCACCTATTCTGCTGCCATCAATTATTTTAGACATCAACCTCCAAAGTTTGAAAACAATTTAACTTCCACCTTCGAATTCGATATAGAAAGCCTATGAAGAGGAACATTCAGAGAGGTTATGATTCGACCAGAGCCTTCGAACATTGCCCAGTTTGTAAATCCGAACAACCGAATGATGGGACAAATTGTCCGATTTGGAATTTTTATGCCGGTAATGCCAGGGGCCAAATAGGGACACTGAAATGAAGTAGTGAATATCTCTCTACAAAATACGATAGCATTTATTGTATCTTTAGGTCTTACAGACGGCTTAGTACTTGGAATAATAACTTTCTTGGTTTCTACAATATAATTTATATATATAACCTAGACTACAACATTCATTGTTGGAAATGTTGTATCTCTACAATATGCTCTTGACAACACTGACTATAACATTCATGGGAATGTTGTATCTGTAGAACATACACAAGGCTGGTAGTTGGAAAAAGTGCCATAACGTCTAAGAAATTGGAGTGTGTCCAAACATACGCATGGCAAGCTACGACAGTTTCCCCTTATCAATAATTACGAGCGCATTAGACATGCATTAAGATAACACTAAATTGCTTCATTTAATTAATTAAATAACAAAAATGAAGATTGATGATTGTAATTGAGTGAATAAATTAAATGTTTCATTTTTAATAATTAGTAAAATTTTATCGTAATAAATTAACGATTTGAGCAATTCCGTTAAGTAATTTTCAGAGAAGACTTAAATGAACATTTAAAATTAGGAGGAATATTCCTCCAGTTACCCCATCCTCCTCCCACCACGGTAAGGTCCACTCCCCCTCCAGGAGGCAATACTACAACGGTAAGGCCCAGGCCCGCTCCAGTAGGCTTTACCACCATAGTAAGGCCCAGGCCCCCACCAGGAGGCTTTACCGCCACGGTAAGGCCCCGGCACCCTCCAGGAGGCTTTACCACCACGGTGAGGCCCAGGCCCCCTCCAGGAGGCTTTACCACCACGGTGAGGCCCAGGCCCCCTCCAGGAGGCATTACTATTACCCTAATTGCAGGCTCAGTACTAATTTATTTAGTCCTCGGTTAGGGTCAAGTAATCGCCATTTGAGTGTACAATCGCAGCTGCGGTCTGAGCCACAAAGACCAGCTAATCAAATGACACTAAGAGGCTCTACACCAGTGCAGTTATGCACTTTAGAGGCTCTACACCAGTGCAGCTATGCACTTTAGAGGCTCTACACCAGTGCAGCTATGCACTTTAGAGGCTCTACACCAGTGCAGCTATGCACTTTAGAGGCTCTACACCAGTGCAGCTATGCACTTTAGAGGCTCTACACCAGTGCAGCTATGCACTTTAGAGGATGTGAAGCTATGCACTTTATTAGATGTAAAGCTATGCACTTTAGAAGATGTGAAGCTATGCACTTTATTAGATGTAAAGCTATGCACTTTAGAAGATGTGAAGCTATGCACTTTAGAAGATGTGAAGCTATGCACTTTAGAAGATGTGAAGCTATGCACTTTAGAAGATGTGAAGCTATGCACTTTAGAAGATGTAAAGCTATGCACTTTAGAAGATGTAAAGCAATGCACTTTAGAAGATGTGAAGCTATGCACTTTATTAGATGTGAAGCTATGCACTTTAGAAGATTTGAAGCTATGCACTTTAGAGGATGTGAAGCTATGCACTTTAGAAGATGTGAAGCTATGCACTTTAGAAGATGTGAAGCTATGCACTTTAGAAGATGTGAAGCTATGCACTTTAGAGGTTCTAACCCAGTGAACCGATGTGACACTATGCAATTTAGAGGATGTGAAGCTATGCACTTTAGAGGTTCTAACCCAGTGAACCGATGTGAAGCTATACAATTTAGAGGATGTGAAGCTATGCACTTTAGAAGATGTGAAGCTATGCACTTTAGAAGATGTGAAGCTATGCACTTTAGAAGATGTGAAGCTATGCACTTTAGAAGATGTGAAGTTATGCACTTTAGAAGATGTGAAGCTATGCACTTTAGAAGATGTGAAGCTATGCACTTTAGAAGATGCGAAGCTATGCACTTTAGAAGATGTGAAGCTATGCACTTTAGAAGATGTGAAGCTATGCACTTTAGAAGATGTGAAGCTATGCACTTTAGAAGATGTGAAGCTATGCACTTTAGAAGATGTGAAGCTATGCACTTTAGAAGATGTGAAGCTATGCACTTTAGAAGATGTGAAGCTATGCACTTTAGAAGATGTGAAGCTATGCACTTTAGAAGATGTGAAGCAATGCACTTTAGAAGATGTGAAGTTATGCACTTTAGAAGATGTGAAGCTATGCACTTTAGAAGATGTGAAGCTATGCTTTTTAGAAGATGTGAAGCTATGCACTTTAGAAGATGTGAAGTTATGCACTTTAGAAGATGTGAAGTTATGCACTTTAGAAGATGTGAAGCTATGCACTTTAGAAGATGTGAAGCTATGCACTTTACATGCAGCTGCTTATCGTGGTAAGTTACGGGTAAGTTACGAATTATTTAACTGTTCTGAATTTTAGGTCATAAAGGAAGAAATATAAAATTTAATGTTTTAACTCGTTATTTTAGTTGGTATCCGTGAGTCCTGCAGGTATCACGGATACTAATTAAATTAATAAGTCTTTTTTCTTTTTCTTATACGTATGTATAACCGATAATGTGGAAAAGTCCTACAACTCGTAACTTACAGAATCTACTTTAAATGGGTTACACTTTATTATCATGTTGAATATCTAGTAACGTTACGAATGAAGATATACGTATAAAGTAATGACTATATTTAAGTATAATACCTAATATATAAATTAATACCTAATTTATAAGTAGCAGTTTAATCTAAAACGTTTAAATAACCATATTAACTATCAGTAAAATAATTTGCTATGAATTGTTGTGCCTATATTAAGTAAACTAACTAATTAATTAGGTTATGACAATTTCATCTTAAAAGTATCGAAAGAAAGAGTATATCTTCCCACAGAGTTAGGCTAGAGTGTAAAAGTTCATATAGAAGATGAATGTCAATTGTGTATTACTGGGTAACATGTGAATACAATGCCATTGCTACGGGAGAGATATAGTTACAATGAAAATTAAAATATAAACATAATAAAAAAAATTCCAAGTTGTACATAACAGAGTAATTAAGTTTTATATCCAAGTTATTCCGATACAATAATTCGTATGCTTCGTGTGACATTTAAGAGGTTTGCTTATCAATAATGGAGATACTATGTCCCCCAAAGCACCCCCATTCGTAGTACACTAACCCTCTCTCCCCCACATGCAAGCAATGGCATCTAGTTGGGGGGCATGGGCGGGGGGGGGTAACAACATAGCGAATATACTGTATTACAAAATAAAGATGATAAATAGAAAAGTAAATGAAATATTAGGAGTAAACACCCTAGACTTTATCACAAATAAAATTATAATGTAAACATTGATCTAAAACCCATCAATACCATATCAATTGCCAACCACAGATACCAAAAATATACAATAATAACTAAAAATATAAATAGAATATTAGGAGTAAACACCCTAGACTTTATCACAAATAAAATTATAATGTAAGCATTGATCTAAAACCTATCAATACCATATCAATTGCAACCACAGATACCAAAAATATACAATAATAACTAAAAATATAAATAGAATATTAGGAGTAAACACCCTAGACTTTATCACAAATAAAATTATAATGTAAACATTGATCTAAAACCTATCAATACCATATCAATTGCAACCACAGATACCAAAAATATACAATAATAACTAAAAACACAATGGCAAGCAAAGAAGAATTTATCACAAATTCGATTTGTAATTCAAACTTAGCAGCCAAATTAAAATAATAACTAAATCTTAAAGGTACAAAATGACTGCAATGTAAATTACTTAGCAAGGAACAGTTCAGTCTAAATGCAGTGTTTCTACTATCTAAATTAGTTTGAAGTAGGCTAAAGTTTCGTTTTTATTGAGAGAGAAGTAATTTAGAGTATCAACGAGTTATCAATTTATAGAGTTATAGGAAGGATGTGGAGTGAAGTTAGGAACACATCAGCTGTCTGAAAAAAAAAGAATGAGGTGGAAAGAGAAAGAGAGTGATGGATGGAAAGAGAAAGAGAGTGATGGATGGAAAGAGAAAGGGAGTGATGAATGGAGAGAGAAAGAGAGTGATGAATGGAAAGAGAAAGAGAGTGATGAATGGAGAGATGAACAAGACTGAAAAAAATAAACAACTCCAACTGATGCACCCAGGTGTTTTGAGTTCACCCTATGGCTTTGGCTCACTTTAGTGCATCAAACTATAGTTTGGATGCACTAAAGTGCATCAGTTTGATGTACTTTAGTGTCTTAGATATAAATTTGTTATCTTTTTTTCATCATCATTTTAACAACTTTTAGCTTAAACACTAAAGTGCATCGAACTGATGCACTTTAGTGCATCCAAACTATAGTTTGATGCACTAAAGTGCCTCGCTTTTGAGACAAAGCCATAGGGTGAACTCGAAACACCTGAGTGCAACAGAATCTCTCTGAATGTGAGAGAGAATGGATGAAAGGAAAGAGAATGAAGAGAGGGAGAGAAGAGATAAATAAGATATTGAAATAAAATACAGATTATTTCACTAGTAGAACCTCATTCATCATCCACCGCTATAACTCATACTATTTTTAAACTATTACTCCAAATAAATGATTCAAACAAATGAAATAATTAGAATGTACTACAATATCTTTGACACGAAATATCGAGCTGTATTCTATTTTCATGTGTTTGGTCAAGATGATGACTTTTGAATCAACTGATTGAGTAATCTTGAAAAAATTGGATCTTTGTATTAATAATTAAAATAAACAACAAGGTGAAGAAAGTAAGATTTAGTTATATAAGGAATTGTTATCACAATATTTTGTAAAGAGGCATGGTACTCATGAAGAGTCATTGCAAATTAGCAAATACAAGCAGTTAATATATGAGAAATGTATTTAAGTATGAGCAACTTTATCATATTTCAAATAGCTTTTATAAATTTTAGTGTAAATAATAACAAGTAAAATAACTGCCTACAACAAAGCGAATTATTTTGATTGACAAAACTATTTCAATCCGAGAAAAGCAATTGTTATGCAAAAAGTTTGACATAACAAATGGCAGAACAATTTACTAAATTCCATGTGAATTGTGAAGCAAAACACACTGTCAGAGTTACACCAGTGTGATAAATACGCTGGAAAGAAATAGCAAATACGAGAGATAAAAAAGAAAAATTTAAGAGTATGACATTGAAAAAATAAGGCTGATTCGAGTTATTGGACAGTTCCACATCTTCGATCATATAAGAAAAATAAATTAGTATTCAACTTTTATTTCAATTGGTATCCATGATACCTTCAGGCCTCTTTAATAGTATCCATGATACCTTCAGGTCTCTCTAATAGTATCCATGATACCTTCAGGTCTCTCTGATAGTATCCATGATACCTTCAGGTCTCTATAATAGTATCCATGATACTTGCTTATATCATTGTTACCAATTAAAATAAAAAAGGATACAACTTAAATGATTAGTACAATGATTATTATATTCTTTTCTCATATGACCAATAATGTGGAACTTTCCGATAATTAGAATTTTACCCTATATATCAGTTGACAAAAAAGAACACAGCAATTATAGTAAATAAGAGAGCAGAGTCTGGATAAGATTAAAGGCCCATTATAATCACATTACTGATGTTGCGACCTCTGGCAACCCTTAGCCACCATCAGCAAGAAAACAATTACCAAAAGAAAACTACAATATGTTACTTCAAAGTTAATAATAGAAATATTGCAAAAATTGAAGAAAAAGTATTTATTTATTTTATTAACGCAAATATGACGTATGTTTCTCGATATTTCAAATAAAAATTTAATATATCAATAGTTTGAAATATTTTCGTAGTATCTAAATTATTAAATATGAACACCATTATTTTATTTGGTATCCACGATACCTGCAGATATCCTAGATACCAATTGAAGTAACGAGTTAAAATGTTAAATTAATATCTAATAATTATAAAACCGAAAATGTGGATGCAGTCAATAATTCGAAACATACCTTAGTTTAAAAAGAAAAAAAATGAACTTTTAGGGTAAATACCCAATTAGCGTTGCCTCTCATTTATCGTTTGTTTTAATGAAAAACATTAAATAAGAACGATGCAATACATTATAATACACAGTGGAGTAAAATAATGGAAATAAAGTACTAACCTTAAGATAATGATATAGAGTATATATAATGATATAGAGTATATATAATGATATAGAGTATATATAATGATATAGAGTATATATAATGATATAGAGTATATATAATGATATAGAGTATATATAATGATATAGAGTATATACAATGATATAGAATATATGTATACTCACCATTTGGTAGTGACTGAACAGTTCTTCACATCCATTAGACCTAGAGACATTCTAGAGACATCCGTTAGACCTAGAGACATCCATTAGACCTAGAGACATTCTAGAGACATCCGTTAGACCTAGAGACATCCATTAGACCTAGAGACATTCTAGAGACATCCGTTAGACCTAGAGACATCCATTAGAACTAGAAACAATCAGGAGACATCCATTATACCTAGAGACATTCTAGAGACATCCATTAGACCTGGAGACATCCATTAGACCTAGAAACAATCTGGAGACATCCGTTAGACCTAGAGACATCCATTAGACCTAGAGACATTCTAGAGACATCCGTTAGACCTAGAGACATCCATTAGACCTAGAGACATTCTAGAGACATCCGTTAGACCTAGAGACATCCATTGGACCTAGAGACATTCTAGAGACATCCGTTAGACCTAGAGACATCCATTAGAACTAGAAACAATCAGGAGACATCCATTATACCTAGAGACATTCTAGAGACATCCATTAGACCTGGAGACATCCATTAGACCTAGAGACATTCTAGAGACATTCATTAGACCTAGAGACATTCTAGAGATATTCTAGAGACATCCATTAGACCTAAAGACATCCATTAGACCTAGAGACATTCTAGAGACATTCATTAGACCTAGAGACATTCTAGAGATATTCTAGAGACATCCATTAGACCTAGAAACAATCTGGAGACTTTCTAGAGACATCCATTAGACCTAGAGACATTCATTAAGCCTAGAGACATCCTTTAGACATAGAGATATTCAATAGGCTAACAATTTACCAGAGATATTCAATAGGCTAACAATTTACCGGAGATATTCAATAGGCTAACAATTTACCGGAGATATTCAATAGGCTAACAATTTACCGGAGATATTGACTCTGTATCGCCTTTACGAGAGATGAAACAACAAAAGTTGACGTGACTGAACCTCTTCGGGGAAACTTTTAGCCAAAATTCGTGTATTTTGATTATATTACCAACATAAATTATGTGGAATGTTGTAGCGATATGTGGGGGTAAATGTTGTTACCGATATGTGGGATGTTGTTACCGACATGTGGTTGTGAATGTTGTTACCGATATGTGGAATGTTGTTACCGATACGTGGTTGTGAATGTTGTACTTAGAATATATTTACAAACAATGGCTTTTGTTTTATTAAAATTTATTCATTTAGTTACAATGATAAGCTTTGTAAGAAATGTTAACCAATTCATACCTATTTTTTATATACATACGGTACATGCCATACCAACTATAAGGCATGTAAATTATACCAAATACATAGGGCCTATATTTAGCCCTATTTAATGATTGAAATAACTATAGCCAACTATAACTATTGAATATACAATTTCGATATAAAAAAAAAATAGGTGCGAACGTACGGGAAAGCCTTTCTATTGTGTATGAATAGTTTTACACTGTTTCATTATAAAATGACTATATTTGTATGACAAATTATAAAAATGATAAAGAGTATACCTACCGCTATTAATTTAAAACTAATGTGGGTTGTTCCGAGTTATCGAATGGTTCCACATTAACGATCATATGAGGAAAAATGTACTGGAAAAACGAGTTAAAATTTTAAATATTAAAGTATTTTTCCTCACTTGATCGAAATTATGGAAGTGTTAGATAACTCAGAACTATCCCCAACAGTTTTACATTAATGTCAATAGATACAATGCACTTCACAATGAAGGTACAATGCACTTCACAATGAAGGTGCAATGCACTTCACAATGAAGGTACAATGCACTTCACAATGAAGGTACAATGCACTTCACAATGAAGGTGCAATGCACTTCACAATGAAGGTACAATGCACTTCACATTGAAGGTACAATGCACTTCACAATGAAGGTACAATGCACTTCACAATGAAGGTACAATGCACTTCACAATGAAGGTACAATGCACTTCACAATGAAGGTACAATGCACTTCACAATGAAGGTACAATGCACTTCACAATGAAGGTACAATGCACTTCACAATGAAGGTACAATGCACTTCACAATGAAGGTACAATGCACTTCACAATGAAGGTACAATGCACTTCACAATGAAGGTACAATGCACTTCACAATGAAGGTACAATGCACTTCACAGTGAAGGTACAATGCACTTCACAATGAAGGTACAATGCACTTCACAGTGAAGGTACAATGCACTTCACAGTGAAGGTACAATGCACTTCACAGTGAAGGTACAATGCACTTCACAGTGAAGGTACAATGCACTTCACAGTGAAGGTACAATGCACTTCACAAGGAAGGCACAATGCACTTCACTGCAATGAAGTCACAATGAAGGTACAATGCACTTCACAATGAAGGTACAATGCACTTCACAATGAAGGTACAATGCACTTCACAGTGAAGGTACAATGCACTTCACAATGAAGGTACAATGCACTTCACAGTGAAGGTACAATGCACTTCACAGTGAAGGTACAATGCACTTCACAATGAAGGTACAATGCACTTCACAATGAAGGTACAATGCACTTCACAAGGAAGGCACAATGCACTTCACAATGAAGGTACAATGCACTTCACAAGGAAGGCACAATGCACTTCACAATGAAGGTACAATGCACTTCACAAGGAAGGTACAATGCACTTCACAAGGAAGGCACAATGCACTTCACAAGGAAGGCACAATGCACTTCACAATGAAGGTACAATGCACTTCACAAGGAAGGCACAATGCACTTCACAATGAAGGTACAATGCACTTCACAAGGAAGGCACAATGCACTTCACAATGAAGGTACAATGCACTTCACAAGGAAGGCACAATGCACTTCACTGCAATGAAGTCACAATGAAGGCACAATGTACTTCACTGCAATGAAGTCTCAATGAAGTCTCAATGAAGTCACAATGAAGTCACAATGAAGGCAAAATGAAGGCACAATGAAGTCACAATGAAGGCACAATAAAGGCACATGTCGTCGCCTTCCCTTGACATTTATGCAGCAATATTTTGCGCCACTCTGTGACAGGCGGAAGGCGCCACATCTTCTACATTGAGTGGCGCACTTATTGGTACTAAATTGCGTCATATCTTTTACATTAATTGTTGCTAAATTGCGCCACATTTTCTATATTGAATGTAACTAAATTGCGCCATATCTTCTAGTTTAGGTGGCGCATTTATTGATACTAAATTGCGCCACATCTTCTACATTGAGTGGCGCATTAATCACAAATTAGGTCTAAATTGCGCCACTACACTCCAACATCAAACTCTCATCAAACTAAAAACATTAAAAAAGTTAAAAAGAATAAAGCACCAGTTGGGATAACTGATGGTTAGCATAATTGATGGCTAACTGGAGAGATAACTGTGGTTTTTGTGGTTGTTATCACTATTTTCTATGGTTGGACCAATGGGTTGTGGTTTGGAGTAGCGGTTCTAACGGTTCACCGGGAGACACTCGAGACACAACCTCCTCCTAGAGAGTACAGTGTGAGACTGAGACACTGACCTCAGCATGACTCTGACCTCAGCATGACTCTGACCTCAACATGACTCTGACCTCAACATGACTCTGACCTCAACATGACTCTGACCTCAACATGACTCTGACCTCAGCATGACTCTGACCTCAGCATGACTCTGACCTCAGCATGACTCTGACCTCAGCATGAGTCTGACCTCATCATGAGTCTGACCTCATCATGACTCTGACCTCAGCATGAGTCTGACCTCAGCATGACTCTGGCCTCAACATGACTCTGGCCTCAACATAACTCTGACCTCAACATGACTCTGACCTCAGCATGACTCTGATCTCAGCATGACTCTGATCTCAGCATGACTCAGACCTCAGCATGACTCTGACCTCAGCATGACTCTGACCTCAACATGACTCTGACCTCAACATGACTCTGACCTCAACATGACTCTGACCTCAGCATGACTCTGACCTCAACATGACTCTGACCTCAACATGACTCTGACCTAGACATGACTCTGACCTAGACATGACTCTGACCTAGACATGACTCTGACCTAGACATGACTCTGACCTAGACATGACTCTGACCTCAACATGACTTTGACCTCAACATGACTCTGATCTCAACATGACTCTGACCTCAACATGACTCTGACCTCAACATGACTCTGACCTCAACATGACTCTGACCTCAACATGACTCTGACCTCAACATGACTCTGACCTCAACATGACTCTGACTTCAACATGACTCTGACCTCAACATGACTCTGACCTCAACATGACTCTGACCTCAACATGACTCTGACTTCAACATGACTCTGACTTCAACATGACTCTGACCTCAACATGACTCTGACCTCAACATGACTCTGACCGCAACATGACTCTGACCTCAACATGACTCTGACTTCAACATGACTCTGACCTCAACATGACTCTGACCTCAACATGACTCTGACCTCAACATGACTCTGACCTCAACATGACTCTGACCTCAACATGACTCTGACCTCAACATGACTCTGACCTCAACATGACTCTGACCTCAACATGACTCTGACCTCAACATGTTGATGATTACTAACTCAGATATGATGAAAAGTTCAGAAAAATAATAATGAGGAAGATGAATGTTAATAGAATATTAGGACTAAAGTCCGTAGACCATATTAAGAAGAACAAATCTTATATTATATACCTCATATACCAGCCACATAAAGCATTTTGTCAAGCGTATTACCAAGCATACAACCAGCACAATACTAGCCACTGCTTGTTCTTTCCCAGCACACCACTAGCCACTGCTTGTTCTTTCCCAGCACACCACTAGCCACTGCTTGTTCTATCCCAGCACACCACTAGCTACTGCTTGTTATTTACCAGCACACCACTAGCCACTGCTTGTCCTTCACCAGCACACCACTAGCTACTGCTTGTTCTTTACCAGCACATCACTAGCTACTGCTTGTTCTTTACCAGCACATCACTAGCTACTGCTTGTTCTTTCCCAGCACACCACTAGCTACTGCTTGTTATTTCCCAGCACACCACTAGCTACTGCTTGTTCTTTCCCAGCACACCACTAGCTACTGCTTGTTATTTACCAGCACATCACTAGCTACTGCTTGTCCTTCACCAGCACACCACTAGCTACTGCTTGTTCTTTCCCAGCACACCACTAGCTACTGCTTGTTCTTTACCAGCACACCACTAGCTACTGCTTATTCTTTACCAGCACACCACTAGCTACTGCTTGTTCTTTACCAGCACATCACTAGCTACTGCTTGTTCTTTACCAGCACATCACTAGCTACTGCTTGTTCTTTCCCAGCACACCACTAGCCACTGCTTGTTCTTTACCAGCACACCACTAGCTACTGCTTGTTCTTTACCAGCACACCACTAGCCACTGCTTGTTCTTTCCCAGCACAGTATATCGGCGGTTTCATCAAAGTTATTCGCTACAATGAAAATAGTTTTGTAAGTTGGTAAAGAAGAAAAACACAACAAGAGCGTTAACCCCTAAGGTACGGAAGTACCTTGCTTCATCTGAACTTATTTTATAGAGTAAAATACCTCTCAAAGATAACCTTCTTGCTAATCTTTTTAAAATAATTAAAAATGTGATGTTCGAGACGGTTTCCAATAGCGATCAAGTAAGTAAAATATATTTATTATTTAACTCGTTAATTTAGTATCCACGATACTTGCAGGTATCATGGATACCAATTAAAATAATGAGTTAAATTAATAGTCAGTTTTTACTTTATTCAGGATCGAAAATGTGGAACCGTTCAATAACTCTGAACTTAGCCCTATTGAACATCGCTATGAGTGGATTAATACGAATAATTTTTTCTCCTGGCACTTCAAAATATCAATGAAGTATTATAGTGTAAATAAACACCATTATAGTTTACCAATGAAGCCTGTTATAGTATATATTTCAGAGGGTCTGAAGTATAATGTTTCACGTACTCACACATCGAGTGACACAACAAAAAGTGTTCGATAGATCGTCTCACAGACTCAAAATAGAGAAATCTTCTGTCGAATCAAGATATCAAATTCGGTGACGAGAATTTTTGAATATCACGGAATATCATAGCATGAATATAAAATAATATCGCTAAGATATAAGGGGTTGAAAGGATATGGACAATCTGTAAATAATAAATATATTCATGGAGAGATTTTGTGCGACCTGGATATACATTTAAATAATTAAAAATACTTTAAAAACTAAGATTGTTAAAGAAGATTGTTTCTTCAAAATACCAAATGTTAAACAAATTAAGCACTGATATAGTTCTTTACAAAATATTAAAGTTTGAATCAGTAGAAAGGTCTCAGAGAGTGTTCATAGATGTGGAATTCAAATTTCAGAAAGAATTCTCCCCAAACACATTCCAAGATTGACCATATTGGAAAAGTTGGTAAGGCGCCTCCAGATATTAACCTCTAGCTATAAAAACACCTGATGAAAACATGAAACCTAAGGTTTTGCTCTGATGAAACGTTTTAGAAATCATTATATCTACAAGATTTTTACAGCTTTTTTTAAAGCAGTTTCTTACGAGTGTTCGGATGAACTTGATTCGAAAAAACTTTTTAAATTTTAAAAATGATCCAGGAAAAAAAGATAATTCTAAATTTAGTATTTTTTATTAAAGTCAGGTATTAAACTGTAATATCCGCTAGACAATTAAAATTACCGATCGCCGGCTTTCTATCGGTGATTTTAAGATCATCTATCAATGACGATAATTGATTTGGACAAAATAAAATAAAAATTATTATAAATTTAAAACACTTATAATCTTCGTCGGACATTCCATATCTCGAAGTGGAAACCGTATCTCGAAGGTGAAACCGTATCTCGAAGGTGAAATTGTATCGGGAAGGTGAAACTGTATAGCGAAGGTGGAACTTAACGATAACTAGGAACTTAGCCAAATATGCTATGAAGTATTTACAGATAGCATACTAATAGGTGAGCATCACTACTATCATTTTGTTTGAGGTAGAGTCAGTCATTTGTTAGTGTTAAGTATTCAGCACGGCAACTCAATTTAACTTTGCCATTGCGAAGTATTTCAGTCCGAGGTTACAATGAAGCTTTTGGCCGCAGCTAATTTCTGAGAAACCTTCTGTAGCTACCTACTTACACACGAACACTTACAACTTTCCACCCGGAGATGGGGATCAGTCACACAGGGGAAAGGATATGGGGGGAGGGAGGAGGAAAATGGGGGGAATAGGAAAGCAATGGGGGGAGGAGGAGAAAGTGGAAGATGAAAGGGAAGAAGGTTAAGTTAAGGATTATCGGTCGGTTCCTCATCTTCGGTCGTAAATGAAAAAACGATATAGGTATTTTTTTTATTTTTATGTATCACAGTCATGCAGGCATCATGGATACGATTTAAATTCAAAAATAAACCCTAGCGATATCCTCTAAAACTGTAAATAGCGTTAAAAAATAATAAACATTGTAAAATAAAATAAATGGTAAAAATGGTAAAAAATAATAAAATTGGTAAAAAATAATAAAATTGGTAAGAAATAATATACTTGGTAAAAATAATATACTTGGTAAAAATAATAAAATTGGTAAAAAATAATATACTTGGTAAAAATAATATATGTCGTAAAAATAAACACGTTGAAAAAATAAAACCAGGTAAAATGCTAAACATAGTAAAAAAGAAAAAATAGTTCTTTCTGAAAATAACATATAAAGTAGATTCACTATAAAGTACTTTCACTATAAATAATATAGTAACACTGTTCTTTGGAACTATAAAAGTTATCTGATAAAGTAACGAGTCTGGCTGTGATCCAAAACTAGAGACAGTAGCTTATTGCGTCAGAGGGTATGGTGGGCATTATGCATGGGTATGGTGGGCATTAAGTATGGGTATGGTGGGCATTAGGTATAGGTATGGTGGGTATTGTGTATGGGTATGGTGGGCATTAAGTATGGGTATGGTGGGTATTGTGTATGGGTATGGTGGGCATTAAGTATGGGTATGGTGGGTATTGTGTATGGGTATGGTGGGCATTAAGTATGGGTATGGTGGGCATTAAGTATGGGTATGGTGGGCATTAAGTATGGGTATGGTGGGCATTAAGTATGGGTATGGTGGGCATTAAGTATGGGTATGGTGGGCATTAAGTATGGGTATGGTGGGTATTAAGTATGGGTATGGTGGGCATTAAGTATGGGTATGGTGGGCATTAAGTATGGGTATGGTGGGCATTAAGTATGGGTATGGTGGGCATTAAGTATGGGTATGGTGGGCTTAAGTATGGGTATGGTGGGCATTAAGTATGGGTATGGTGGGCATTAAGTATGGGTATGGTGGGCATTAAGTATGGGTATGGTGGGCATTAAGTATGGGTATGGTGGGCATTAAGTATGGGTATGGTGGGCATTAAGTATGGGTATGGTGGGCATTAAGTATGGGTATGGTGGGCATTAAGTATGGGTATGGTGGGCATTAAGTATGGGTATGGTGGGCATTAAGTATGGGTATGGTGGGCATTAAGTATGGGTATGGTGGGCATTAAGTATGGGTATGGTGGGCATTAAGTATGGGTATGGTGGGCATTAAGTATGGGTATGGTGGGCATTAAGTATGGGTATGGTGAGCATTAAGTATGGGTATGGTGGGCATTAAGTATGGGTATGGTGGGCATTAAGTATGGGTATGGTGGGCATTAAGTATGGGTATGGTGGGCATTAAGTATGGGTAGGGTGGGCATCAAATATTTACAGTTCATCTCTAGGTATAAACTCCAGTAAATCTGTCAATATTTATTAATCACTTAACTATCGCACAAAGTTAAATTGCTTGCCGATAAACAAGATAAGAGTTTAATTAGTTGGAGACGATTAAGAATATCAAATATATTATTTATGAACTCTCTAGATTAATTAAATATTAATCATTACATTAATTATTACATTGGCAACCAATAATCAAACTAACTCATTATCATTTATTGAAAAATTAACAATAAAACAAAGGTAAGAATTATACATATCAAAGTATATTAATTATCATTTTACTGAAATAAAGCAATATAACAATAGTATTACTATAGAATTTGTAACATTCACGATGTTATAATTTAGAAGTTGGGTACCTCAAGTATCATGGATACCAATAAAAATAAACTAACAATTATAATATCGTTCTTTCTTATATGACCGGAGATGTGAAACTGACCGATAATTCGTGATTTACCTTATATATTTATTATAATATAACTATAGTTATTTTAGTAGGCTGAGCATAAAGCTGAGTGATATAAAGCGGTTGGGTGAATAGTTACATCTAAAACAAAAGGCCATAGAACATTATCCAAAAGAGAAAGTTATGGTGGGGCCTTAGAAGATCAAGAGGGGGTAGTGCCCGCTTTATTCTTAGTACCTTTGTAATATAGCCGAGGGTTTAGCAGTCCAAACAGTGACTGATAGAAACCTGAGATACAAATGAGAACATGGAAAAGGTGAGACGGAGAATGGAAAGATAAACGATGTCACAGTGAATAGAAACTGGTCACTGTGCAGTGAACTGACTGAACAGTGACTGCAAACTGGTCACTGTGCAGTGACTGACTGAACAGTGACTGCAAACTGGTCACTGTGCAGTGAACTAGCTGAACAGTGACTAGAAACTGGTCACTGTGCAGTGAACTGAATGAACAGTGACTAGGAAACGATGTCACTGTGCAGTGAACTGAATGAACAGTGACTGCAAACTGGTCACTGTGCAGTGAACTCAATGAACAGTGACTAGAAACTGGTCACTGTGCAGTGACTGACTGAACATTGACTAGAAGCTGGTCACTGTATAGTGACTGACTGAACAGTGACTGCAAACTGGTCACTGTGCAGTGACTGACTGAACAGTGACTACAAACTGGTCACTGTGCAGTGAACTCAATGAACAGTGACTAGAAACTAGTCACTGTGCAGTGAACTGACTGAACAGTGACTAGAAATTGGTCACTGTGCAGTGAACTGACTGAACAGAAACTGCAAAGTGGTCACTGTGCAGTGACTGACTGAACATTGACTGCAAACTGGTCACTGTGCAGTGAACTCAATGAACAGTGACTAGAAACTGGTCACTGTGCAGTGAACTGACTGAACAGTGACTAGAAACTGGTCACTGTGCAGTGAACTGACTGAACAGTGACTAGAAACTGGTCACTGTGCAGTGACTGACTGAACAGTGACTAGAAACTGGTCACTGTGCAGTGACTGACTGAACAGTGACTACAAACTGGTCACTGTGCAGTGACTGACTGAACAGTGACTAGAAACTGGTCACTGTGCAGTGAACTGACTGAACAGTGACTAGAAATTGGTCACTGTGCAGTGAACTAGCTGAACAGTGACTACAAACTGGTCACTGTGCAGTGAACTCAATGAACAGTGACTAGAAACTGGCCACTGTGCAGTGAACTCAATGAACAGTGACTAGAAACTGGTTACTGTGCAGTGAACTGACTGAACAGTGATTAGAAATTGGTCACTGTGCAGTGAACTAACTGAACAGTGACTAGAAACTGGTCACTGTGCAGTGAACTGACTGAACAGTGACTAGAAACTGGTCACTGTGCAGTGACTGACTGAACAGTGACTAGAAACTGGTCACTGTGCAGTGAACTGACTGAACAGTGACTAGAAATTGGTCACTGTGCAGTGAACTGACTGAACAGTGACTAGAAACTGGTCACTGTGCAGTGAACTGAATGAACAGTGACTAGAAACTGGTCACTGTGCATTTAACTTACTGAACAGTGAACAGTGACTGTGACTAGTACTGATCACTGTGCATTTAACTTACTGAACAGTGACTGTGACTGTGACTACAAACTGATCACTGTGCATTTAACTTACTGAATAGTGAGCAGTGACTGTGACTAGTACTGATCACTGTGCATTTAACTTACTGAACAGTGACTGTGACTAGAACTGATCACTGTGCATTTGACTTACTGAACAGTGACTGTGACTAGAACTGATCACTGTGCATTTGACTTACTGAACAGTGACTGTGACTAGAACTGATCACTGTGCTGTGAGTGAATGGATACAGTGCCTGACAGTGAGAAAGATAATGTAGAATCGTACAGTCAAAAAAAAGTCTACCTACCAGTAGTGATTTATTTTACAGTTCACTATTTTCACATTTCCAAATAAAACTTTACTAATGGTAATGTTTGAAGATATTTTAAAATGGGTCTGGGTACACGATGACAAATTTGTAAGATTTGAAATTAATAGAAAAATTACTTAACTGTGATTTATCAAATTAATATCATACGGAGAACATTTCTTTGATAGTACAGTGATGTACAGTGAAGTACAGAGATGTACAGTGAAGTACAGAGATGCACAGTGAAGTACAGAGATGCACAGTGAAGTACAGAGATGTACAGAGATGTACAGAGATGCACAGTGAAGTACAGTGAAGTACAGAGATGTACAGTGACTCTCTCTCCCAATCACTGTTCCTAATTTTCAATGTCAGTCTCTATCAGCAGTGATTGGCCACCTAATTACCTAATGATAGTCCTAATAGTACTCATAATTAGGCCAATAGTGCCTCGTAATTAGGGCCAATGCATCTCACCAATGCACTTCATTCACCAGTTCATTACACGATTAAGGGTACTGGTTCAGTGCACGGTAATGTAGAAAACACCCCCTTTAAATGTGTTGATTAATAAGAATCTCATTCATTTTCCTCATACATTGAAAATTCATTCATTCATTTTCCTCATACATTGAAAATTCATTCATTCATTTTCCTCATACATTGAAAATTCATTCATTCATTTTCCTCATACATTGAAAATTCATTCATTCATTTTCCTCATACATTGAAAATTCATTCATTCATTTTCCTCATACATTGAAAATTCATTCATTCATTTTCCTCATACATTGAAAATTCATTCATTCATTTTCCTCATACATTGAAAATTCATTCATTCATTTTCCTCATACATTGAAAATTCATTCATTCATTTTCCTCATACATTGAAAATTCATTCATTCATTTTCCTCATACATTGAAAATTCATTCATTCATTTTCCTCATACATTGAAAATTCATTCATTCATTTTCCTCATACATTGAAAATTCATTCATTCATTTTCCTCATACATTGAAAATTCATTCATTCATTTTCCTCATACATTGAAAATTCATTCATTCATTTTCCTCATACATTGAAAATTCATTCATTCATTTTCCTCATACATTGAAAATTCATTCATTCATTATCCTCATACATTGAAAATTCATTCATTCATTTTCCTCATACATTGAAAATTCATTCATTCATTTTCCTCATACATTGAAATTTAATTCATTCATTTTCCTCATACATTGAAAATTCATTCATTCATTTTCCTCATACATTGAAATTTAATTCATTCATTTTCCTCATACATTGAAATTTAATTCATTCATTTTCCTCATACATTGAAAATTCATTCATTCATTATCCTCATACATTGAAAATTCATTCATTCATTTTCCTCATACATTGAAAATTCATTCATTCATTTTCCTCATACATTGAAATTTAATTCATTCATTTTCCTCATACATTGAAAATTCATTCATTCATTTTCCTCATACATTGAAATTTAATTCATTCATTTTCCTCATACATTGAAATTTAATTCATTCATTTTCCTCATACATTGAAATTTAATTCATTCATTTTCCTCATACATTGAAATTTAATTCATTCATTTTCCTCATACATTGAAATTTAAATTCATTCATTTTTTTCATTCATTGAAATTGAATTCATTCATTTTCCTCATACATTGAAATTCATTCATTCATTTTTTTCATTCATTGAAAATTCATTCATTTTTTTCATTCATTGAAAATTCATTCATTTTTTTCATTCATTGAAAATTCATTCATTTTTTTCATTCATTGAAAATTCATTCATTTTTTTTCATTCATTGAAAATTCATTCATTTTCAAGTGGAAAAATAACGCAAAAAAATGTATAAAAAATTCTATTGATTTCATCCTAATGCAAAGTGAGAATACATAGAACACTGAGTAGCTTTTATACATCATCGAGCACTGGAAAAATAAAACAATTCACTATTTTAACTGTAAATATAAAAACAATCAACAACGCTTGTAATGAAGAGTAGCTTCCCTGCAGTCAAGAGCTTGAACAATAAAATTAAATGAACTAAATAAATAAATCATTTTATACATACATTTTATTTTACAATAAAATTTTATTGGTGAAATTTTAAAGTAGGTACAAAGAAAATAAAGTACCGATCAGGTAAGTACTGAGTTATCGAACGGTTTCACATTTTCGACCATATAAAAATATACATGATTATTATTTAGTCGTTATTTTTATTATTGTATCGCAATTTTGGAACCGTTCGATAACTCGGAACTTACCCTACAGGTATTTAATTTTGTAAGCGTAGAAGTTAAAACAAGTTATTTGTTTAAATTAAAAGTAGACATAGGACTGAGAAAAAAAGAAAATTTAAAAATAACTTACAAAATAAATAGAATTCAATTGTTTCATTATGAAAGTCGAACCCCTGACATCCAGTATTGTTAACTGATAAAAATTGCATTTAGAATTGATTTAAATTAACAAATTCTGAAATTCAAATTGGAAAGATATAGAAATTTGAAGTTGTGATAGTCCCCCCGGTAAAAATTTTCTTTGACAGATTCCAAAAGAAAATTTTCTGATGGAGGACTGAGTTATTTTAGAAACAGAGATATTTTTCCATAAAAGAAAAAGACAGGGGGAAAAAAAAGGGAAAAAGAGTGTTTTATACTTTTTTTTAGTTAGGTAAATTGCAGTTTAAGTTTTCGTTTGAAGCTATTCTATGTTGACCTCAGTAAATAATTTAGAATCAGAATAGCTAACATTGTGCGGAGTAAGAGTCAATCTATGATGATCTAGTACAGGATCGGCTGCATGTCTAGTAATATAGTGAGGAATATAATTATCAATAGTATGCCTGTACTTAAATAGGTGAATCAAATGTAAAGAGTAATGAACGTCACTCACTTTAACAGTACACAAAAAGAGATCACTGGTATAGGCCAATTAATCACTACGGGTGACGATTCTCACAGCCCTCGTCTGTGACAAACTAACTACATGTGAATGGGTATGGGCTCTTTCCATAACAGATTGGCATGAATAACATGTGGATAAAACACAGGGTGACCCACAGAAAAGTGTACCCAACACAGAATAAATATAAATATCGTATTTATAAGTATATTAATTTAAACTTGGGGTACACTTTTTGTGGGTCACCCTGTATACCATCAATTTTAGCCAGTTCCATGGAAAAGATTCAAACTCAACATTCGTATTATCAGAGGTTATTTAGACTCAACGTTGAAAGTTTTTTTTAAAGTTTGAAGATTTAAAAAGAAAGATGGAATACAACATACAACCAACTATTGGTCATAAAATTCATTGTCAGGTCCATGTTTTCCACCCTTCTCCTGATGATGAATAGAAATCTTTCTGTTCGAAAGCTTGAATCCAAAAATACCATCAACGTTGAGTTCAAATAACCTCTTATTAACTTTAGACAGTTTGTACAACTTTGTTACAAAAAACAGATAAATGATTTTTAGACTCCAATCTACTGTCGATAGTTAGGCCCCTCCAAAAAAAACTTAATCCGAATAATTAAGTTCATTACCATTTGAAATTATATTATTGTCAAAGCGAACTTTATGTTGTCTGTTGAAAATTATTAGAGCATTTTTTATATCGATATATTGACACCATCTTTTCAAATTAAAAATCTCGTCATTGAACAAGTCTACCAAGCTGGAGAAATCAGAGTGAGAAGAAGCATGTCGAACATCACGCTATTTAAGACTGTTGAAAGCATGTTAGATTATTTATATATTAAATAAATATAATTGGACCCAACACACTTCCCTGAAGCACCCCAATTGTTAAAAGTCTATTATCAGAGTAACAATTTCCAACTCTATCACGCAGCTTATGGCCGTAAAGAGTCTAGATAGCTTCTAAACCAATCTAATGGCCGTACACACGTAGGGTTTTTTAAGTCTTTCCACCAGACTTTTTGCTAAGCTCCTCCTACATTTTCCACAAGAATAAAAGAAAAAACAATATAATAAATAATTAATTATTATATTGTTTTTTCTTATATTCTCGTGGAAAAAGTAGGAGGAGCTTAGCAAAAAGTCTGGTGGAAAAACTTAAAAAACCCTACGTGTGTACGGCCTTTAGATTCTATAAAGGACACACACGCACTCCATACTTGCTCAGCTTAGACGATATCTTATGGTCTACCGTATCAAAAGCCTTGGAAAAGTCAATGAACATTCCCATGGATATTTTTGTTCATTTAGCGACTTATAATGTATTCTGAAAACCTAATAATTGCACCAACGGTCGAATGGCCTTATCGAAAATCGAACTGTTCGCGTTACAGATTAGCAAATAGCGATTGAAAAAAAGATGCTATAGTTGCTTGACGACACACTTCTTCAAAATTGTATTAAAATAGATATAGGCCTATAATTTAGCAATGTTAAGTTTATTTTTTTATGAATAGGCACAATTTTCGTGTATTTGAATGAGTCAGGAGAGCTTCTAGAAGATGGAGATTTATTCATTATAATCGAAATCGGTTCATTTATGACTCTATAACATATCAACGAAACATTTTAGCACTTTAACAGAAATTGCATCAAAATCGCATCTAGTACTCTTAAAAAAAATATCAATGTCTAATCTAAACACTGGATTAAATAATAAATATCTATTGTTATACTTAATGTAAGTCATTATTTCCCTCTGACGAAAAATAGTATGTAAATATTATAAATAGCAATTAAATATAATCACAAGAATGATGGAGGGTTAAAAACAGTAAAACACTCTAGCCCGTAAAATATAGACTCAGCCTAGGCCTAAGGTAGGCCTCTACCAAATGTTTTTAAAATGTCATTAGAAACAATAAAACAGGTACAGCCCAATAGTCTAAGTTTGGAATTTTGCGCCACCGGTTTCATTTGTTGGCAGATGGCGCAGCGTAAGACTGACGCAGTAGGTTTTATTGTCCGAATTAGAATAGGAAGGACGCTTGAAAAGACAGTTAGGTAGTTTGTAGCAGGGATACAAGGTGCTTTGTAGCCTTGATACGCGCCATTATGCTGCACTACAGTCGGGATTGGAGAACATTTACGGGGCCTGACTAAACAGAGATAACGCTTAGAGAAATCTCTGGGACCATGGGGTTCATGGTGTAAAAGAAGGGACCATGGGGTTCATGGTGTAAAAGTAGGGACCATGGGGTTCATGGTGTAAAAGTAGGGACCATGGGGTTCATGGTGTAAAAGTAGGGACCATGGGGTTCATGGTGTAAAAGTAGGGACCATGGGGTTCATGGTGTAAAAGTAGGGACCATGGGGTTCATGGTGCAAAAGTAGGGACCATGTGGTTCAGGGAATATAACAGTGTTATACAAGACAAGAAACATCCGGGTGAAACTACCCCGGGGGGAAATGCGTTGGCAAAAATCATCACGCTGTCTATGAAAATTTTATAATTCTGCTCTCATCAAACCAATCTACCATTTCGAAAATTGTTTTGATCGAATACGTTTATTATTGAAAGCAAACTCATACCAAATACTAATGTTTGACCAATAGAAAAATTCCGGAACACTCTTTCCTGGAAATTGTAGTAAAAACATTAAACCTCCTTTTGAAAGTTAATTTCAAGCAAATATATTCTTTAAAGTAAGAGGAGAAGCAAAATTTTAGTGCTACCATCAGACACCATTCAAATTAATAATAATTTCTGCAATTTAATTTTTTAACTCAATGAAATAAACTGGATAATCAATCATTAAAAAAAAACAGAATATTTCTATAGGAATGAGGGTATCTCCACACCTCTTCATTTTCCTCCCTATGATATCCTTTAAAGACAAGGAACAGACAGGAGATGTACAGAAACTGTCAGAAACGGGAAATTAGGGGCGATATTGCGTCACGCAACAAATAGCGAAAACAGCACGTGTCTGATATCACGGAATGATAAAGAAAGATGAAATAAACAAATAATAAACGCCATCACATGAAATAAACGACTAACAGAATAAATGCGCTACCATCTGGCATCAGCATGAATAGGGAATATTTTAATTTATGTGACTTTTATTGAATTAATTCCCGAAATTGTTTCAACAAACTAAATTCAAACTAGAACCACATTTCAAATTTAAAACTTACTTTTAAATAATGCAAAGTGAGGTAAGTTTAAAAATGGCACAGCGTTTGTACAATCCTGTACAGTATTACTTGTATAATCCTGCACAGTCTAACTTGTACAATCCAGTTCAGTCTAACTTGTATAATCCTGCACAGTCTAACTTGTACAATCCTGCACAGTCTAACTGGTATAATCCTGCACAGTATAACTCCCACAAGAATATCTAGCGATTCATTGGTGCATTTTCTGTTCTTTAGTTCCTACAATGGAATATAGAGGCGCAGTGTTCAAAAATGGGTGGGATAGCGAGTCATATCTTGGGGAGTTTTGTGTCGTATTTCGTATTGAGAGAGAGAAAGAGACAAACAAAGAGGTATGGGGAAGGGAAATTGGAAAGAAGGAGAGAAAGAAGGAGAGAAATAAGGAGGAAAAAAAGAGAGGAGGAAAGATGAAGAAGGAGAGAAGAAGGAGAGTGATGATATAAAAGCGCCCTCGCTTGGTGGGCAGCCTCCACGTGGAGCGAGGGGGAACGCTCCGGGGTTGTCTCCGGATGCGGCCAAGAGACCACCGGGCCACCCGGAAAGGAGTGGGGCGGATTCCCCGAGAGGGGAGAGGCCTCACACCCCCGGGGGGACTACGGAGGGAGGCCGGTCTAGCCAGCCTGCCAACCTCCTTAAACATTTGTACGGCGAGGGCACTTTCGGTGACCGATCCACTGGGGTACCTCTGGTGTCGGGCAGACACTGTCGGCTGCTAGTAGAGGTAAGTCTTAGGACGATCCATCCAAACCCTGGACCTATGCCCAGGGGGAGGAGAAGTCGTGGGGAGGGAAGAAGGGTTAGAAATAGTCGTAGGTATAGAAATAGAAGGGTGGGAAGAATAGGGGTGGGTGGGGGGGAGAATAGGAGGGAAGCCACAATAGTCACATGGAATTTACAAAGAGTTTCATTAAGGGATCACAATAGGAGAAGGTTAGGTAGAATTTTAGATTACATAGTTAGACGGGGATGGGAGATGGTCCTGGTTTCTGAGCTTAACTCAGACCAGGAGGGGGTAATTTGGGGGGTAAGCTTAGAGACTGAGGGGGCTAGGAAGAACCACATGTAAACATGTGGTGGGGGGGTAGCAGTAGATGGGAATAGGAGGGAATGCCATAAGTGTAGGAGGGTAGTTAGTCGGGCAAATTATGCTAGGCATGTAAGGAGTTGTAGGCAGGTATGGGATCCGGGGGGGCTGGTAGGGGGGGCAGGGGTAGGGTTACGGGTGGAGGGGGGGGGGAAGACGTAGGGGTAGAATTAGCAGTAAGGGGTTTTAGAACTAAGAGGGTTATGTGCATTTTTTGCAGGCGGGAGCAGTCGGCGGCCAACCTCGCTCGGCACCAGAGGGGCTGCGGTGGTCGGGAGCCGGAGGAGGGACCGCGCCCCTGACGGGGGCGTTTGGTCAGGAAGAAGAAGATATAAAAGCGCTAATTGAGTGAAGTTAAAGATAACTCAAAGAAGAATATCATCACCATATCTTACTATGTACATTTTAAAGTAGTTCAAAGAATCACGTGAGGTATAATAAGGTATAAGTAGCTATGATGTTTAGAGGTGTAATTAGTACCTAACAAAGAACTTCATTGTCTCTGTTCCATTATTTAAATCCCCCACTTCCCCAGATTGATACCCCCCTCCTAAGATCACCTCCCCCCCCATGGTTCAATGGAGTGTCTCAAGTTCATAATCTGCATCATTAATTAACCCTAATGGAACAACTCCCACCAACCATTCATCTCAGCGGGAACCATTAGACAAAAATGGGAGAGAGCCATGTCTGTGTGGTGTGTGGAATACACATTTCAGTGTGTTGTGTAGATGTCTGTGTAGAACACGTGTCTGTGTAGTGTGTAGAATACATTTGCGTGTATGTTTTGTGTGTCACATTTATGATGTGTACCATGCCTTATAATTTATTTATTTCCAACTAGAATATAAAAAGTTAAAAGATTTTACAATCGATAAGAGAAAATTTGGAGTCTATTCGGTAATAAAGTTAATATTTGAAGATACAGATTTTTTAATCGTTATATTAGGTTAAAAGAGTAAAACGAAATAAAAATATACTATTGTAATATAATCATAATTAACCAACCTACTCCAAATATCAACCATTATGGTTCTTCTCCTCCACCAACAACCATTATGGTTGTTCCCTAAAAGCGTATTAAAAACACCTCATTACACCAGTTTTCCCCTAACTATAAAATAAGCCTTAAAAAACACACACGTGAAGTAATGTAAACTTTGAATGCAGGATAAGAATTGGAACACTTCAATAGGCTGCAGTTTGCCAGCTTTAATTAGGTAGTCAAAGAATGGAGAGGTAAAACATTCCGCGTCACTGACAGGATTTAAAGCAGCGACACCAGCTGCTATTCGCCTCCGCGTGAAATAAGAAAATGTAATTTGGAAACTCGAGTTTAGTACTCCTATCACCATAAACTAAAGTCGCATGTGAATGTGAAGTCACATGCTACATTGTCATGTGAAATGTGAATGTGAATGCTAAATTGTGATGTGAGTGTAACTAGGAAACTGTAAAGGTAATAAGAGTAGAGTTGTCCTGTGAATTTATTAGAATGTTTCATTTCTGTGAAAACCTACCATCTTTCAGTAAAAATGCTCATGGATGCAGTAAAGCTACTACAATGACAATGCTCATAGATGCAGTAAAGCTACTACAGTGGCAATGCTTATGGATGCAGTAAAGCTACTACAGAGACAATGTTCATGGCTGCAGTAAAGCTACTACAGTAACAATGATCATGGATGCAGTAAAGCTACTACAGTGACAATGCACATAGATGCAGCAGTAAAGCTATTGCTACCATCAATGTCTGTTTGATATTGTTTTTACAATAAGGTTTTAAATGGAAAAACCACTTGTTATTCATGTGTGATGGTTAGATTTATTTAATGTGTAGTAATTATATTTAGACAATATTAACACATCAAAACAATTAAGCCACATAGTAATCTTGTGTAGGAAGAAAGAAATAGTATGCAGGGTTGGAAGCAGAAAATAACAAGTAGCATTTTAAGTAGACCAGTCACAATCCATATTAATTATAAAACCTTATTTATTGATACCCAAAGGACCAATATTGGTTTATTACGGTCTTGATTTTATTTTTAAAATATATTTTTAGATTCTACCTTCCATTATACTAGTTTTCTTTTTTGATTTCAATAAAGTTTTCCTTTTCATATAGCAATAACATTCCCCCCCCCCCTTTTTTTCGTCCCAGACCCCCTAATGTACAACTCCCCCCCCCCCCCCTTAAAATAGTGATCGGTAGGTAAATGTTTGCCCTAATATCTGTCAAAGGACACACCAATATTTTCCGAAGGGAAAATACAAACTGACGCTTTTAGCGATCGGAAAAAAGTACTAAAAGGGAAAAGTGTTTTCTGTGAGGGTAAAAAAAACTCAATGTTGTTATGGTGCTTTCTTGGAAAATAAATTGAACTGAGTTGTTAAAATGAGAAAATGGAAATAAATTGTATGTTTTTCATGATATAATTGATGGAATTAATCACTATAGATAGAGTAGAACTCCTCTATAATGAAATACTGTATAGTGAAGTGTCTTCAGTAAGGAAGTAGCCTCTATAGTGAACAAATTTTCTGTAGTCTGTCATATATGGCTATCCGTTTTAGAAATAATGAAGAAAACGTTAAAAAGATGAAATGTTCCTGGTAGTGCCAGGAAAATTCCTGACACTACCAGGAATGTTCCAGTGTAGATATTGACGGCTGGTAATAACGTCATAAGTTTACGTCATCTACAGACATCTAATGGGGGCACAAAATACGACGGCAGAACTACCGCTAGGATATCGTTACGATACTGACGATAAGAAGACGATACTGAAACTACCGATACCGCTAAGATATCGTTACGATACTGACGATAAGAAGACGATACTGAAACTACCGATACCGCTAGGATATCGTTACGATACTGACGATAAGAAGACGATACTGAAACTACCGATACCACTAGGATATCGTTACGATACTGACGATAAGAAGACGATACTGAAACTACCGATACCGCTAGGATATCGTTACGATACTGACGATAGGAAGACGATACTGAAACTATCGATACCGCTAAGATATCGTTACGATACTAAAACTAACGATATCGAAAATAGGATATCGCCCCGTTACCGACGATAAAAAGACGAAAGGTAGAAGAGTTTTACATTACGATAGAAATCGTTTACATGGATACCTTTCTTCTGAAATTAACACCAAAAACTATTAGTATTAGAAGTACCGATATCTTATTGAAGAGCAAACCAAATTAGTAAAATGAAGACTGAAACACTTAGGAAAATTGTATTCCGAAGTTGGTTACTGTCAAAAACTTAGACACGAACTTTAATTGCATATCAGTTTTAAGTTTTTTATTTCTATCTAGAGATGTGGATTCCGATTGTATTCCCACTTGGAACAGGCAAACTTGGAATTGGAAAACTGGGATTCATTGGAATTTTACGGAATGGAATCAATTAGAAAAAATTCCCAAAACTGAAGGGAATGACTTGGTAACATGATTGAATATTGGAGATGAATTATGAATTACTTTGTAATTAATGTAGTTTGCTAATTGAATTATAATACGATGAATAATTCATAATATATAATTTGAAGGATTACCAATTTTTGTGTACGATACTTTGAGGGTAATAAATATATATGGATAAATACATATAAGGTAGGTATATTGAAATATATAAGATTCTATATTTAGAAAAAATTTATGAAACCAGGATGTCAAAAACCAGATGAAGACATTTGAGTAAAATCCGTATTTTCAATCCGCGCTCTCCCGTATTTTCAATCCGCAATCTCCCGTATTTTCAATCCACGCTCTCCCGTATTTTCAATCCATGCTCTCCCGTATTTTCAATCCGCGCTCTCCCGTATTTTCAATCCGCACTCTCCCGTATTTACAATCCGCACTCTCCCGTATTTTCAATCCGCACTCTCCCGTATTTTCAATCCGCACTCTCCCGTATTTTCAATCCGCACTATCCCGTATTTTCAATCTGCACTTTCCCGTATTTTCAATCCGCACTCTCCCGTATTTTCAATCCGCACTCTCCCGTACTTCGGTGGGATTTAGCAAGTGTCTCATTATCGCAGTTTCGAGTCCAAAGTTTTCAACGATAGAATTTACCGTAGAGAAGAAACTGGGGGGAGGGAGGGATTGATGGATGGGGGTAAGGGGTCTAGGCTGATTTTCCGAAAACGAATTGGTCGAAACCAAATTTTCCGAAAACTAATTCGTCGAAACGGATTTTCCGAATACGTGTTTGCCGAATCTCATATTAGTCGAAAACCAGTTTTCCGAAATACAGATTTGCCGAAGGACAAATTTTCCGAATGACGAATTTGTCGAAAATAAAATTTAATATATTTATAAAGAACATTCTGTGGAACTCTGTAGTTCTCATCATTATATCTTATGCAAATATTAACAAAATTCCTAAATCGTAAGAATGACCTACAAATACATGAATCAATAATAATCTGCTACTTTTCTGTGTACTTTGGGCTGAGGCAAAAGAATCATAGTTACCCCTAAATTAGTCTCAAATGTTCAGTCAATTTGGTGGAATGTCCATTATTATCCAGTGAGGAACTTGTACAGTGCTCTTCTTTTCAATATCATTATAATTACGACTTATTTTGACGGTCTAATGACTGTAATATAGAGTTAATTACGTCATTATATTATTGTACATTCTAAGAGGTTAATTATTACCATTTAATCATTAAAAATCACCAAATTATTATTAGTTGATTAGTAATATCTGAAATCATAAAACAAAAACTATTCAAGCATTCTTGATGAAAAATGAAGAGTTTATTCAAATAAACTAATCATTAATAATAACATATTTTAGAAATATGTGAAAATAAACTTCGGTTATTTATGAAATTTAATGAGGTAAAATATGATGAACTTCAATTAAACTCAAAAGTTGAATCAAAGAATTATTGAATCAAATATTTTGCACAGTAATATTATAAGGATACTTTAATCACTGTATAACAGTCATTAGACCGACAAAAAAACTATAAAGATGTACTTTAGAAAATATTAATATCTCCTAACTCCGAGATTTCTCGCTGGAAATTCAACCAAATTGACTGAACATTTAATTATTTAATCTGAGGGTAACTATGATTCTTTTTGCCTCAATCCAAAGTACACAGAAAAGACTCAGTAGAGACAATCCAGTGATTTGTGTACGTGACGTCATCACAGCAACACATTGTAAAATATCTTTGGGGTTAATCAGTTTAGGCAATTGGGAAAATATAATAATTTTTATATGCTTATAAAAATTAATGAGTTTCCGTTACTTTACTTTCAGTTTTTTATCTTCAATTAAATTTTGAACTGTTGCTCTTATTACGTCATTTTTACAAATCTACCCCGTGATATATTATTATTACTATTATTATTCAAATATTGAAAATTAAATATAGAGATGTAAATGTGAGGAAGGAATTAGAAACTTAATAGATTCCACAATATAATTTAAAAGATACAAGATTGTATAACATTGGATATATAGTTGAAAATAGTAAATCAAAAATAAGAAAAAAATCTTGAATTTTTTTTATTTAAAAAGTATTTCCATGTTAACTTAGTTAATAAATTGAATAATTGCATGGAAAAGATATCAAAGGGGTAGAACCAATTTTATTTCATACATAAAAAATAAAACAATATAGTAATGACAATATATGAATATGTATTTTATTGATAGATGTATAAAGAAATAGGTATTCAAATTTAAATGAATAACATACATTAATCAATATGAATCTACTACTTTTCTGTGTACTTAGGATTGAGGCAAAAAGAATCATAGTTACCCCTAGGGAAAATGCTTAAATGTTCAGTCAATTAGGTCGGATGTCAAGAGAGATATCTATATGGTAATCGGATATGATTGTTGATTTTTTACCAGTTCTAGTTATTTTTGACGGTCTAACGTCTGTAATATTGTGTTAAAAACATCCTTTCTACATATATCATTGTGCAATCTAAGTTTTATTATTATCGTTTAATCATATTTAAAAATAATTAAAACCTACAGTTTATTATTAATTGGAAAGTAATATCTTATTGCACAAAACCTTTTCATGTAGCCATTCATTCATACTAAATTTTAGAAATAAGTGAAAATCTTCTTGAGATAATTTGATATCTTATGAAGTAAATAAAATGTATGATTATATTTTATGTTGAATTTCAAAATTTTCGAAAAACATATTTTGCACATTAATAATATGAGGTTAATTTTAACACTGTATTACGGTCATTAGAGTCAAAATTAATTAAGCGTGTAATATACAAAATCGACAATTCACTGCAATCACCTTAAAAATTTCTCGCTGGAGATCCCACCAAATTGACTGAACATTTCAGTATTTTTATAAGGGTAATTATTATATTTTTGCCTTAATTCAAAGTACTCAAAAAAGACTCAGTAGAGACAATCCAGTGTTTCGTTTACAGATACGTGTTCAATGATTTTGGCAAAGACGAATATTTTCTATATTTTTCGATATCTTGTTTCTAATTGTTCGAGGTTGAGTGGATTAGTAAGTTACAGCCACCAATATCAATGCTATGTAAAAACCGTTATTCTTAACGGTAAAGTACACTAGTTATTTTATACAAGAGAAGATGTCTACCACATTTTCAATCATTTCAAAATATATAAGATTCTAACTCGTTTTATTTTACGATACCAATTGAAATAACGGGTTAATAATATAATATTTCTTACAACATCGACAATACGTAACTTTTGATGAATTAAATTTTGTCAAAAAATTTAGGATTTTAAAATTTGATTAAATTTATATAGCCTGGTGAAGATGTTTTTTCCTTTTCTTTAATATTCATTATTTCTTCAGTCATTCTGGGGTTGGGGTTAAACTAATTTAACTCTTTATTGTTCAATAAGCAGGTTTAACTCTTTATTGTTCAATAAGCAGGTTTAACTCTTTATTGTTCAGCAAGCAGGTTTAACTCTTTATTGTTCAATAAGCAGGTTTAACTCTTTATTGTTCAGCAAGCAGGTTTAACTCTTTATTGTTCAGCAAGCAGGTTTAACTCTTTATTGTTCAGCAAGCAGGTTTAACTCTTTATTGTTCAATAAGCAGGTTTAACTCTTTATTGTTCAGCAAGCAGGTTTAACTCTTTATTGTTCAATAAGCAGGTTTAACTCTTTATTGTTCAGCAAGCGGGTTTAACTCTTTATTGTTCAATAAGCAGGTTTAACTCTTTATTGTTCAGCAAGCAGGTTTAACTCTTTATTGTTCAATAAGCAGGTTTAACTCTTTATTGTTCAGCAAGCAGGTTTAACTCTTTATTGTTCAATAAGCAGGTTTAACTCTTTATTGTTCAGCAAGCAGGTTTAACTCTTTATTGTTCAATAAGCAGGTTTAACTCTTTATTGTTCAATAAGCAGGTTTAACTCTTTATTGTTCAATAAGCAGGTTTAACTCTTTATTGTTCAGCAAGCAGGTTTAACTCTTTATTGTTCAATAAGCAGGTTTAACTCTTTATTGTTCAGCAAGCAGGTTTAACTCTTTATTGTTCAATAAGCAGGTTTAACTCTTTATTGTTCAGCAAGCAGGTTTAACTCTTTATTGTTCAGCAAGCAGGTTTAACTCTTTATTGTTCAATAAGCAGGTTTAACTCTTTATTGTTCAGCAAGCAGGTTTAACTCTTTATTGTTCAGCATGCAGGTTTAACTCTGTATTGTTCAGCAAGCAGGTTTAACTCTTTATTGTTCAATAAGCAGGTTTAACTCCCTATTTATTAATGAAAAAAAATCATATTTTTGACTTTTCAAAAAAAAATTGAAATATTTACTAAATACAAAGAAGATATTTTGTAGCATCGATTTATTATTTTCAACGATTTATTAAATGTTACACAATTAATGTTGTATCTAGTAAATTATATTGTGTAATATATTATTTTTTAAATTATTTTCTGATGTTTGCTACCTCCGCAGATTTGAGAAGGTTATATTTTGGGCGGCGTTTGTTTATTTATCATATGGTTACACACATAACTCAAAAAATCTTAGAAAAATTGTTCGGAATTTAGTGGGACTATTGATCGATGTCCAGGAAGCATCTGGTAAAGTTTTGGGAGCTATCCGGTCAAAGGTCAAGGTCATTTATAACTCAACCAAATTGCCTGAAATTTGGTGGGACGATTAGTTAATATCCAGGAACAATCTGGCGATAATTTGGAAGCGATCGTGTTAAAGGTCAAGGTCATTCATAAGCGGCAGTGAAGGTATGCGCTCTATGAGTTGCTGTGATCTAGTTGTCTTTGTATAATTTCAATGTATGTAAAAATAATAGTAAATTACAGAGTACGGAGTAGACAATCGTTAGATTTTTATAGATGACGTCATTAGTTCAAAAATTCAAAATTTAATTTAAGGTTAATATACTGAAAAAAAAGTATCAAAAATACATTATTTATCATAAGCGTCTGCACAATAATATTATGAGGATATCTTAAAAACTGTATTACAGTCATTAGACCGTCAAAAATAACTAGATTGCTGGAATACCTAGAGAACATCCACCTAGCCCACATAATAAATTTCTCGCTGGACATCCGACCAAATTGACTGAACATTTTAGTATTTAATCTAGGGGTAACTATGATTCTTTTTGCCTCAATCCAAAGTACACAGAAAAGACTCAGTAGAGACAATCCAGTGTTTTGTGTAAGTGACGTCATCACAGCAACACATTATAAAATAATTTGGGGTTTGACAGTTTGGGCAATTGGGAAAATGTAATATTTTTAATATTCTTATAATAACTAATGAGTTTTAATTACTTTATGTTCAGCTTTTTTACCTAAACTGAAGTTTTGAACTGTTGCACTGATGATGTCAGTTATAAAAATTAAATTATTGTCTACTCCGTACTCTGTGATTTATTATTATATATAATAAATTATGATATGTATTTTGGATCAACAAACAAACTTTTTCACTGTTATTTTAGAAGGAAATTCTAGGAAAGTATGGAAGATTATTCTAAACATTCGCATTGTGGTTTGCTACTCAATTACCGCACATTGTACATTCCTTCTGAAAAAGTTAAGTAGGGATATGGAAGAAGTAATATCCCTTCCTAATCTTCTATGGCCCCACCATAACTAACTTCATTTGTACATAGCACCTAATCTAATTAAATTATGTGGGGTAAAAGTTTGCTTCGGAAGAAAGATATCAAAAGATGGGATCCTTAAGAACAACCCATAACCCAAATGACAAAATTTCCTGTTCAAGGGGGGGGGGAGTTCAAGGGACGCCCCCCCCCCCCCCCCTCTCCTTCTCTTCCATTCACCACAGACATTTTCAAGAGCTTTGAAATATAATTTGAAAAATTATATAAGAATACATATATTATGATAGATTTATAATAAGTTTATATATTAAATATCAGCATGATGCGCATTATAATTTAATCCAAATGAAAATATTCAGGTAGGATAAGTTTCAAGTTGTCGAATGGTTTTACATTTTCGATCATATAAGAAGAAAAACATAAAATGATAACTTGTTTAATTTTAACGATAAAATAACGAGTTAGATAAGAACATTTCTTTACATTCTCGATCGACAAAGTGTAACTGCTCAATAACCCGTAACTTACCCCAGTGACTTTCTTTCAAATGTTAGAAAGGTACCCAGTGACTGACTGTTTTTAATAAGGGGGAATGTGGTTATAATTACAGTCTGGCGACATTAGGCAACTACGTGAGAAAATGACAGCGTATCAAGGCAGAGACTTTATTTAAATTAAATTAAAATTGTTACATAAGAGAAATAATTAAAGAACATTAATATGAGGAGACTTATTTGGAGTACGACAGAAAATTATGATTCTTACAAATTACAAATTGTAAGATAATGAAAAAATATTAATGTATGAGAAAAAATAATAAAAAAGATCAATAAGAAATTATTAAATGTGAACAAATTGATATTTAAATAATATAAATTACCAAATTTGTACATATAAAATTAATAGAAACTAGTCTAATGCATAATTCTTCTGAATCAAACACTTAGAAGTATTCACATGATTAAATAAACTAATGTATTTTCAAATTCAAACAATCCTTTCATTTAAAATTATCTACAAAATTATCTGTTTCTCCCCTCTCCTTCAAAAAATATTAATATAAAGATGTTATACTTTAGGGAAACCAAGAAATTTCCCCTTTTCTCTGGAGGATACATTCGCAAATGAGTCTTATTATTCACTGGGACAAGAAGATTAGCCAATTGATAGTACAGGGGGAAAGAACGTGATATTAAGGGGAAAGAACGTGATGTTAAGGGGAAAGAACGTGATGTTAAGGGAAAAGAACGTGATGTTACGGGGGAAAGAACGTGATGTTAAGGGAAAGAACGTGATGTTAAGGGAAAAAGAACGTGATGTTAAGGGAAAAGAACGTGATGTTAAGGGAAAAGAACGTGATGTTAAGGGAAAAGAACGTGATGTTAAGGGAAAAGAACGTGATGTTAAGGGAAAAGAACGTGATGTTAAGGGAAAAGAACGTGATGTTAAGGGAAAAGAACGTGATGTTAAAGGAAGAGAACGTGATGTTAAGGGAAAAGAACGTGATGTTAAGGGGAAAAGAACGTGATGTTAAGGAAAAAGAGTACAAATGGAATTAGGTAAAAGGGTATTTAACCATGCAAAGAACTAATTCTAAAGAGGGGAAACAATCAGAACATGACGATAACATTGGAATATTTCCCCCCAAATAAGTTCCAATATTAATCAAAGTGTTGAAATACGAACCTTTGGCTATATATCATAGGTGTGATTACAACTCACAGATGTTGAAGAGTACACAACTCACAGATGTTGAAGAGTACACAACTCACAGATGTTGAAGAGTACACAACTCACAGATGTTGAAGAGTTCATAACTCACAGATGTTGAAGAGTAGATAACTCACAGATGTTGAGTACATAACTCACAGATGTTGAAGAGTACACAACTCACAGTAGTGGGTGTTTAAGGTTCCAATATAAGCTCATCAATCACTCATAGAGTTTCCCCAGGGAATTCAGCACCAACATTAGCAGGCAAGATATCAGGAGGAGAATTTAGAATACAGAATAGCTCCTCTATAGTGAATGAGGTAGAATGTAGCCTCTATAGTGAATGAGGTAAGATGTAGCCTCTATAGTGAATGAGGTAGGATGTAGCCTCTATAGTGAATGAGGTAAGATGTAGCCTCTATAGTGAATGAGGTAGGATGTAGCCTCTATAGTGAACACATTTTCTTTAGTCTGTCATAGAATAACCATTAATTTTCTAAACCTGATGGCTATTCATCGCAGACTATAGAAAATTTGTACACTATATAGGCTACATCTTAACTCATTCACTATAGAGGAGTTCTACTTTATAGTGAAATGAGAATAAACAAGCGGGACGAATCCAATAAGTTCTGAAATGAATACTCAGTTCATATCCAATGTATCCTCAGGTGGATACTCAGTTCTTATCCAATGTATCCTGAGGTGGATACTCAGTTCATATCCAATGTATCCTCAGGTGGATACTCAGTTCATATCCAGTGTATCCTCAGGTGGATACTCAGTTCTTATCCAGTGTATCCTCAGGTGGATACTCAGTTCTTATCCAGTGTATCCTGAGGTGGATACTCAGTTCTTATCCAGTGTATCCTGAGGTGGATACTCAGTTCTTATCCAGTGTATCCTGAGGTGGATACTCAGTTCTTATCCAGTGTATCCTGAGGTGGATACTCAGTTCTTATCCAGTGTATCCTGAGGTGGATACTCAGTTCTTATCCAGTGTATCCTGAGGTGGATACTCAGTTCTTATCCAGTGTATCCTGAGGTGGATACTCAGTTCTTATCCAGTGTATCCTGAGGTGGATACTCAGTTCTTATCCAGTGTATCCTGAGGTGGATACTCAGTTCTTATCCAGTGTATCCTGAGGTGGATACTCAGTTCTTATCCAATGTATCCTGAGGTGGATACTCAGTTCATATCCAGTGTATCCTCAGGTGGATACTCAGTTCTTATCCAGTGTATCCTGAGGTGGATACTCAGTTCTTATCCAGTGTATCCTGAGGTGGATACTCAGTTCTTATCCAGTGTATCCTGAGGTGGATACTCAGTTCTTATCCAGTGTATCCTGAGGTGGATACTCAGTTCTTATCCAGTGTATCCTGAGGTGGATACTCAGTTCTTATCCAGTGTATCCTGAGGTGGATACTCAGTTCTTATCCAGTGTATCCTGAGGTGGATACTCAGTTCTTATCCAGTGTATCCTGAGGTGGATACTCAGTTCTTATCCAGTGTATCCTGAGGTGGATACTCAGTTCTTATCCAGTGTATCCTGAGGTGGATACTCAGTTCTTATCCAGTGTATCCTGAGGTGGATACTCAGTTCTTATCCAGTGTATCCTGAGGTGGATACTCAGTTCTTATCCAGTGTATCCTGAGGTGGATACTCAGTTCTTATCCAGTGTATCCTGAGGTGGATACTCAGTTCTTATCCAGTGTATCCTGAGGTGGATACTCAGTTCTTATCCAGTGTATCCTGAGGTGGATACTCAGTTCTTATCCAGTGTATCCTGAGGTGGATACTCAGTTCTTATCCAGTGTATCCTGAGGTGGATACTCAGTTCTTATCCAATGTATCCTGAGGTGGATACTCAGTTCATATCCAGTGTATCCTCAGGTGGATACTCAGTTCTTATCCAGTGTATCCTGAGGTGGATACTCAGTTCTTATCCAGTGTATCCTGAGGTGGATACTCAGTTCTTATCCAGTGTATCCTGAGGTGGATACTCAGTTCTTATCCAGTGTATCCTGAGGTGGATACTCAGTTCTTATCCAGTGTATCCTGAGGTGGATACTCAGTTCTTATCCAGTGTATCCTGAGGTGGATACTCAGTTCTTATCCAGTGTATCCTGAGGTGGATACTCAGTTCTTATCCAATATATCCTGAGGTGGATACTCAGTTCTTATCCAATGTATCCTGAGGTGGATACTCAGTTCTTATCCAATGTATCCTGAGGTGGATACTCAGTTCTTATCCAATATATCCTGAGGTGGATACTCAGTTCTTATCCAATATATCCTGAGGTGGATACTCAGTTCTTATCCAATATATCCTGAGGTGGATACTCAGTTCTTATCCAATATATCCTGAGGTGGATACTCAGTTCTTATCCAATATATCCTGAGGTGGATACTCAGTTCTTATCCAATATATCCTGAGGTGGATACTCAGTTCTTATCCAATATATCCTGAGGTGGATACTCAGTTCTTATCCAATATATCCTGAGGTGGATACTCAGTTCCCATCCTGTAACATGTTAAAGATATTTACTCTTCAATTACTGAACATTCACTTCTGTTTTCGGTATATATGTACAAAGAAAACTACATCACTTAGTAAAAGTTATGGTGGGCACATAGGAAGGGGACACGTTTCTATCTTCTATGGCCCCACCATAACTCTCTCTCTCTCAATCTTCTATGGCCCCACTTAAACTCTCTCTCAATCTTCTATGGCCCCACCATAAATCCCTTTGAATCTTTTATGACACCACTATAACTCTCTGTCAATCATATATGACTCCACCATAACTTTCTCTCTCAATCATATATGACTCCACCATAACTTTCTCTCTCAATCTCCTAAAGCCCCACCATAACTTTCTCTCTCAATCATCTATGGCCCCACCATAACTCTCTAAGTTGTTTACAGAGGGTAGGTACACATACATTCTCTTCATTAGCTGCTTTGAAATGTCCAATAGGCTATCAGAGTCCCTCAAACGAACACCATTGTCCCACTAATTGAAAGGTGAAAACACCAACTGAAGCCGTAGCAAAAGAGGCAATGGAAACGATACTAAAAAACTATAAACGATGATAGTTAGCATTAAACGAACGATGTAAACGATATCGTCACCTCATCAATTGGTATCCATGATACCAGCATGTATCAGATATCATTGGTATCCATGATACCTGCAGGTATCAGATATTATTGGTATCCATGATACCTGCAAGTATCAGATATTATTGGTATCCATGATACCAGCAAGTATCAGATATCATTGGTATCCATGATACCAGCAAGTATCAGATATCATTGGTATCCATGATACCTGCAAGTATCAGATATTATTGGTATCCATGATACCAGCAAGTATCAGATATCATTGGTATCCATGATACCTGCAAGTATCAGATATTATTGGTATCCATGATACCTGCATATATATGAAAAGGAATAAACTTTTGATGTTTTTAATATATTCTTATTCTTCTCTTTCCCCTTACATAAAATCATTCTGCTCTCCTTAGTAACTTTTCAACATAGGGTATTTTACTGAGTAATGTATTAGCGAGGGTATTTAATGTATCAGTGAGGGTATTTAATGTATTAGTGAGGGTATTTAATGTATTAGTGAGGGTATTTAATGTACTAGTGAGGGTATTTAATGTATTAGTGAGGGTATTTAATGTATTAGTGAGGGTATTTAATGTATCAGTGAGGGTATTTAATGTATCAGTGAGGGTATTTAATGTATTAGTGAGGGTATTTAATGTATCAGTGAGGGTATTTAATGTATCAGTGAGGGTATTTAATGTATTAGTGAGGGTATTTAATGTATTAGTGAGGGTATTTAATGTATTAGTGAGGGTATTTAATGTATTAGTGAGGGTATTTAATGTATTAGCGAGGGTATTTAATGTATTAGTGAGGGTATTTAATGTATTAGTGAGGGTATTTAATGTATTAGTGAGGGTATTTAATGTATTAGTGAGGGTATTTAATGTATTAGTGAGGGTATTGAATGTATTAGTGAGGGTATTTAATGTATCAGTGAAGGTATTTAATGTATTAGTGAGGGTATTTAATGTATTAGTGAGGGTATTTAATGTATCAGTGAGGGTATTTAATGTATCAGTGAGGGTATTTAATGTATCAGTGAGGGTATTTAATGTATTAGTGAGGGTATTTAATGTATCAGTGAGGGTATTTAATGTATCAGTGAGGGTATTTAATGTATTAGTGAGGGTATTTAATGTATTAGTGAGGGTATTTAATGTATTAGTGAGGGTATTTAATGTATTAGTGAGGGTATTTAATGTATTAGTGAGGGTATTCAATGTATTAGTGAGGGTATTCAATGTATCAGTGAGGGTATTTAATGTATCAGTGAGGGTATTTAATGTATCAGTGAGGGTATTCAATGTATCAGTGAGGGTATTCAATGTATCAGTGAGGGTATTTAATTAACGCCTCACAATCGATGGTTAACTAACCACTCCATTGATTGCAGTGAACTGTTTGGGCAAACAGTTAGTGAAAAGGAAAAACTGCTGAGTCATGCCTTGTAACAAAATACAACAGACAAACAAACAGGAGCTGTGGTACTATCTGTTCAAAAAATAACTGGTAATGTACCATCAGATAAAGAACTACCTACTGTAAGATATAAATCTGTTAAATAACTACCTGGTACGCATATGTACCATACAGATGCCAAGTATTGGACTTAGCCATTGCGCCTTTAGCAAGTGCGCCCCTAAGCAGTGGCGCTAACAAATGCGTCTCATTGACAGGCGCAGGGATGTCATCAGTCTCCAACTGCGCCACTGATGAGACGCAACGAAAAGCTTTCATAACAACACTCAGGTGCGTCATGCGGCGCCAAATGATTTAGAGTTGCGCCACATGCATTCTGTGTGATTTGCGCCATATGTATTAGGACTGATTTGCGCCATATGCATTAGGGCTGATTTGCGCCATATGCATTAGGGGTGATTTGCGCCATATGCATTAGGGGTGATTTGCGCCATATGCATTAGGGCTGATTTGCGCCACATGCATCATTGGGGTCTTAATATTACCAGTTTTCATGCTGTATGACGCACTAGGTACGCATCACATGGCGGTGGCTGAAAATTTCGGTCTGTAAAATTCGGCCTCGGAATGATAAATGGCCTCTCAACATAAATGTTTTTTTATGTAGTTTGTTGTATCCGCTAGATTATTGTAGTGCACATTTCGAGGTTCGGGTTATGGCACACCATCATAAAACTAATTCATAAGTTTTATTTATACCTGAGACCGAATATTCAGATACCGAATATTCCGCTCAAATCACATCTTCTATACTATAATAAGAGCCGTGTCCGTCTGTCTGTCCGTCTGTCCGTCCGTGTGTCACAAAATGTGTTGAACAGTCATTCTATCAACAGCGCCTCATAAAGTTGGTGTGAATAAAAGAAAGATCAAAGAAATAGTAATAGAAAATGAAAAACAATAATTTGCTGCGGTATCATGACTACGGGTATCACACTAAAATTATTAATTAGAAATGTATGAGTTTTGATTCTAAAGAGTAAACAATAATTATTTTGATAAATTGAATATAATAATGTGTATACATATGTTTAACCCATTATATTATTTGAACTCTCAATGAATGAACAACAGGAAGGTACTGTACTAGTATTAAATAAATGTCAAAACATGTCAAAATTACTAATGTTACGTATAATTTTGTAACGGTTAAAGATGTTATCCGATTTTAATAATACACCACACATTTTAGTACTCTTAGTTTCATATTTTCTTTAATTGTTCTTTAATAAAACATTAAAAAACGAGACCAAATTTCCCTAGTACCTCCCATGGCACAGTACATCTCTACAATCTGTTATAAATCCCATCACTCCGTGTACGTCAGCATACTGTCATTAGTCTGTCCTATCACTACTCAGCCTATCATTAGTCTGTCCTATCACTAGTCAGCCTATCATTAGTCTGTCCTATCACTACTCAGCCTATCATTAGTCTGTCCTATCACTACTCAGCCTATCATTAGTCTGTCCTATCATTACTCAGCCTATCATTAGTCTGTCCTATCACTACTCAGCCTATCATTAGTCTGTCCTATCACTACTCAGCCTATCATTAGTCTGTCCTATCATTACTCAGCCTATCATCAGTCTGTCCTATCACTACTCAGCCTATCATTAGTCTGTCCTATCACTACTCAGCCTATCATTAGTCTGTCCTATCACTACTCAGCCTATCATTAGTCTGTCCTATCACTACTCAGCCTATCATTAGTCTGTCCTATCACTACTCAGCCTATCATCAGTCTGTCCTATCACTACTCAGCCTATCATCAGTCTGTCCTATCACTACTCAGCCTATCATTAGTCTGTCCTATCACTACTCTACCTGTCATTAGTCTGTCCTATCACTACTCAGCCTATCATTAGTCTGTCCTATCACTACTCAGCCTATCATCAGTCTGTCCTATCACTACTCAGCCTATCATTAGTCTGTCCTATCACTACTCTACCTGTCATTAGTCTGTCCTATCACTACTCAGCCTATCATCAGTCTGTCCTATCACTACTCAGCCTATCATTAGTCTGTCCTATCACTACTCAGCCTATCATTAGTCTGTCCTATCACTACTCAGCCTATCATTAGTCTGTCCTATCACTACTCAGCCTATCATTAGTCTGTCCAATCACTACTCAGCCTATCATTAGTCTGTCCTATCACTACTCAGCCTATCATTAGTCTGTCCTATCACTACTCAGCCTATCATTAGTCTGTCCAATCACTACTCAGCCTATCATTAGTCTGTCCTATCACTACTCAGCCTATCATTAGTCTGTCCTATCACTACTCAGCCTATCATTAGTCTGTCCTATCACTACTCAGCCTATCAGTCAAATCGATAGGTAGAGTTAAACAAATAGTTAGTGTTGTACAGAAAATGTAAAGATTTCTCACGAAAAATATAAGGAATTCATTTTCATTATTTAAATTGATATCCATGATACCTACAATTGGTATCCATGATACCTACAATTGGTATCTATGACACCTACAATTGGTATCCATGATACCTGCAGGTAATTGTTAGTAATTGAATAATAATTAGTAGGGCCGGAACAACTTCCGATAATGTGGAGGTACGTAAAGTAGAGAAAAAACGTTAGTGTGCTTTGTCAGCAACTGGGAAAGGGGGAAGTTACGAGTTACCGGACGGTTACACATTTCCGATCATAGAAATATTTATAATAATTACTGTCAATTAATTAATGAATTACTATATACAATTTTTTCTAGTGATCGAGATTGTGGAACCGTCCGATAATAACTCGGAATATTGTTTGTTTGTGGTGAATGGATTTCACGGTATGATGAATGATGTTAAGGTGATGATAGAAATGATAAATGATGTTAAGGTGATGATAGAAATGATAAATGATGTTAAGAGTGACACTTTGATTGCAGTGGTGAACATGAGAACACGTACACAAGTGATAGAGTGAAGTGATAGAGTGAAGTGATAGAGTGAAGTGATAGAGTGAAGTGATAGAGTGAAGTGATAGAGTGAAGTGATAGAGTGAAGTGATAGAGTGAAGTGATAGGGTGAAGAGATAGAGTGAAGTGATAGGGTGAAGTGATAGGGTGAAGTGATAGAGTGAAGTGATAGAGTGAAGTGATAGGGTGAAGTGATAGGGTGAAGTGATAGAGTGAAATGATAGAGTGAAGTGATAGGGTGAAGTGATAGGGTGAAGTGATAGAGTGAAGTGATAGGGTGAAGTGATAGAGTGAAGTGATAGAGTGAAGTGATAGAGTGAACTGATAGAGTGAACTGATAGAGTGAAGTGATAGAGTGAACTGATAGAGTGAAGTGATAGAGTGAACTGATAGAGTGAAGTGATAGAGTGAGTTAACTCACACCTCACTCACTATTCACTCGAAATGATACCAGGACAAATACCCCCCCCCCCCCTCTCCACCCGTAAAAATACACAGGTCAAATATACATTTTATCACTAACGAAGTCACCCGGTGTTCTGTCACCCTTCAAGATATTTTTAATTCATCTGTTTTAATGAACTCGTTACATCTGATGTAGCTTTAAATTCTGATGATGCTAAAGAATGAAAAACTTTAAATTGTTCTGGTATTTTTCTACCCCTGTTACCATTCTCCTTGTAAACTTCCTAATAATAAGGAAGAGTATTAGCAATTACTGTAGATAGAGTCGTTCCTGTGCGTGTATACAGCGCATAGCAATCTCTTAGGGTAGGTACGACAGTCAAACGATGTACAGGGTAATAGTAACAGTAACGTGATAGCATGGAATTAACTAGCCCCCTGTTACTGGGGTAGAGGATGGAATATTCCCTGGATATTGCTGGCATATTCCCTGGATTTTGGTGAGGTATTCCTGACACATTCCCTGGATATTGTTCCCAGGATATTGTTCCCAGGATATTGTTCCCTGGATATTGTTCCCAGGATATTGTTCCCAGGATATTGTTCCCAGGATATTGTTCCCAGGATATTGTTCCCAGGATATTGTTCCCAGGATATTGTTCCCAGGATATTGTTCCCTGGATATTGTTCCCAGGATATTGTTCCCAGGATATTGTTCCCAGGATATTGTTCCCAGGATATTGTTCCCAGGATATTGTTCCCTGGATATTGTTCCCAGGATATTGTTCCCAGGATATTGTTCCCAGGATATTGTTCCCAGGATATTGTTCCCAGGATATTGTTCCCAGGATATTGTTCCCAGGATATTGTTCCCTGGATATTGTTCCCAGGATATTGTTCCCAGGATATTGTTCCCAGGATATTGTTCCCAGGATATTGTTCCCTGGATATTGTTCCCTGGATATTGTTCCCAGGATATTGTTCCCAGGATATTGTTCCCAGGATATTGTTCCCTGGATATTGTTCCCAGGATATTGTTCCCAGGATATTGTTCCCTGGATATTGTTCCCTGGATATTGTTCCCAGGATATTGTTCCCTGGATATTGTTCCCAGGATATTGTTCCCTGGATATTGTTCCCAGAATATTCCTGCCACATTCCCTGGATATTCCAGGCATATTCCCTGGATATTACTGGAGTAATCCCTACAATATTCTTTAACAAATTCCTGGATATTAATAAATCACTCAATGATATCTACAATGAACAGTAACTCAGTTTTAACCCTTCACTTTTAACCATTTCATTTAACAGTTTTAACAATTTCATTTTCAGTTGAAGTGGATCACAAGAACAAAGATGACGGGCACTCGTAGAGCGCGTAACTTCGCCGCAGCTTGTAAATGCCCTTGACCATCAAATTACTTGCATTGAGTTATTAATGACCTTGACCTTTGACCCGTTCGCTCCCAAAATCTAACAAACTGGTTTCTGGACATTGAACAGCCAAATTTCAGGTAATTTGATAGAACGCTTTTTGAGTTTACGAATTAAAAATGCTACATAGAACATTACCTTCCGTAATTGAGAAGGTAATGTAGAGATATATAATGATACGAATTGGCGCTGCCTCTTCTCATTGGTCATCATTTTTATATACGCAACAGATAATTTTTATTCAAAATTTTTTTTTTTTAAATGAATTTGTTCATCAGATATCAGAAGAAGCGTTGCAATTCATGTTATACAAGAAATATATTATATATGTTATAAATATAGATAAATAAATATAAATATCGTGTGAATGGTATGATTTCTCGAATATGTAGATAGGGTAAGTTACGAATTGTCGGTCAGTATTTCATCTTCGGTCATACAAAAAAAAACAAAATGAAAATTGTTATTATTAGATAGCACTGTGTAATAATAACAATTTTTATATTGTTTTCTTATATGACCAAAGATGTAGTACTGACCGATAATTCGTAACTTACCCTAGAGCCTTTACTGAAAGATAGACATAATAGAGCAAAAGAAAATGGTAATAAGTTAATAACATATCGATCTATTAAGAGTCAATTAGATCATCTATTACGGGTCAATTAGATCATCTATTACGGGTCAATTTGATCAGTTATTACGGGTCAATTTGAACATATATTACGGGTCAATTTTATCAGTTATTACGGGTCAATTTGAACATCTATTACGGGTCAATTTGATCAGTTATTACGGGTCAATTTGATTTGTTATTTCGGGTCAATTTGATCAGTTATTACGGGTCAATTTGATCAGTTTCAGTGGATAGAGCGTACAATAGATAGAAGGAAGAATGTGACGGAGTAAATAGCTTATTGTGATGAAGCTATTTGCAATGCTGTACAAAGGAAGAGAAAACAGAGTCTATAGAAGGGAGAAAGGTAGTCATTGTGACTAGAAATTGACCTGAAGTTGTGGTCAATTTGACCCGAAATATTTATCAATTGACTATGTATTTACTGTGATATTATGATTATAATCTGAGGGGAAATCTTACCTCTGTAGAGGTGGCAACACTAAGCACCACTTGACAGGGGTTGCCAAACGTACCTAGAAAAAAAAAGAAAAAAAAATTAAACACTTTATTAGTAATTAGATTTATAAGTCAAATTGTTTTTGGTACGGGTTTAACGTCTGCTTCAGAACAAAAGGCCATATCGCTGACGTCAAAAGGAAATTAAATACAAGGGACTGGAAGAAGCAGTCGAATAATGAAAAACATATGATATAATTAGGATTGTGACAATATGCATTTAAAGTCATAGATCTTAAGAATGTCACAGACGAAATGAAATGGTATCGAATACTATATACCGCTGGTGTAGAACCATTCAATACTCTTTAATTCTCTCCGTCTATAATATTTTCGGGATCTATGATTTTAATAGCATATTTTCACAAATAATTAAAATAAAACATCTATAAAACAGGGCTAAGTAGAGATTTTCATTTCCATATAAGGGTAAGTGCCGAGTTATCGGAAGGTTCCACATGCTCGATCATAAAAGAAAAAAGTATATACAGCAATTATTATGTCAACGAGTTAAGTATTAAATAATATATGTATTTTTTCTTACATGATCGTATAAGTGGAACCGTCCGATAACTGGGCACTTACACCATTCCGGGTTTCAGGGCTGACTTATTAAGTTATTTAGTAAGTTAGCGAAGCATGTCCTAGCGAGTTACGAACTCCATTGCAGTATTTGGAGAGAGACTGCAATTCTAATTTAAACTTGAAAAGAGATGTCATCCGGTGTGGCAGACCTTTTGCAGCTAAGGTACGAGTTAACGGTCAGTTACACATCTTCGGTCATATAAGAAAATATAAACATTTTAAATGTTTATTGAAATTGGTATCTATGATACTTGAAGGTATCATGGATACCAATTAAAATAGCAAGTGGTACCTGTATGTATCATGGATGACAATTAAAATAGCGAGGCTACCTACATCTATCATGGATACTAATTAAAATAGCGAGTGGTAACTATATGTATCATGGATACCAATGAAAATAATGAATTTAAATGTTAAATTATATATTTTTTCTTCTATGACCGAAAATGTGGAACAAAATTCAAAAACAATTTGAAAAAAATTAGAAATGGAAATAAAAGTTATATTCAGACTATTATTTAATGTTAGGTAAAAGCATTCACTAAAATCACTAAGGTTATTATTCACGATATACTTACACTGTACTATTTAATTAACATAAGTTGTAAGTTTTGTGCTAAAGTTGTGCTAAAGTAAGCATGTAAAGTTACTCCATTGTTTGTAGTACTTTATAGTGACTAAAGTTTGGGGGGAGTTTAGAGATGGTGAAGTGACGTGAAAACAAACAGTAAGGGGATATGCTAAGGGAGGGGGGGGGGGGGGGTATAGAGTACTGGGAATATGGAGACTAGGGAAAATCTAGAGGGAAAATCGAAAATCTAGATGGAAATTGAAATGCGGAAAACTTTGCAAGAAACTAAAGGTAAAAAGAAGTTTACAACCTGAAATAATTATTCTAATGAATGATTTAAGATAATGTAACATTACATATTTAACAAAAAAGATTATCTAAATTAATTATTATATTGTGCGATAAATACAATTGAGTTAATGTTTATACACTAACGGGGGGCTAGTATCCCTATCCACTAACGGGGGGCTAGTATCCCTATCCACTAACGGGGGGCTAGTATCCCTATCCACTAACAGGGGGCTAGTATCCCTGTCCACTAACAGGGGGCTAGTATCCCTATCCACTAACAGGGGGCTAGTATCCCTATCCACTAACAGGGGGCTAGTATCCCTATCCACTAACAGGGGGCTAGTATCCCTATCCACTAACAGGGGGCTAGTATCCCTATCCACTAACAGGGGGCTAGTATCCCTATCCACTAACAGGGGGCTAGTATCCCTATCCACTAACAGGGGGCTAGTATCCCTATCCACTAACAGGGGGCTAGTATCCCTATCCACTAACAGGGGGCTAGTATCCCTATCCACTAACAGGGGGCTAGTATCCCTATCCACTAACAGGGGGCTAGTATCCCTATCCACTAACAGGGGGCTAGTATCCCTATCCACTAACAGGGGGTTAGTTTCCCTATCCCCTAACAGGGGGCTACTATCCCTATCCCCTAAAAGCTGGATACTATCCCTATGGCGTGCAGACTCAGTTCAAAGGTTTATTTAATTAAGAGTTAGTGAAGCTGAACTAAAAGTCACTCAAATTAACAGCTTATTGCAACAAAGAGCTACAAAGGTGACAAAATTAATGGAGAATGAACTGATATACATACTAGCTACAGGGGGTATGTGATGAGTTGTTGGACAGTTACACATCTTCCATCATAAAAGAAAAACTGTATAATCTAACATTTAGACTCGATATTTTAATATGGTATCCAAGATAACGTCAGGTATCATAGATACCGAAAATATTAATTATTAAACTGATACCTGCAGGTATCATGGATACCAATTAAAATGACAAGTTAGAATGATAGATTATATCGAATTTTCTTATATGAGCGAAAATGTGGAACTGTGCGATAATTCGTAGCTAACACTTTTTAGTTATGTACAGGCTAGTTGAAATGAAGTAATGTATAGACAATGCAGCTGAGACTGCATCGGTAGAACAAAGTTCAATACCGTGCGGAACATCGCGTGCTATCGTCGGCAACATCACAATGAACTGTTTAGCGAGTCCCTTTGATGGAACTAGCGTGACGTGATGGAACAGGGCATGGAACGAACATGGAACGAACTACAGGGCATGAAACGACAATGGAACGAACTACAAGGCATGGAACGAACATGGAACGAAGTACAGGGCATGGAACGAAGTACAGGGCATGGAACGACAACAGAACGACTGAACTACAGGGCATGGAACGAACTACCGGGCATAGAACGACAATAGAACGAACTACAGGGCATTGAATGAATTAATGGAACGTCGATACATAATACATTGGGACGAACCAAGTATCAATGGACGACTGGAATACTTACTTGTTAAAATTAATTGATAACAATTTTAATTAAGATTCAGAAAAAGTTTCCTTTCACTACAACATGTATAACTGGTCAAACTGACCAGTTCATGACCTGAAAAATATCACTTACAGGTCACAATGATCAAAGTCACTAGTCAAACATTTACTATATCCTAAATACCATCTAATGCTTTTGAAATCGAAACATTGAAACTAGCATGAATTTAATCGGAAGTAAATAATATTCCTTTTTTTACCTTCTGAATTAGGTCTGGATGACCAAACATCCTCTCCTGCTGATAAATCTGAGTCAAAGGACCAGGTTTGGTGGGAAGGGGTTTGGGGAAAGGGGGGGGGGAGTGTTTGGAATCTTGCCAGGGATTCGAAATAAAACTTCAGGGAAATTGAAACAAACCCACCATCATGAGTTTCAAAAACTGAAATGCTGTGCATGAGTTATGTCGAATTAAACAATAAGCCACTAGGGGAAACTCGGAGATATCGGACAGTTTCACATTTTCGAACATATTAGAAAAATGTATCTAATATTTATTATTTAACTCGCTATTTTATTGGTATCCATGATACCTGCAGGTATAATTTATCTTAATTGGTATCCATGATACCTGTAGGTATAATTTATTTTAATTGGTATCCATGATACCTGCAGGTATAATTTATTTTAATTGGTATCCATGATACCTGCAGGTATAATTTATTCTAATTGGTATCCATAATACCTGTAGGTATAATTTATTTTAATTGGTATCCATGATACCTGTAGGTATAATTTATCTTAATTGGTATCCATGATACCTGTAGGTATAATTTATTTTAATTGGTATCCATGATACCTGCAGGTATAATTTATTCTAATTGGTATCCATAATACCTGTAGGTATAATTTATTTTAATTGGTATCCATGATACCTGTAGGTATAATTTATCTTAATTGGTATCCATGATACCTGTAGGTATAATTTATTTTAATTGGTATCCATGATACCTGCAGGTATAATTTATTTTAATTGGTATCCATGATACCTGCAGGTATAATTTATTTTAATTGGTATCCATGATACCTGTAGGTATAATTTATCTTAATTGGTATCCATGATACCTGTAGGTATAATTTATTTTAATTGGTATCCATGATACCTGCAGGTATAATTTATTTTAATTGGTATCCATGATACCTGTAGGTATAATTTATTTTAATTGGTATCCATGATACCTGTAGGTATAATTTATTTTAATTGGTATCCATGATACCTGCAGGTATAATTTATTTTAATTGGTATCCATGATACCAGCTGGTATCTTGGATGCCAAAAGTTCCATAAAGTAATTTTCGGGATATTTCTAAAGTTATACTCTGGAAAATAACATCAGGTTGAAATGAGATGGTGAAGTGAAATAAACACTAATAAAATAACATGCGATCAAAACCAGTGAATTTCCAGAAAACACTGACAACCTATTTATCCTAGTTAATTCACATGTTATCCATCTTGATTTCCAGTATTCCCAAACTGCCAAAAACTGTCAAACTGAAATACGCTGTGGATTTGGCTTCAAAATGCGAACATTCCTCACAGGAGTTCTCCTTTATTCCGGTTAATTCGAGATTAGCATTGCCATTTGTTCGTAACTAGCGTCTAAAGTTGGCTGAAACCTCATAACCTATCTCCAGTTTTAGGAGTTCGAACGAATTGTGCGGCGCAGGAACAAATTCCACATCAAAAGGAACTTGGCACAAATTAAATTGTGATACCATTTGCAAAAGAGAGTGAATTTAGCTGAGGAGAGAGTGATAGGAGAGTGAATTTAGCTGGGGAGAGAGTGATAGGAGAGTGAATTTAGCTGGGGAGAGAGTGATAGGAGAGTGAATTTAGCTGGGGAGAGAGAGTGATATGAAAGTGATAGGATATTATGGGTGACCGGAAATTTCGGTCTCGGAAATAGTCTGGAAAATTCGGTCGTGGAATGAATGGAGATTACTTTGAAAGTCCCAACATAAATGGCCGTTATGTAGTTTGTTGCATCTGCTAGTTTGTTGTACTGCACACTTCATGATTGTTCAATGATCTGCATGGTAGAGGGGTTCGATACATTCAACTAATAAGTTTTTATTGAAACCTTAGACTGAATGTTCTGAAACCGAATTTTCCTAGAACCATCTACTAAACAGATACATCCCACTTCTTCTCCCACACTTTGCATCTTGCCCCACATCTCCCTCTTCCATCGTATTTTATTTTGCGCATCAAATAGGCTCCGTCCACCGTAGTTTCTCTCACATAGGCCCTCTTTCTCACGGCTCATCACCCTAGTCTGGTACATTCAATCTTGAGGGATCACAAGCGACTGCAGCAATTGATCGACTCTCAATATTTCAGGGTTTGCTCCCCAAAGACACGCTTAGTATTCGGACAGTGGAGAGTACAATTTTACGGGCATGAATGTTCTTCCATCACTGGATAAAGGGGGGAATTGTGTTTCTACTTACAGAGATGAATTTCTGCTATGTATAACATTTATATGTTCTGATGAAATAATATTATTGGTAAAATAAAAGTAAATAATACTAATATCCATTGGTTTAGAAATAAATAAATGAACTAATTATACAGTATTATAATGACTATAAAAATATAATTGAAGTAGTAAATATTCTCTTTAAAATTCATTTGATTCGTTAGTGGGTTTTACGTTTACACAATGGTTATTTCGTTTGAAAATAAAATGGGACACAAGGGACTTGAAGAAGCAGTCAGAAAGGAAAGTGGCTCCATGAACAAAGTCACCTACCACCAGTCAGTGACAATGCTCATGAATGCAGAAAAGCTACTGAGTGAATACAGTCACTGAACAATATATGAGACGAAAAAAGAAACAAGCACCATAGAGTGCACCCACAGATGGAAGAGGGAAATGAAGAGGTGGTAGTAAATGAAGCCTACCTAACACAAAATCTAAGAGGAAAATGAAGAGGTAATAGTAAATGAAACCAACTTAACACAAAATCTAAGAGGAAAATGAAGAGGTAATAGTAAATGAAACCAACTTAACACAAAATTTAGGAGGAAAATGAAGAGGCGATTGTAAATGAAGCCTATGAGTCTACCTAACACAAAATCTAAATAATCAACATATCAGCATTACCATAAGTAAGTGTTTTCATTTCTATTTAAACAATTTGATTGTCTCCAACTCTTTAGCATCATCTCGAGTTAACTGTTCGAGATAATCTGCACTCGAGATAATGCGTATCTCGTAGAGACACAATTGTCTCTGTGTGCAGCAGATTGGGACTTTAAAGGCCCAATTGCAGGCCTTAACTACCACCATAGTTTCAATGGTCTTTAAAAGTTCTCCAAAGCCAAACAAACAGTCACAGAATTTGGCTCAACGACTTCAATTACAAGGAACTTTGAAACAAAGGCCACGACACTATTAGAATACTAAGCTCCTCTGCTTCAAACGGAATAGTGAATGGTCGGCCTGCCTCTTCACTGCGGTGAATGGAACTAATCAAATCTAGGGTAAGTTCCGAATTATCGGACAGTTCCGCATTTTCAGATACGGGAGAATAAAATATGTATAGTAATACAATTTTATTTTTTTTGTATCCAAGATACCTACAGGTATCATGGATACAAATTAAAATAAAAAGAGTTAAATAATAATTATTATATACTTTTTTCTTTCGTGTCCGAAAATGTGAAACCGTTCGATAATTCGGAACTTACCCAATGTTGAAAATTGATAATTTCAGTGAAATGCTAATTTAGATTCAATTGATTCACGTTATAAACATGTTTATAACGTGAACATCCAAAGACAAATTTGAATATACAATAATCATCTAAATCAGTAATTTAAATATCTGTAACCAATTGCTTCTAAGATGGTCCTACCCGTCCCTACCCTTTGTTAATTCAATACAATGGTGTTACTATCATTAAGAAAATTCATTAGTAGACTTTTATGACACTCTGTTTGTGTTTCCATTGGCTGGTGTAAAAAGGCATCAAATTAGGCAGTGAAAAGGCATGCTGAAGCGTTTAATAACGACTAGAGTCTTTTACACTCCTCGATATTATTGCAGTGAATTATTCCTGAGGAGGAGGAATGTTTTTGTTTCCTTGGCTTATTTTGTAAATAAGATACTTGTGAGTTGAAACAAAGTTTCTTTTAGCAACTGCATAAGATGCTTTAGACTGCAGTGTATGTTTTAGACTGCAGTGACTGTTTTAGACTGCAGTGAATGTTTTAGACTGCAGTGACTGTTTTAGACTGCAGTGACTGTTTTAGACTGCAGTGACTGTTTTAGACTGCAGTGACTGTTTTAGACTGCAGTGAATGTTTTAGACTGCAGTGAATGTTTTAGACTGCAGTGACTGTTTTAGACTGCAGTGACTGTTTTAGACTGCAGTGACTGTTTTAGACTGCAGTGAATGTTTTAGACTGCAGTGACTGTTTTTGACTGCAGTGACTGTTTTAGACTGCAGTGAATGTTTTAGACTGCAGTGAATGTTTTAGACTGCAGTGAATGTTTTAGACTGCAGTGAATGTTTTAGACTGCAGTGAATGTTTTAGACTGCAGTGACTGTTTTTGACTGCAGTGACTGTTTTAGACTGCAGTGAATGTTTTAGACTGCAGTGAATGTTTTAGACTGCAGTGAATGTTTTAGACTGCAGTGACTGTTTTAGACTGCAGTGAATGTTTTAGACTGCAGTGACTGTTTTAGACTGCAGTGAATGTTTTAGACTGCAGTGACTGTTTTAGACTGCAGTGACTGTTTTAGACTGCAGTGACTGTTTTAGACTGCAGTGAATGTTTCAGACTGCAGTGAATATTTCAGACTGTATAATATGTTTCAGACTGCAGTGAATATTTCAGACTGTATAATATGTTTCAGACTGCAGTGAATATTTCAGACTGTATAATATGTTTCAGACTGCAGTGAATATTTCAGACTGTATATATGCTAGTTAGAGGTTTGCTTTATTTAGTGCCAAGGCACGTATAACGAGGTAACTTAGCGGTGTGGTACGCAGAAAAGGGTGTTACGGACATATAAACAGAACTTTACGACAAGACTAATCTAACACTCTTAGTGAGAGAGGAGTAACTCTCAGTAGAGAGGAGTAACTCTCAGTAGAGAGGAGTAACTCTCAGTAGAGAGGAGTAACTCTCAGTAGAGAGGAGTAACTCTCAGTAGAGAGGAGTAACTCTCAGTAGAGAAGAGTAACTCTCAGTAGAGAAGAGTAACTCTCAGTAGAGAAGAGTAACTCTCAGTAGAGAGGAGTAACTCTCAGTAGAGAGGAGTAACTCTCAGTAGAGAGGAGTAACTCTCAGTAGAGAGGAATAACTCTCAGTAGAGAGGAGTAACTCTCAGTAGAGAGGAGTAACTCTCAGTAGAGAGGAGTAACTCTCAGTCGAGAGGAGTAACTCTCAGTAGAGAGGAGTAACTCTCAGTAGAGAGGAGTAACTCTCAGTAGAGAGAGTAACTCACAGTAGAGAGGAGTAACTCTCAGTAGAGAGAGTAACTCTCAGTAGAGAGAGTAACTCTCAGTAGAGAGGAGTAACTCTCAGTAGAGAGGAGTAACTCTCAGTAGAGAGGAGTAACTCTCAGTAGAGAGGAGTAACTCTCAGTAGAGAGGAGTAACTCTCAGTAGAGAGAGTAACTCACAGTAGAGAGGAGTAACTCACAGTAGAGAGGAGTAACTCACAGTAGAGAGAGTAACTCTCAGTAAGAGTAGGGTAAGAGTAAAATAAACCTTTCATTAAAGCTGTATATATTGAAATAAAGTATTAATTTAGTTAATCGTGGAAATATAATGCAAGACTGATAGTTCAAAAAAAATTCTGTTACTTTTTGATTTGTAGTAGCGAGTTTTTATTTGTTTTTAAATATTATATTTAAGAATTTAATAGCGAATAACTATACCCATTCAATCTCAATAGATATATAGGCGCAACTTACTTGAAAGTTGGTCTACCGTAGACCTACGCTAGACCTACGATAGGTCTACCGTAGACCTACGATAGACCACCGATGCCAATTTCTACCCGATATGCCTTTAATCACCGCAGTCCCCTTCAGACCATTTAAAGAGTAGCTAGATTGCAATGCTCTTCAATTAGCCATACTCTTTGCAAAAGGAGTCATCCATTATGCAGAGGGGGCCCCAAGGGTCATTACCCCACCAATGGCCTGTGGGCTTAACTCCGGGATCAACCGGAATGAGAGTCATCGATTACGGGGATAGGACTTTGATTGTACCACTTAGCTTCTAGGTTATGAGTTATCGGACAGTGACGCATTTACGATCAAAGGGGAAAAATAGATTTTAACTCGTATTTCAATTATTGGTATCTATGATACCTGAAGGTGGATACCAATCATGGATACCAATTTGAATCATTTTCAACTTTTATTTCAATTGGTATCCATGTTACATGCAAGTACCATGAATACCAACTAAAATATAGATTAAAATCATTGTTTACTAGTGTACTTTCCCGTTAAAAATATCACGTTTCCAATGTTAACAATAGTGGCGTAACTTTAAAATCCACACATGGTTAGTGTCTTCAGGTTTTTTTTTATTGATTAATGACTTATTATACTCTGCAGTTAATTATAGATAAAATATAGATAAAAATAGAATAAAAACTTAAAAATATCTTATCAACATCTTCATGTTGATAATAAACAGACAGACAATTAATAAAAAAACACACGATGGGTATTATTAGGATAGATTTTTCTTATATGATCGATAAAAGCGGAACCATCCTATAACTTGGCAATACCCCACCTGTATGTCAAAATAAATCATATGTGAGTATTTGTGAATACACTCTAGAAAAGGAAATGTGATGCACAGGGTGTATATTGTTGAAATTAGACACACCATCACACGCACACTCACACTCCTACACCTCTGGTACACACGCACCATCACACTCCTACATCTATGGTACACACGCACACTCCTACACCTATGGTACACACGCACCATCACACTCCTACATCTATGGTACACACGCACCATCACACTCCTACATCTATGGTACACACGCACCATCACACTCCTACATCTATGGTACACACGCACACTCCTACACCTATGGTACACACGCACCATCACACTCCTACATCTATGGTACACACGCACCATCACACTCCTACATCTATGGTACACACGCACCATCACACTCCTACATCTATGGTACACACGCACACTCCTACACCTATGGTACACACGCACCATCACACTCCTACATCTATGGTACACACGCACCACCACACTCCTACATCTATGGTACACACGCACCATCACACTCCTACATCTATGGTACACACGCACCATCACACTCCTACACCTATGGTACACACGCACACTCACACTCCTACACCTATGGTACACACGCACACTCCTACACCTATGGTAAACACGTACACTCACACTCCTACATCTATGGTACACACGCACACTCACACTCCTACATCTATGGTACACACGCACACGCACACTCCTACACCTATGGTACACACGCACACTCACACTCCTACACCTATGGTACACACTCACACTCCTACACCTATGGTACACACGCACACTCACACTCCTACACCTATGGTACACACGCACACTCACACTCCTACATCTATGGTACACACGCACACTCACACTCTTACATCTATGGTACACACGCACACTCACACTCCTACATCTATGGTACACACGCACACGCAAACTTCTACACCTATGGTACACACGCACACTCACACTCCTACACCTATGGTACACACGCACACTCCTACACCTATGGTACACACGCACACTCACACTCCTACATCTATGGTACACACGCACTCTCACACTCCTACATCTATGGTACACACGCACACGCACACTCCTACACCTATGGTACACACGCACACGCACACTCCTACACCTATGGTACACACGCACACTCACAGTCCTACACCTTTGGTACACACGCACCATCACACGCACCATCACAGTCCATCACACGCACCATCACAGTCCATCACACGCACCATCACAGTCCAGTTTTCGTGTCTTTTCTATCAGATAAATGTTTGAGTTACACTCTAAGTCACTTTGCCGGTGGAGGTGTACTGGTTTTAGTGGTATTTATGGCGTACTGGTGTTAGTGGTATTTATGGTGTACTGGTACAGTGGATTTAAAGGTATTACTGGTATTAGTGAAAGAACTGACGGGGACAGGGAAATCAGTGACATATCTGTGTGATGGATCTACACAGCATATCTACACAGCATATCTACACAGCATATCTACACAGCATATCTACACAGCATATCTACACAGCATATCAGTGAATGGTAAGACGGATAACATACTCGTGATATACTCTGAAGAAATAAAAGAATGCGAGTGAATTAAAAGATATTATGGTGACTTTACAATGGAATAAATTTTGGAAAATTTCATTTATATAAAATCTATCTATCCTAATGATACCCGTCGTGTGTTTATCCATTTACTTGGTGTCCGCTTTTACACTACGGGTATTAAACATAAAGAATGTAACTATGATACGCACGGGAATATATTGACTTGATATTTAAATTCCCCTGTTTTTATTCAATTTTTAAATGTATTTTATCTATAAAATAAATAACACTATACAAATTTATCATTTTAATTGAATTCATTAAAAGTAACCGAGTAAAGGTAATAAATTGGTATCGATGATGATCCGATATGTTTTAACGGGAAAGTACCAAAGCCGTCTATAGTTCATCAGGCCGGACACCTCGGCGTCTATAGTTTTACCAGCTGATATACTCGGTCATAACAAACCGAATTATTCGCTATGTATAACATGGAGTAGTTGCGTTTCACGTCATGTTTTCTTCAAATTAACCATTATTATAGAGTTTTAAATGCTATAATCCAATAAAATTTCAAAGCAATGTTGAATAAAGTACTCTATGAATATATTCAGTACAATTTTGATGAATATTTCTTCATATAAATTGATTAATTAGCTTGCAAACTAAACTAGACGTTCGCAATCGTGCAATGAATGGGCTTTTAGCGTACGTTTAGCTACCGCTAAAATAACTAGTTTTGATTTGTATTAAGATTGTTAGATTAAATGAAATATTATCATCACAAAAGAATATATTCAGAGATATTTATAAATATAAAAGATATAATTTGGAATGTAACAGTATAGCTACTAGTAGTTGAGTTAAAACTGTACAGTTCAGGTTTAATACCTAACTATTGAATTAGTTAACTAACTATTGAATTAAATTAGTTAACTAACTATTTAATTAAATTAGTTAACTAACTATTGAATTAGGTAGGTACCTAACTATTGAATTATAGGTTGGTACCTAACTATCGAATTAGTTCACTAACTATTGAATTTGGACCTAACTATCGAATTAGTTCACTAACTATTGAATTTGGACCTAACTATCGAATTAGTTCACTAACTATTGAATTTGGACCTAACTATCGAATTAGGTAGCTACCCAACTATTTAATTTGGTACCTAACTAATTATTTAATTAGGTACCTAACGACGGCTCTATTTACAGATAGCCGCTGGAAATACTAGAGTTCATTCACTAATTCAGTGTAATTTTTATATTGAATTTAAATTTTAATGAATAAAACTTCAAAGGTACAAGTGGAAATACCTATTAAAGTAAATATTTAACAGTTTATAACACTACAGCTAAAAGTTACAGCAGAAAACACAATATAGTGTGAAAATAATAGCTCTTCACGACGCCATCCATGTTATTTAGCGATGATTATTATGTTTGTTTGGGAGTAGTTGATCAGCTGATATTCTCTGGTGTACGGCCTGATCTAAAGATGGCCTTGAAAGTACACTAGTATTTTATAATTTCCTAACATTTTAACGCCAATTTCTCTACATTAATTCCATCTTGTTCCAAAGTATTTATTCCGGCCATTAGGACTGGAATTAGAGAAATGATGTGCGTGTTATTAGAGAGAACATTTTGATGATTTGAGACATCATTATGGCGATGACAGATGTGAAAATGATGTAATGTTATATGGAAATGATAGGAAAATGATATCTAAATGATAGGAAAGTGATAGCAAAGTGATATGACTCTGATATCTAAATGATAGGAAAATGATAGGAAAGTGATAGAGAAATGATAGGAAAATGATAGGAAAATGATAGGAAAGTGATAGCAAAGTGATATGACTCTGATATCTAAATGATAGGAAAGTGATAGGGAAATGATAGGAAAGTGATAGAAAAATGATAGGAAAATGATAGGAAAGTGATAGCAAAGTGATATGACTCTGATATCTAAATGATAGGAAAGTGATAGGGAAATGATAGGAAAGTGATAGAAAAATGATAGGAAAATGATAGAAAAATGATAGGAAAGTGATAGAAAAATGATAGGAAAGTGATAGAAAAATGATAGGAAAATGATAGAAAAATGATAGGAAAGTGATAGAAAAATGATAGGAAAGTGATAGGAAAATGATAGGAAAATGATAGGAAAATGATAGGAAAGTGATATCAGTGTGACAAACTGTAAGACATGAGGAGGGACAGATGTTCTAAATTATATCCCAATGATAAAAAAAGTATATTGAATGAATGGTATCAAATAAAGGTATAATAAGGAAATAGAACTATACAGTACAGTGTTTAAATGATATGAAAGTGATATAAACTGATAAAATGTACAATGATAGCACTATAAGAAAGAAAATACTGAATAATTATTCAGTAGAATGATAATTGAATAATAAAATAATAATTAAAATAAATTTATTTTATCATCAAAAAAAAATTTCGTATAAAAATGGTCGTATTTTTTCAATACATAAACAAAACTGAGTAATGATGTGAATGATGACTACATCAGTGAATGATGACTACATGCAGTGAATGATGACTACATGCAGTGAATGATGACTACATTCAGTTAATGATGACTACATGCAATGAATGATGAATACATGCAGTGTATGATGACTACATGCAGTGAATGATGAATCCATTCAGTGAATGATGAATCCATTCAGTGAATGATGAATCCATTCAGTGAATGATGAATCCATTCAGTGAATGATGAATCCATTCAGTGAATGATGACTACATGCAATGAATGATGAATACATGCAGTGAATGATGACTTCATTCATCAGGTGACAGCATAATTAAGGAAGGACAGCTGTATTTTAATACTATGCTATCTGCAAACACTGAACTATAGTCTCAATAACATCTGCTTCTATGAAACACATAAACAGCAATCAAACTGTATTTGTAGAGCTATAAGCCTCACCTGGGATGATATACCGATATCTGTATTCTCTGACTCTTAACTAAACATATCAGTGTATAATTTGTTACAATGGTGATGATGTAATTACGTAAGAAATAAATATTTTCAAAATTCAAAAAGAAGCAGAAACAATTCCGCAAAATAAAAAATTCCCCACATTTTACAATCGGCAGATCGTTTGTTATTGTCCATTACGTTTAATATTGATGGTATTTTATCGTAAAATATCATAATAAAAACATCTTCGTCAGGACCTTTTTCGGGAATGTCCGACGAAAGACGATAGACTGCAAGGGTTTTTAATTCTTGATAAATTACTATTGTATTTTGGTTGAATCATTTATTGTCGTAGATAGATGATCTTTTTATCATTCATTATAATTAACTGCACCCATCTATCACTGTGGTTCTAGGAAAATTCGTCCTCAGAAAATTTGGTCTTGGGAAAATTTGGTCTCGGGAAAATTTGGTCTCGGGAAAATTTGGTCTCAGAAAATTTGGTCTTGGGAAAATTTGGTCTCGGGAAAATTTGGTCTCGGGAAAATTTGGTCTCAGAAAATTTGGTTTCGGGAAAATTTGGTCTTGGGAAAATTTGGTCTCGGAAAATTCAATCTCGTTTATAGAAAATGTTGAAATTATATGAATACTAAAATGTGTAGTGTAATTAATTATTCAAAGCGGATAACATCATTAACTGTTGAAAAAAGAAACTTAATTTAGTATTTTGACATTTATTTAACATGAGATTCGAGCTGAAAATTCGGTTTCGGAATTTTCAGTCTGAGGTATAAATAAAGACCAATCAGTGAGATGTTTCGGCGGGTTTGCCTCCCTCCCGAACCCCCCTGAAAAATCATTAAAAGATCAAGAAATGAACAGTACAACAAACTAGCGAATACAACAAACTAATGAACGGCTATTTATGTAGAAAGGCCACTTATAATTCGGGGATCGAAAGTTCATGTCCCAAATTTACGAGATCGAAATTTTACATCACTGCACCCATCACTGCACCCATCACTGCACCCATCACTGCACCCATCACTCCCCATCCCATCAGTGCACCCATCACTCCCCATTCCATCACTGCACCCATCACTCCCCATCCCATCACTGCACCCATCACTCCCCATTCCATCACTGCACCCATCACTCCCCATCCCATCACTGCACCCATCACTCCCCATCCCATCACTGCACCCATCACTCCCCATCCCATCACTGCACCCATCACTCCCCATTCCATCACTGCACCCATCACTCCCCATCCCATCACTGCACCCATCACTCCCCATCCCATCACTGCACCCATCACTCCCCATCCCATCACTGCACCCATCACTCCCCATCCCATCACTGCACCCATCACTGCACCCATAACTGCACCCATCACTGCATCCATCACTGCACCCATCACTGCACCCATCACTCCCCATCACTGCATCCATCACTGCACCCATAACTGCACCCATAACTGCACCCATCACTGCACCCATCACTCCTCCCCATCACTGCACCGATCACTCCTCCCCATCACTGCACCCATAACTGCACCCATCACTCCCCATCCCATCACTGCACCCATCACTCCCCATCCCATCACTCCCCATCCCATCACTGCACCCATCACTCCCCATCACTCCCCATTCCATCACTGCACCCATCACTCCCTATCCCATCACTGCACCCATCACTCCTATCCCATCACTGCACCCATCACTAAGCTAATTAGGCTATGATATCACAGACTCTATAACAGGATAGATGGGGGAGTATAAACAAGATTGCCCCCCCTCCCTCCCCAATTTAATATACCCCCCCCCCTTTCTCAAAGAGGCCTAATAGTCTCGACTGGATTAGTAGCGACTGAGCCTATTGTAGCTATAGGCTTAGCAGGGGGGACTAACTTATTTAGGTACTGAGTCACAGTGTACTAATATTTAGAGGTTCAGAAGTAGCATGGAGAATAATAGTAAAGTTTAAAATTAATTTCCTTTACAACACAATGTTAGGCCGATATCACTTAAAGAAATGCACTGTTCAAAATATCAAAAACTTAGTTATTACAACATTCTGTCAATATTTTAACGTTATGAGTTTATATTTTAGTGTTAACAATAATATGAGGTATTTGTTCTAGATTTTAATATATCATTTTGATGTACAGTAAATATTATAGGGAATAGTAATGTATCTTTCGCATAATAGCCACACAATATCAGTAGGATATTCCCTCAATATATCACAAATAACTAAGGATATTCCCTTAACATTCGCAAGCGACATCGCCACAATATCAGTCAGATATTCCCTCAATATCCCCCAAATAAATAAGGATATTCTCTTAACATTTGCAAGCGACATCGCCACAATATCAGTCAGATATACCCTCAATATCCCCAAAATAATTAAGGATATTCCCTTAACATTCACAAGCGACATCGCCACAATATCAGTCAGATATACCCTCAATATCCCCCAAATAATTAAGGATATTCCCTTAACATTCACAAGCGACATCGCCACAATATCAGTCAGATATTCCCTCAATATCCCCCTAATAACTAAGGATATTCCCTTAACATTCGCAAGTGACATCGACACAATATTAGTCAGATATTCCTTCAATATCCCCCAAATAATTAAGGATATTCCCTAAACATTCGCAAGCTGCATCGCCACAAAATTTGTCTGATTTTCCCTCAATATCAGTAGGATATTCCCTCAATGACAGTCAGATATTCCCTCAATATCAGTAAGATATTCCCTCAATATCAGTAGGATATTCCCTCAATATCAGTAAGATATTCCCTCAATATCGTCTGATTTTCCCTCAATATCAGTGGGATATTCCCTCAATATCAGGCAGACATTCCCTCAATATCCCCCGAAGTGGAATAGATTTGCGTCGTTTCCCCGACACATCAAAAGGAAGTATTCGATTATCCGCTTTTTTTGGACAATTCACGGGGCTTTGATTTCGCTACGTATGAGGATATTTAATTACGACCACGCATACGAAATGCAAAAATAGATTTCAATCGTTAAAATAAATATACCTGCAGTCAGTGAAATCAATTTTAAACTAATTACTAGTTTTAAAATATAAAGGAACATATATCCATGGAGTATAATAAAATAATCAAAACTTTATATCTCCAGTTAATCTGATTAATTATAATCAATTGGTTATCCCTGATTAAAATGATCATCAATATTTTATTATCAGTAACTCTCGCTCTGATTATATTAGTTGCCAGTTAGTGAATAAAAGAAGAGAATTAATTACACTCTAATATGGCTTCAATAGAAGTAACTAAATTATTCATGAAAATTAAATGGTGATAGTAAATTAAAAAGATAATTAAAATCTAATTTAATTGTGTACATAAACTAGTTACTGATATTGGGTAAGTTACAAATTATCGAACGGTTCCACATTTCCGATCGTATAAGAAAAAGCATTTAATAATTATAATTCAACTCGTTCTATTATTTCTCTTAACAAATTATCACCTTGATAAATTATCACCTTTCTAAGCATTTCTTCTTAATTCGTATCACTATACTGTCTAATATCTATCACCCTTTTCTCCATTACTTTTCCATATCATTAATTCACAGGTAAACACAGGTGACGCATGTAAGTAAATAGATCACTAGTGTTTAGATAGGGATTAGAGTGTTAGAGGGTATACGTGCCCATAGAGAAATAGAAATAATTAAAGGAAATAACGTATAAAATAAAATATTGAACAGTAATGGTATATTGAAACATGTTGATTAGACATAAAAGAAAGAAATTTTTGTCCCTACATTTTAATACAGAGTTGAACAGTCTTTATTATATCCATTTCAAGTCATCATATTCATAATTAATCATCTCATAGTCATAATTAATCATCTCATAGTCATAATTAATCATCTCATAGTCATAATTAATCATCTCATATTCATAATTAATCATCTCATAGTCATAATTAATCATCTCATATTCATAATTAATCATCTCATAGTCATAATTAATCATCTCATATTCATAATTAATCATCTCATAGTCATAATTAATCATCTCATATTAATAATTAATCATCTCATATTCATAATTAATCATCTCATAGTCATAATTAATCATCTCATATTAATAATTAATCATCTCATATTCATAATTAATCATCTCATATTCATAATTAATCATATCATATTCTTAATTAATCATCTCATATTCATAATTAATCATCTAATATTCATAATTAATCATCTAATATTCATAATTAATCATCTAATATTCATAATTAATCATCTCATAGTCATAATTAATCCTCTCATATTCATAATTAATCATCTCATAGTCATAATTAATCCTCTCATATTCATAATTAATCATCTCATATTAATAATTAATCATCTCATATTCATAATTAATCATCTCATATTCATAATTAATCATATCATATTCTTAATTAATCATCTCATATTCATAATTAATCATCTAATATTCTTAATTAATCATCTCATATTCATAATTAATCATCTAATATTCATAATTAATCATCTAATATTCATAATTAATCATCTCATAATCATAATTAATCATCTCATAGTCATAATTAATCCTCTCATATTCATAATTAATCATCTCATATTCATAATTAATCATCTCATATTCATAATTAATCATCTCATATTCATAATTAATCATCTAATATTCATAATTAATCATCTAATATTCATAATTAATCATCTCATATTAATAATTAATCATCTCATATTCATAATTAATCATCTCATATTCATAATTAATCATATCATATTCTTAATTAATCATCTCATATTCATAATTAATCATCTCATATTCATAATTAATCATCTCATATTCATAATTAATCATCTCATATTCATAATTAATCATCTCATATTCATATTGAAAACATTCATATTCATAATTATTATAACCATTCATATTCATCATATTCATATTAAACTTATTCATATTCACTTTAAATCCATCATATTCGCACTGAGTCTCTTTACTAATCATTACCGAGACTAAATGCAGTAAAATTCATTACAAACAATGTTATTAACTGACTATACTGACATTACCATTGGTAGGAAATTAATACCGGACATCCTACGGTAATAAAACTATACTGGGGAGACGATATTGTTCCGATATTGTTCCGATATTGTTCCGATATTGTGACGATATTGTGTCGATATTGTTACGATATTGTGACGATATTGTGACGATATCTATACGATATTGTTACGATATTGTGACGATATCTATACGATATTGTTACGATATTGTAACGATATTGTGACGATATCTATACAATATTGTGACGATATCTATACGATATTGTGACTATATTGTGACGATATTGCGTCGATATTGTTACGATATTGTGACGATATTGTGAAGATATTGTGACGATATATATACGATATTGTGTCGATATTGTGACGATATTGTGACGATATTGTGACGATATCTATACGATATTGTGACGATATCTATACGATATTGTGACGATATCTATACGATATTGTGAAGATATCTATATGATATTGTGACGATATCTATACGATATTGTAACGATATCTATACGATATTGTAACGATATCTATACGATATTGTGACGATATCTATACGACATTGTGAAGATTTTTATACGATATTGTGACGCTATCTAAACGATATTGTGACGATATCTATACGATATTGTGACGATATCTATACGATAATGTGACGATATTGTGACGATATCTATACGATATTGTTACGATATTGTGACGATATATATACGATATCGTGACGATATCTATACGATATTGTGAAGATATCTATACGATATTGTGACTATATTGTGACAATATTGTGACGATATTGTGACGATATCTATACGATATTGTGAAGATATTGTGAAGATATTGTGACGATATCTATACGATATTGTGTCGATATTGTTACGATATTGTGACGATATCTATACGATATTGTAACGATATCTACATGATATTGTGACGATATCTACACGATATTGTGAAGATATCTATATGATATTGTGACGATATCTATACGATATTGTGACGATATCTATACGATATTGTGAAGTTTTTTATACGATATTGTGACGATATCTATACGATATTGTGACGATATCTATACGTTATTGTGACGATATCTATACGATATTGCGACAATATCTATACGATTTTGTGACGATATCTATACGATATTGTGACGATATCTATACGATATTGTAACGATATCTATACGATATTGTAACGATATCTATACGATAGTGTTACGATATCTTTACGATATTGTTACGAGATTGTGACGATATCTATACGATATCTGTACGATATTGTGACAATATATATACGATATTGTGACGATATCTATACGATATTGTGACGATATCTATAAGATATTGTGACGATATTGTTACGATATCTATACGATATTGTTACGATATCTATACGATATTGTTACGATATTGTGACAATATCTATACGATATCTTCACGATATTGTGACGATATCTTTACGATATCTTTACGATATTGTGACGATATCTATACGAAATCTTTACGATATTGTGACGATATCTATACGGTATCTTTACGATATTGTGACGATATCTATACGAAATCTTTACGATATTGTGACGATATCTATACGAAATCTTTACGATATTGTGACGATATCTATACGGTATCTTTACGATATTGTGACGATATCTTTACGATATCTTTACGATATTGTGACGATATCTATACGATATCTTTACGATATTGTGACGATATATATACGGTATCTTTACGATATTGTGACGATATCTATACGGTATCTTTACGATATTGTGACGATATCTATACGGTATCTTTACGATATTGTGACGATATCTATACGGTATCTTTACGATATTGTGACGATATCTATACGAAATCTTTACGATATTGTGACGATATCTATACAAAATCTTTACGATATTGTGACGATATCTATACGATATCTATCTTACTCTTATCTTAAAAAAACAGTTTATAACATGAATTAACCGGTAAATGTAGAGTACGGGAATACGTAACTGCACGGTAGTTATTAACTGCACGGTAGTTATTAACTGCACGGCAATACATAAATGTACGGTAATACCAAACTGCGCGGTAATAACAATCTGTACGGTAATACTTAACTGGACGGCAATACCAATCTGTACGGTAATACCAATCTGTACGGTAATACCAATCTGTACGGTAATACCAATCTGTACGGTAATACCAATCTGTACGGTAATACCAATCTGTACGGTAATACCAATCTGTACGGTAATACCAATCTGTACGGTAATACCAATCTGTACGGTAATACCAATCTGTACGGTAATACCAATCTGTACGGTAATACCAATCTGTACGGTAATACCAATCTGTACGGTAATACCAATCTGTACGGTAATACCAATCTGTACGGTAATACCAATCTGTACGGTAATACCAATCTGTACGGCAATACCTAACTGCACGGTAATACATACTTTCCCCCACTAAATGTGACATATTGCAGCTGTTACCAAGTATTCACCAGTTGTCAGTTAGCAGACTAATGCAGGTAATAGCACAGTTAGTACAGTACAGGATGCATAGCCTGCTAATTAGATATTGATTGGGGGGGGGACTGCATTGGGGTATTGAAGTCATCGTAGTTTGTGTAGAGATGAAATATTTAATGATATTGAAAAATAAACTGAAGTTAAAATGTTAAGATTAAGTTATTATTTTTTAATCCAAACGTTGCAGCTAATCTGTCTAAAAAAGCGGGTTTGAAAATAAAATTGTTATAACTTTAACAAGAAGAACCGCATCTTCGTGTGGTTTTCTTTGGCTAATGCAGATTTTTGTCAGTTATAACCACATTTTCAGTACGTTTTTATATGCCTAATAGTTTTTCTACAGGCTGGTCATAAGTAGAGGGTTTATAAAACCATAAAAAGTTTAAAAAATGAACCCTGTGGAAAGTTTTCCCCCAATTAGGGTAATTGCCACATTGTCGACACTGTCTCCCATTACCGTTCACTTGCTGTGAAATTTCATTTAGTAATTTTGTTAATGGTTAAAGTTTAAATTCAATATTATTATCATAAAATTAAATTCGCCTTTACCAAGATTAGATCGGTGATATGAACATGGTCGGTGATATGAACATCACCCCTTTCTATTGTTTGTGAACACAAGTTTGTGTGTTATTTTTAAAAGAGTCTTGTAAGTTTAAATGAATTCACATCAGACTCTGGCCCAAACTTAGAAACTTTAAGTAGGGCCTACTTATGAAATAGATACTTTGAATTGATAATATTAAAAGGTTGTCATGTAGGGTAAGTTACGAGTTATCGAACGGTTCCACATTTTCGATCATATCAGAGAAAATAATTTATTAATGAAATCGTTAATTTAATTTAAAATTATATTCGTTTTAATTATCGTAAATGTGGTACGTTCGATAACTCGAAATTTACCCTATTATGTCAGATGGAAAAAATTTAGAAAAAGTTAGGAATTGTTTCAATTTCAATTAATTCCTTTTGCATTAATTTAATATAGGCGCAAGTAACTAATTACCAAATACTGCAATATAGTCATTAATTATCCTCCAAATAAAGAGGAAACTGTAAATTATTTCCCTGTAAAACTAACAAGCCTATAATGTTAGGAAACTGAACACCGTCTCAAATTGAAAAACATTAAAAATTTAAAGGGACATAAATATTATCCAAGAGACACAAAGAACTAACTTGAACAGACTGGAATTAACATTGGGAATCTTTCCTGTTTCAGGTATAGCACAAAATTTAATTTTTTTCTCATGTATTTTTATCCAAAGACTCCGAAAATCATAAACATTTTTTGTTGCGACTAATACTTTTTGAGCTATGAGGATTTTAAGTTATTTATTCCCTATCTATTGCTGATAATACGCCAAGTTAGAAAAAAATTATCTTTTTGAAGAATCTCAACATAATTGGCCGTTATGTAGTTTTCTGTATCCGCTAGTTTGTTGTACTGCACACTTCATGATTGTGTGCAGTAAGCCGGTAAGCACCCCCCCCCCCCTCCCCCTATACACAATTACATATATATCAGTATTGAAGTGATAAATGGAAAATATCACCGAAACAGAGAGCTCGATATATGTATATCGATATCACATTTTGGTATCACTGATACATTACCCCTGCTGTATCAGTATCACTGATAAATAACCCCTGCTCTATCACAGATACATTTCCCCTGCTGTATCACTGATACATTATCCCTGCTGTATCAGTATCACTGATACATTACCCCTGCTGTATCAGTACCACTGATAAATAACCCCTGCTCTATCACAGATACATTTCCCCTGCTGCATCACTGATACATTACCCCTGCTGTATTGATATCATCTGTATCACTGATACACTACCCCTGATGTATTGATATCATCTGTTTCACTGATACAGTACCCCTAATGTATTGGTATCATCTGTATCACTGATACATTACCCCTAATGTATTGGTATCATCTGTATCACTGATACATTACCCCTAATGTATTGGTATCATCTGTATCACTGATACAGTTCATGTCACCACCCCATTAGGTAAGTTTTCAATGGGTCTAACAGGCTATAACTTAGGGACAAATTACAGACACTGAACTATTTTATTGCAACTAAAGCTAACACTGTCATTATTGGGCACTTGCTGAGAGTGTGAGTACAGTGAGTGAAGTGAGTACAGAGAGTGCAGAGAGTACAATGAGTGAAGTGAGTAAAGAGAGTACAATGAGTGAAGTGAGTACAGAGAGTACAATGAGTGAAGTGAGTACAGAGAGTACAGTAAGTACCAATGTGAGTACAGTGAATACCATAGTGATTATAACTGACTAGGTAATTACTATTTGATACTGGTTTTCATGTGTTAAATTTGCACATCTGGAATGATATACACAGTAAAGTACACATACTACCAATTTAAAACAAGCACACAGTTACACACACATGTATACACACACACACACACGCACACACTCACTAACTACAATAAGTCAGAACCATCAATTTTCTAATTACAGGCCATAACTCCCCACTCACTTAAATTATCAGGAAAAATTGGTATGAATTGAACTATAGGAGGGAAACATGGCCACTATGGCTAGTAGACATGCCATAGTAACTGTATAGGCATATAATACATGCCACATTAACAATAAGCCACATTAACTGTATAGGCATATACAATAAGCCACATTAACTGTATAGGCATATACAATAAGCCACATTAACTGTATAGGCATACACAATATGCCACAATAACTGTATAGGCATATACAATATGCCACATTAACTGTATAGGCATATACAATATACCACATTAACTGTATAGGCATATACAATAAGCCACATTAACTATATAGGCATATACAATAAGCCACATTAACTATATAGGCATATACAATAAGCCACATTAACTATATAGGCATATACAATAAGCCACATTAACTGTATAGGCATATACAATAAGCCACATTAACTGTATAGGCATATACAATAAGCCACATTAACTATATAGGCATATAATTAATTTAAGAACTACTAAATAAAATTATAAACAGATAAATAGAGAGTTTTTCTTTATGACAATATTAGTTATCGTCTTGAATGTAATCTATGAGCTCTATAATGAGGGAAAAGATGATAATGAGGGAAAAAGAGAGTAATTTATAAAGAGGGGAAAAACAAAAAGAGGGAGAAATGAATAATAGATACCTATAGTTATTTAGCTATTAGGTAATGGTGCAGGTATGTACATTGTATTTAAATTAATTATTGTCTATAAATATTAGACAACAATCGGTAAATGATAAGTGACATTTCGCTTCTTATGATTTGACTGAAAAATTAATCTATAAATATGTATGTTAAACAATGAATCATAGAGATTTCGATACACTATAGAATACTATACATACATACACTATACAGAGTACCATACACTATACAGAGTACCATACACTATACAGAGTATAATACACTATACAGAGTACCATACACTATACAGTGTACCATACACTATACAGAGTACCATACAGTATACAGAGTACCATACACTATACAGAGTACCATACAGAGTACCATACACTATACAGAGTACCATACACTATACAGAGTACCATACAGAGTACCATACACTATTCAGAGTACCATACAGAGTACCATACACTATACAGAGTACCATACAGAGTACCATACACTATACAGAGTACCATACAGAGTACCATACACTATACAGAGTACCATACACTATACAGAGTACCATACAGAGTACCATACAGAGTACCATACACTATACAGAGTACCATACACTATACAGAGTACCATACACCATACAGAGTACCATACACTATACAGTTTTACACATCTTGGCACCAGATGCTCTGATTACAGTGCGGTTTCTTCAACCAAATATGATTTACTTCTCACCTCGCATTGCAACCATGAATGTTAAAGGTTGCCCACCATACCATTCATAACCTTTTACCACCCAGAAGTTAATTAGTTAACCAGGTACAGGTGAAAATGAGAGGACTGCACTCTTTCTTTGCAACATGCAGTGCACTATAGATGTACTGGCACTGAAAGAAATATCGATGTTGATTAGTACAGTACAAGATAAAATATGTTTAACACTGGGAACACAAACGGACCTGAGAGGCCCGATTCATCTTCAAATATTGATTCATAATTTAAAAGCTAATTGACTTGGGTTACTGAAACTTCGTGACTTTCATAGTCTAGTATGTATTTATTTATCGTATAATTACCAAAGAAAATAATGTAACATTTTTTGTTCTATTTAGTTTTGCATCAATTTTGATCCAGTGAGCCTATGGATTCCGGATTTTGCGTCACACTAGCAACATCACTTATAGGAATATTAACTATTTTTTGGTGTGACGCAAAATGTGACACAACAGCGCATGTATTTCACCCGAGCTCCAGATTTTCTCCTTGGAACAAGTGATACTAAAATAAATATCAATACCAAATTTAAATATTATACATTCATCTCTTCCTGAAGCTTCTGCAAATAATCAACACCTATTTAATATGTAGGACACAGTACACAGCATAACTAAAGTCTAACGCCTTATTATAAATCTACACACTTCTGCAGCACGAAAACAGATAAAAACAACTGATAACAAAATAAAAACAATAACAATAACCAACTGAATATTCGATATGAGGCAAGAAAGTTGTTATCCATCAAACAATAGAAGTAAATTCGTTTCAGTAACAATCAAACAACTCACCATTCTTTGTAACATTTTGAGACACTATGTTCGATAAACTAGAAAAAGACGGCAATCGAGTAACAACCCAAAATCAATCTTATTTTAAATGTAACGTCAACCCCCTCTCCCCCTTGTGCACTCCCCCCAAAGTGCATTCTAATTGGGAGAGGGAGGGGGGGGGGTATTTGACACTTGACAGTTTAATAAGTAATTAAAATCCCAAAGGTATTTCCAGCTAGTTAAATTACCCTCACTGTTACCAGTTAATTTAGCCTCTTTACGATGGGGACATTCTTTGAAATTCATCACTTCAGAGGCCTATAAATTAGAGGTTGGAGGGGAGGTTTAGAGGTCAGAGACTGCATTTCAATGGGCCTCTTCTCGTCAATAGAGGGCAGAGAAGGATTTATGAGGGGTCCTACCGAGGGGAGGTGGGGGATGAACATGTTAAAAGTGAAAAGGAAGGGAGGGGATGTTTTAACTACAGGGTGAACAGGAGAAGGTTTGCAGTTATTACGTAGACTAATTCGACACCAGAACAGATGGAAATTCGTAATCAGTAGAACTCCTCTATAATGAACTCCTCTATAATGAATTCCTCTATAGTGAACTCCTCT